>CATQFJ010000006.1:0-318221 GCA_956483585.1 Gymnocheta viridis
GAGAAGCCCTGACTGACTCTCCAACTCAGGCATGTGAAAACAAAAAAAATTTTTACATATAAATTTTTTTTGAAACCCCTTAATACACAATACAAATTTTATGAAACCTCCTAATACAAACAACCATCCAAGGATGGAAAACGCATTTTCATAATAAATACACTTAATTACCTAACAAAATATATTTTTAACGATCACGTTTCCCAGCCAGGCATGAGCATTATTTTATATGAAAAACTTGATAGAGAAGGTACAAAAACAATCTACTAATGAAAGAAACATTTCCTATCAAATTCTAGCCGGGAAGAGATTTTTCTGCTTTGTTATGTGTTACTAAGTATCTAAACAACATTTTAATTGTCAAAAGATTTTTTATCACATTGTGCAAATACAATAATAATACCGGGTTCTGATATACTGCAGGAAAGCTCTGCACCTGAAAATAGAAAATACTTAAAATTACACAAGTATAAAACAGGATATAAGCATAAATTTTACCTTTCTTCTGAAATCACAAATAGTCATAAAAAATGAAAAATTAATACATTTTTAAAACAAAACTAAAATTCAATTTCATTGATTTTGTATATCTACTCGTACATAGTGTCTTGACGATCCATTACATTTCTTTAATATAAATAATATAAAAAATAATTATGGTTATTTATATACGAAAAGAAAATATAAGCGAGAAAAAATACTGTAATACGCATGCATAATATTATACTAATAAACGTACAAAAAATGTTTGGAGAAACAAACAAAAAAAACAACAAATCTTTACTTTAAGACTGTTTAGTTTACACATGCATCCACACAATGTGTACATGTGCCCATGAACCCATTTCAGTATGTGTGTAACATATGTGTGACAAAAAAGGGCCAATTTACAACAACCACACCAATTTCCATCAAGAATTTGAAGTTTTAGTATTTTATAATAAATAAGATATATTATGTAGTAAAACGCGTAAACTACTATGAAATATACAACTCCTCTGTGGTGTATAAGAAGCGCTTGTGACTACCAACCAGTAGGTTGTTGGTATGAATCCCAAAGCAACTTTTTAAAAAAAATTTTAAAAGTAAAATTATTTCGAATACTATTTTTTTGCCCATATTTAGTCGTTAATGGACCGACTTCAATTATTTTCAGTCTAACTAAACCTTCGTAGAACTCCATACAGGAGATCTGACCGTAGGACAGTTGGGGCCATAAAAAACAACAGAATAGGAAATATAACAAAAAAGTCTTTTGGATATATCTTATTAATTATTGGGCCCAGTTTTGTTATTTTCAAACCGAACAATTTTATGAAAAATTCCAAGAGAATGTTATAAAATTTATGTCTCTATGTTATGTTTTGGCCTTAATTCTAACTACACCAAAATGTAGCAGACGGACAGACAGACATCTCTCATTCGACTTCTCTATCAATAAGGATCCAGAATATACATACTTTATGGGGTCTTAAATGAATAATGAAGAAATCACATACGGAACGACAAACCTATAAAAAGGGTATAAAAAGGGTTCGTGCTATTAAGCCCCTTCATCAAAGAATAGCAGAATATCAGGCCGCAAAAATTAGAATTTTCTGGGGGGGTTTCAACTCGTATTAAGAAAACCAGAGAGAGATATAAAAGAAGGAAATTAAGGCATGGAATTATGGCCGCCGCACTCTGAGAGGGAGAGGATACACGTTTCTACGTCAAGATCGGTATAAATGGGGTAGATATTGAAGGTCTCGTGGACAGTGGGGCGACAGTCACCTATCTAGCTAAAGGATACTTAGAATTCGTGCAAAAGGCAGGCCTAAAAATGTTTGATTTTTTTCATACATAAAAACAGCCGTTGGCAGTCCTCACAAAATCGTCGGAATTTAAAAGCCAATATTTTTTTTATAAAACAGAATGACGACCAATAACGTCAATTTGTGTCCAGAGAGCGAGACGGTGGAGAACCGAACTGAAATTCATGTGCTGACACCATAACAGCAGTGTCAATTGGACAGGGTCGTATCGAACTCTCCTTGCTATACGAAGAAGGGCCTGTGTCGAACCAGTCTGGAGGTCCATATAATTGACGCCCGCGATGTAACTCCAGTGAAGGATCAATACTATTCGTTCTCACCAGCTGTGCAGAAGTTAATGTATGTAGAGCTTGATAGGATGCTTGATCTTGGGGTCATTGAGCAGAGCGAGAGCCCTTAGAGCTATACGGTTACTTTCGTCCGTAAGGGTGAGAAGAACCGATTTTGCCTGGACGCTCGTAAGCTGAATACCCTCACGATCAAGGACGCCTATCCTTTGACGCACATTGAGGGTCTTCTCAGCCGGTTAGGAGACACTTATTATATATCGAGCGTTGATCTGAAAGATGCGTTCTGGCAGATACCGCTGGAGGTGTCCAGTAGAGAGAAAACGGCTTTCACGGGGCCGGGACGACCACTTTACCATTTTACGGTAATGCCCTTTGGGTTGTTTAATGCAGCAAAGGATATGTCGTTTAATAGATAAAGTGATCCCCGCAGCTTTGTTACCTAGGATACATAGTAGGGGGAGGGAAGTTAAAGCCTGATCAAGAAAAAGTAAGTACTTTTTTAAATTATACTTACCAAAAGTCCGCTAAGTAGGTAAAGAGTTTTATGGGGGCCACCGGGTGGTATAGGCGCTTCATTCAGCTCCGATATTAAACACCCTGAATTTTGACAAGCACTTTTATGTGCAATGTGATGATTCGGATCTGAGTATAGAAGCGGTGTTGTTCCAAAGGAGAGAGAGTGTTTGGCCGTGGTTTTAGCCATTAAAAGGTTTAGGCCTTATATCGAACTGATCCCATTTACTGTGATCACTGAATACAGTAGTCTGCATTTGCAGTCATATGCATTTGACATTGAGCACCGACCAGGGGCCAAAAACATCGTACCGGATACCCTTTCTCGGTATGACATTTTGTAAATTTCTGAAAATATGATGGAATTAATTAGTTTGGATTCAGAAGCTTTCAAAGGCGACTGTTACCTGGATCTGATAGCGATGGTGAGTAAAAACGCCGATCAACTTCCAGACATCAAAGTAGTGGATAGGTTTGTGTACAAATGCGCGCAGCTATACGACGGCGTAATACTTAATGAAGACTTTGCTTGGAAATTATGGGTTCCACCCGAGTTAACGGCCGCCACCTCAATCTGCTCATGGAGGATTTGGTAAAATCCTTCACAGGGTAAAGGAATATTTTTATTGGCCCAACCTAAACTCATAAATTCGCGCATTTGTATCAAATTGTCAAATATGTAGAGAAACAAAACCCGCCAACACCACTTTAAGGTAGCCGATGGGAGCAGAAACTATATCTGTACATTTCAACATATTTTTATTGATTTTTTGGGTCCGTACCCTCGTTCAAGAAATGGACATTCTTTTATATTTATTGTGCTCGATCATTTCACAAAATTTGTTTTGCTGAAGGTCATACCTAAAGCCAGCACTAAAAATGTTGTAAAATTTTTAATTGCGGAAGTATTCCATAAGTTTGGAACGCCTGAAACTATTATGTCCGATAATGGTAAACAATTTGTTAGCAACGATTTTCAAGATTTAGTATCTAATTTTAGGGTTAAGCACGTAAATACTGCCTTACACGCTCCACAAGCTAACGCGTCAGAGCGTGTCAATCAGTCGATAATAGCCGCGATACGCTCCTATTTACAAACTGATCACACGGAATGGGATAAGTATCTGTCTGATATAGAATTTTCGTTAAGATCGTCAATATGGACATCTATTGGGGTGACACCTTATTTTGCACTCTTTGGTGTAATAATGGTAGGGCACGGTAGTTTGTACAGGCTGGCGCAAAAGCTTAAGAGTCTGGAGGATCCTGAAGT
The DNA here is from genome assembly GCA_956483585.1 of Gymnocheta viridis. Taxonomy (NCBI): domain Eukaryota; kingdom Metazoa; phylum Arthropoda; class Insecta; order Diptera; family Tachinidae; genus Gymnocheta; species Gymnocheta viridis. The sequence goes on from CATQFJ010000006.1 coordinate 3,891, forward strand.
GTATGTGGTGCCAAAAGTGGCGAAACTGGATTTAATCAGACAGAAAATCCGCGAGAACTTACATAAAGCCTACCTACGTCGTGAGAAATCCTATAAAACCCGCTGGCGACAGGTAAAATTTATACCTGGGCAGGAAGTGTATCGACGGAATTTCAGGCAAAGTGCTTTTAAAGACAACTTCAACGCAAAATTAGCACGAAAATTTTTAAAATGCAGAATTGTACGGCCTATCGGCAAAAGCCTGTGCGAAGTGGAAGATCTTCAGGGGAATTGCTGGGGGTAATTCACCCCAAGGATTTAAAGCAATAGCCCTAATATCTTTGGTGGTCTTAGTCCCAGCACTTTCGCCCGCCTTACTAAATTTTTCTCTCAGTGTTTTATTGCGTTTCTGTATTTTATCCCGTATAGATTGCTGAGATTACCTGTCTTGTCCTTGGCTTATTAATTTTAAGTTGTGTTATATATTTTTTGTATTATTACCCGTAGACCAAGTCGGGATCAATATCAAGTGATCAAAAGAAGTAAGATTAGCGCGCAGTGAGTTACTAATTGGTTTGTATTTGACTTTAGCTTACGTTTCTAAGCTGTCTGCATTTATAGGCGTCATCGCTCCAATAGTGGAACACTATGGTCACTCTGCGGAACTATGCCATTAATAGCTAAGGCTTCGTACCCACCTAGAGCGATAACTTTTTTTTGAGTCCGATCTTACAGCGAATCAAAAAAGGACCAATTTGCCACCGGATATATAGAACACCATAACACACTATAATAAAAAAATAAATCAGTTGTTGTCTGTTGATTTTAACCAACATACGATGGTAGCAAATTAAAAAAATTCGGGTGTATAAGGCCACGATGGCCAAGTATAAAACCCGAACTTAGCTATGTCACATAAATAACCTAACCATATGAACATACTAAATAACTTCGGTACTATGACTTACCCCGAATTTCAGCCTTACCTTCTGGCTCCGCGGAACCTTTATAAATTTGCCTATCTGGGTAACTCAGCATGATGGTATATAAGAATAAGAAGCTGTCTGTTAAATAGGAAAAATAAAGATTTTAGTATATATATAATATTTTAAAATAATTTAGTTGTAGGAAAGTAAACTCTGCTCACTCAGGGTGTCATCACTCGGGGGCGTAGGGGCCCTAGTCTAAGCCCCATGCCAATTTGAATTCCTCTAGCGTCATGTGCACCCTGTGTTATTGGTAAGGTAGGGGTTAAACATCAGCTTTTCTTATGATGGTTAGCAAGGTGACGGCCACAGCTGTATTTTTGAGTGTGTGGGTGCGTATGTGTGTTGAATCTCCATATATGTTTTTTATACACAGGTTTAAATTGCTGAAAAGGTTACCAAGTTGGAGTTGGAAGACATATTGTCCGCCGAAATTTCTGGGTATACTAAATTTAGCCATCTTTTCGGCATTCCTGTTTTTACGTTTGGAAAGTTCGGAGTGGCTGGTGGCTGGAGCAGTGAAAGAAAGAAAAAGAACAAATCCTGTGAAAAAAGAAGCAACTAACCTGTGTGTGCTAATATAAAAAAAGGAAGAAAATTTTGAAAGTAGAAAAAGTTTTAATGTTTATTTTGCAAAAAATATGAAAAGAAAACATACATTTTAAAACCTTAACATTAGACATAAAGATAGGTGGAAAAAAAAAACTTAGCAAGAAACGAGTTAAATTAAATAATTCTTAAATTAAATAATTCTTAAAACAAACTAGTGAAACTCCTTAGTTTAAAACAAAATAAATTAAAAGAAAACCAAAATAGTCGTCAGCCAAAGCCGTGCCCTTGTCCCATCAAGTGTTTTCGTTAAGAACAAGTTAGGATTGGAAAGGCGAATATATATATATATATATATATATATATATATAAAAGAAGAGAAATTTTGTCATACACTTACCCGGAAACTTACGAACGTCAGACACACCACAAAGGACAGGCATTCCAGCATTACAGCGTCCGTGAGAAGGATCATAAACAAAAGGAGAAAAAAAATGAAAATTCGTATATATATTTTTTTTGTATTGTTAATTAATTAAAATAAATTTTATATTTTTATGTCGCAATAATATTTACATATTACGATATATGGCAACTCCGCCCTTAGTTATTTTCTTATGCTTCTACATCTTGTTTCTTAGTTTGAAAGACATTGAATTTTGTTAATTGCAATTGAATAAAAAGTGTGAAACTGAAAAGACGTGTGCAGAACTTCATTCTAATTTCAGATATAAAAGTGGCGACGAGGAAAAAAATAAAAAGATAATAACAGTTTTTTTTGTATACAATATACCTACAAAATTCCTTTTAAATCATGGATGCGACTCAATTTACAAAGTTCCTTACAGATTTTAATAAAACGCAACATGAACTGTTACAACATATTCGAGAAATTTCCAGTTCACAACAACAACCAAACCCGAACGCGCAGCCATTACAAATGTTTTTACCGCCATTTGAAAATTATGTTGAAAAAAAAGAAAGCTTTAAACTATACCACCAAAGATTTACAAATTATTTGGAGATGAAGGGTGTTTCTAAGGATAAAAATCCTTAGACACATCCAAAGAAAAGAAAAACAGCGAAGTTGGCTATGATGATATAATAAACAAATTGAAGCACATTTATGCCCGAAAACAAATATCCTTGTTAGTCAACACAGATTCTTGTCAACATATCAGAGCGATCAGCAAACTATTGCTTAATATGTGGCCCTATTGCGCCGCGACGTTAGTGGATGTGAGTTCGTGTGTACATGTGTTTGTGGCACCGATATATCACCCATTTTCTTGAGAGCACAGTTCATACGCGGCATAAGCGACAATTCAATGCGTGAACAATTACTCCAAACCAAGGAGGACAAATTTGAAGATATTGTAGAAAGAGCGTTAGCATTAGAAGCGTCGAAAATAGATAGCCGTGAAATTGATTCTAAGCAACCCATCAGCAGTGATGTGAATAAAATTCAATCCAGGGCTTTAAGTCGCCAGAAATATCGTTCCAGAATTCGTTCAAAATCTCAAGGTAGGTCGAAATCCAGAATAAGCTATAGCCAATAGGGAATTGACCATGTCTGTATACGTCGTGGGAAAGACAACCACAGAACAAAATATTGTCGAATTAAATCACATAATCTCAATTGTTTTGCATGTGGAAAGAAAGGACACGTACAGCACGTATGTATTACAGCTTTAATTAAATCTTAAAAAACAAAGTAAATCATGATAATGATGAAGCTATTAACAAAATTTATGGTATCAATAATATTGTCGATATATTTTCAAATCAAAATTATAACCATCATGCCGATAAATACTATGTCGAAGTAAAAATAAATAAACGGCGGCAAAAATTTTAAGTGGACACTGGTGTTGGTTTTACATTAATTCCAAGAAACCAGAGTATAACAAACTAAATATTAAGGAATCGCTACAACCTTCAACAATAGCTTTCCGATCGTATACCAAAGATATTATTATTCCAGATGGTAAGGTAAACGTAGAGGTTGAATATAATAATTTGACAGCAACCGAAGAAATGTATATAGTGCCAAGTGAGTATAATGCACTCATTGGACGAACATGGATTCGCCATTTGAGAATAAATCTTCAACAAGTCGACAAAAATAACAGCATTAATTATATTAATTCTATCACAGTAAATAAAATACGTACAATTGCAGATATTACAAATGAATTAAAGAATGTGTTTACAGAGAAAATAGGTTGTGTGCCTAATTATGAAGTTACACTACAACTTCGTGAGGGGGCAAAACCAATATTTTTCAAGGAACGAGAAGTTCCTTTTGCCCTTCGAGACCGCGTTGAAAAGGAGTTAAATGACTTAGAAGCAGCGGGCATAATTCCTAAATGCGAAAGAACTGATTGGGGTTCACCACTTGTAATTATTCCAAACCCAGATGAGAGTATTCTACTTTGCGTTGATTATAAACCAGGCGTCAATCCGCAACTGGTTTCTGCAAACTATGAAATCGATGAAATTTTTAATAATCTAAAAGGCTCAAAGTTTTTTTTTGTCGCCTAGACCTGTATAAAGCGTACCTTCATCTTCAAGTAAGTACAGAATAAAGAGAAATACAAACGATGTCAACCCATTGGCATAAAAACCGCTCTGAGTTCAATCGTATTATCGAAAAAATTGTATGTGGATTAAGTAAAACGATGTCATATTTCGACGACATTATAATTCACGGAGCCACAGAAATTGAATGTCAGCGAAACCTAATTGAGTGCCTCAAGCGCCTGCAACAACATGATTTACTTCTAAATAAGAGAAATTGTTTGTTTTTTCAGACACATATAGAATATCTTGGAGACACCGTAGAATATAATAAAATTTCAAAATCGGAAAAGAAAGTCAAAGCAATTATAGATATGCCACGACCAGCTAACGTAGATGACGTCAGAAGGTTTTTAGGCATGATTACGTACTACGCCAGATTTATACCGAATATGTCGGCAGTGACATATCCGTTACGGCGACTACTCCAGAAGGATTCAAATTTCCAATGGTCTTCAAGTTGCGAAGCAGCGTTCATTAAACTTAAAAATATTATTGCCAGTGATGAAGTATTGATGCCTTTCGATCCAACGCTGCCAAATATAGTCGCTTGTGATGCTAGCCCTACGGGTATAGCAGGGGTACTTTTACATATAGTTGGAGGGGTTGAACGCCCTATTGCGTACGCTTCAAGGAAAGGAATTATAGTCACATTGGTCGTGAAGCGCTTTCAATCGTATTTTCTATTCATTATTTTTTCATGTACCTCTACCCCTGACCACATTAACGTTGACTGTATATCCCGTGCAACACACCCTCAAACAACACTTTCCACGGATATGCTAATAAACGAGGAAATAAATCAGTTATGTATTGAATCAATTTTTAAAATCTCCGGTCAATATATAAATTCTATAATATTAGCGACGGAAACTGCAAAAGATGCCGAATGTTCGAAACTTCTGTCAGATCTGATAAATGACAATGATGAGAAAGGGAAGTACATATATGCTTGCCATATTTAAAGGCAAAGGGTGATTATTCCAAAAAAGCCTCCAGACAAGAATTCTGCAAGAACTACATCACACACACCCAGGTATAACTAGAATGAAGCAACTCTCTAGAAGGTAATGTTACTGGAAAGGAATTGACCGAGACATCGAAAAAGCTGTAAGAGCTTGTGAATGCTGCGTTGAAGTACAAAATAAGCCACCAAAGGTCCCACTTCATTAATGGCAGGAACCAGATGAAAACTGGGAACGAATCCATGTAGACTACGAGGGGCCATTTCAGGGTCACAATTTCTTGATTGTGATTGCCGCAAAATCGAAATGGGCAGAGTTCAGATTCATACGCGAAGCGCCTTCTCTACCCAAAATACAATAAACCTGTTGTTCGACATATTTATTACACACGGTTTTCCATCAGTTATGGTATCAGACAATGCGTAAATTTTTACGAGCCAGCACTTCAAAACTTATTGCATGCAAAATGGAATATTCCAAAAATTAATTGCGCCAGGACATCCCAGCACAAACGGACTGGCTGAGCGAACGGTTCGAACATTGAAACGCAAGTTGAAAGCCATGTCAACAGAACCAGGTCCGTTACAGAAAAAAATAAATGATATTCTTCAAAGACATCGTGCAACCCCACTTAATCGTGGATACAGTCCAGCTGAACTGTATCTCAAAAGACGTATTCGAATAAGACTAGATGCTTTAAAACCAGAAAAGGAGAAGCGCCAAATAATAAAAATACCACGAGTTCGTAACTTAAGCGTGGGAGAGAGGGTGCAAGTCCTACACATTCGAAACAACAAACCAATATGGAAAATTGGAACTATATTACGTAAGCTAGGACAGCTTCATTACATAGTAAAACTGGATGATAGTTACACACTCAAACGACACATAGATCAGCTTAAAGCTACAAAAGTGGAATACCGAAAAGTACAATTTACACCCGGCATTACTGAGAGCAACAGTGATTCAAATAAGCGCTAAGATGAACCGCGTCAGCATTACAACACGCTTTTGGTTCAATTGCCAAATTATCAAAATCAAGAGCATACGGAATCTGGCCAAAGGGAACCTATTAGTACTCAGCCGGGTTCTTCAAACTCTACACAAATGCATGAGCCAATATCAAATCAACAACCTGAAATCGGTCAACAGCAAACTGTCAGGAGATCCTCGAGGATACGAAATGCTCCAACTTACTTGAGGGATTATGTTTCCGATTAGTAGAGGAAAGTTAGTTATTAAATTTGATATCTCGCACATATCCTGGAATATTGCAGACTCAAAATTTCTACCCTGGTCAGAGTGTAATGCTATTGGAACACCATAGCGACAAACCCAGTTGTTACGAATGCATCCATAAATTAAGCACTCTTATAGGGACTCTTCCGCCTTTACAATTTTTAACAAGGGCTTTTGCTGTTATTATGTTGTCCTTAATTTCTACTGGTTCTACTACCCACAACCGGTTGTCCACACAATCTCCCTCTATTCGTGCCCATATCAAAGATTCAGAATGCGGTGGTAACTTCTGATATTCAACAGCAACAAGTTTCTTTACGTGAGCCTGGTTTTCATAGCCAACATCCAGAGGTATTTCAATGTTACGCCAAACTGTTAGTTGTTGCCCCATATGCTTATAGCTGATCATAAAATCGGCACCAATGATAACCTCGTCAACAATATCAGCAACAGTAAATACATGTTTGACTGTAATATTGGCAATAGTCACCTTCACTTCAATTTTATCATATACAGTGGCAGGCTCCCCGGTAGCTGTGCACAGTCGTACATTGCTCAATGGCTCACACTTGCCCTTTACTATATCGGGTCTCATAATTGACTGCGACGCTCCTGTGTCTATGGTAAAAATGTGTTTTTTACCATTGATGTATCCACTTGCTGTAAGGTTGCTGTTTTTCTGCTGCATCACTGATATGGAGATTGTGGGGCCCTCGATTATGGGAGCTAGCTCTTGGCCCATAGTGCTAGCTATTTTAGTTTAACGGGGAATTTTTTGATGGTTGATTGTTCGTCCCTTTATTGTTTCTCTGTGGCGAAACAGCTCTGGATCTTTTTCTGGGTGCCTTGCAGTTTCGCTGAAAATGACCGACCTTACCACAGTTATAGCACTTGGACATCTCTATTCCATAGTATAGTATATATACATCTTGCAAAGCAACACTGCAAGCATGCCTTTACAAGGCAAAACTTTACTTTACCATAAGACGTTTATGAACTCATTGCTGTGTGTTTCGTTTTTTGAGTTTCGGAAAGACAAACAGCAACTAAAAACCATTCCCAAATTATGCTTCTGCAACACATGGAAAAGAGTTGCACTGCAATTACGAACTTACGGCTATGCCACTTATGAAAGCTATGCATTCTAGTGTTGCTTTGCAAACTGCATTTATGAAGTCAGCCATATAGTATGAATTTCGTAAGAAACTTGTAACCACTTCTTACCCAGAGAGTGCATTACAAAAATGTAACCATCCCCTTATTAGCACTTAAATCAGTTTTCCCACATCCAAGAAGTGTTTCAACGTCTTTATCAAAAAGCCAATGGTCTTCGACTAAACGAAGAAATGATTTGAAACATAAGAAAAGTGTTAATAATGAAGAAATTCTCCCAAAATTGATAAGAATATCGTCACCTATTACATAAATATACTAGTTTAATGAGTAAAATGTTCCAATATTACCTTCATATTGAAAATTATTTAAAGCTATCAAATTTTGAAACATTTCAAAATATGGTTTAAGGTCTACTGATGATTTGGCATTAGCACCAATCAAATGCATGTAAATAGAGTAGCTAAGAACCCCTCAACAAACAAAAGTTTTTGAAAACCTTTGAAAAAAGATATCGAGGCAATCTCGATTAATAAATTTAAAAAAAGCTGTTAAAAATTCTTAAAAAAAGAAAAAACTTTTTCAAATAAAAAGCAAAAGGAATAAAAATTGCTAAAATGTATCAAAAATTTCCTTAAACAAAATAGAATATTGTAGTTTAGGATTTGAACGCGGAACTAAATTAAGATGTTGGTTGGCCCGGGTTCAAATCATGAACATCCAAACATCGTGCACCAATTACCGCTATATTTTGTATGCCAATCGTGTGATTTCACAATTTATTGTCCCCTATGGCACTCGAGAACAATATTATGCTGATTTACCGCAATGAAATGCAACTCTGGTGCGGCAATCGTGTGAACGGTTAATAGGTTACCATGCGCCAATTAGTCCTGGCAAATTATTGAGTAGTGGGTAGCGGGTATCGAGTATTTCCTTTTTTTGGTTACTCAATACTCAAAAGTAGTTACTCGATACTTTCAGAGTTGTATCTTTAAGCAAGTTGAGTGGCTAAAATAGTGGATAAAAATACATCACTGTATAAAAAGACAACGGTGTAAGATTCTTTAATCAAATCAAAACTAAATAATTTTTTTGAGAACAATTAAATTATTTCTTAAGTTGTTGTTAGCGTTATATTAAAAGTTAGCTTTACATATATATTTTATTTAATAACAGAAGACATACAAAACCAATAATAGTTGGAGATCTATTTTTAATTTTTGAAGATGTTAAAAATGTACCAATATTTATCGTCTTCTTGTGAGGAATTATTTAATTAGTTTAATTTTTCGTGTATGCCAATTGTTTTGTGTACCACAAATTTAAATTTATTTGAAGCGTTAACCATTAAATTCATAAATTTTTTTCGCGCTGAAAAAAATTATTATTTAGACATAGAATTATTGAAAAAAATATATTAAGTTTTTTTCATTTTAAGCTCTTGCATAGATTTTATCGCGGGCTTTGAGCGCGGGGACCAAATCAAGAAACTCCGTAACGAAAAAAACCTAACACTAAGTTTGTTTCTTAAGTCTTTTGTTTTTTTAAGTATTTGAATCGCCTAGCGTGTGTTAACCCCTATAGTATGCTATTGATTTCATTAACATACAGTATTGCCAGAACAGATTTTTACATGTAGGAAAACACAAAATGGCGTACTTACGAGCAATCGTGGTTGACAAAAAATGATATTAGTCGTTAAGCAGCTCTGGGCTGAAGAACAGCTCTCGCGTCATCGTAATTATTTCTTAAGTGAGGTCAGGCTTGGGTGTGTTGTTTGGCCTTCGAGAGTTTTTTCCGTATAGTCTTGCGGTTCTGTTGTGCAATTTCGTTGACAACCATGTTGCTACTTCCTATGTGAAGGCATAGGTCGTGTATAGTCAGTTACAAAACATTTTTAAAATACTGTTAATAACATCATGGACATATGGTATAGCTACCGGCGCCATTTTTGTGCAACTATATTTTTGCAAATTTACTTTGCAGAATATATACCAATAAATAAATAAATAATGATATACACAAACAAACAGACAATTTTAAGCGACATTTTCCAGACATTTAGAGGATATCAAGTCTCAAACTTATGTTTCTTATTTCAGTTACCATAAGCCTATAGTTTCAATGATAAAAATCCCTGAATAACCTACATAATAAAAATATTTTAAACGATATTAACTTCCATTTAATCAATAAAAGTAAAAAAAATGTTTTCTTATAGGTCACCACGCTCAAAAAGTGCAACTTGAATTAATAGCAAAGAAAAAACTTGAATTAATATTAAAGAAAAAAATACTGCATAAATAAAAAATAAATAAATAATTATAATTGCATAAGTTGATAAACAATGCTATGCAATAGCTTTGCCGCGGCAGTCCCCGAGTGCCACACATCTTTTTTTTAGTAAATTTATTAAGTGTAAAATACATCTCGAAGATTGTATTTGTTTTACTATAATAAGCAATGAGCGATTAATAATAATTTAGATGCCAATTAAAATTTGATTGGGACAATATTACTATTGTGCACCAATTCAGCACAATAAAAATTGGTGTATTTGCGGCAATCGTGTGTTCCTACCTTAAGGATCATAGCGAAGGAAATAAGCTTTAAGAATATTTAAAATCCAAGCACCCTGTTGGAACACACGGTTGGCTACAGGGTTTCAAAGTAGACCACCTCGGGCATATAAAACTTTGTTGGCATCAAAGCTTTTACAAATATTATTTGATTTTAAGAAATTTATGCTTTTTGTAAAGCTTATTAGTAGATGAAAAAAATACATTTTATATCACAATATTTTTTTTAATATTTTCAAAGATATTTAGCTTTCAATTTTCTAATTTTGGTTTTTTGCCATGACTTTGCTCGCAATTTCGTGAATATCTCTGGTAATAAATAGCATGGATAAAATTAAAAAGAAAATTATATATGATAATATGCAAAAAAAATTTAATTGATCTTATTAGATTAGCAGTTTAGTATATCTTTTATTCGACCTTATAATAATATGCAACAAAATTTTAATTGATCTTGATTTAATTAGTCGTAAAATGTTCGACGTTTTTCTCAAAATTTTTTTCAATACCAAAATGTTTCTTTTTCAATATATTAAAAGATTAGACTTCAAAAAAGACTGCAGTAGAAATTTTAAGTCGATTGAAGCACGTACGCTATATCCAGCAATAGATTGATATGGAGAATTCTTTAACGAAGTTCTAAGTTAATTGCTTAAGAATAAATAACTCCCATCGAATTTTTATTTATTTTTTATAAAATATATTATATGTATATATTAGATATATTCTAATTCTTAACCGCGCGCTCAAAAATGTCCCCAGAAGAGCAGGTTTACTAAAAATAGACAAATTTTCAGAAGCCATTTATATACCTGCATGAAAGTTGTACTAACATTAAATCTTTAGTCCTTACTTCTTCATTATTTGTTGAAAAACATAGTAATCCTTTTAGGTTTAAAAAATTTAATCGATATAATAAAAGAATTTTTTATGAATTTTCAACTAAAAAATAATATGTGAAGAAAATACGAATGGCTAAATTTTTAGGGATTTCATATATTTCGCAGTTAAACATAATTTTCCTGTTTTATTCCAGAAATTTCTAATTGTATATTAGATTTTTCTACTTGCTTTTAGAAATTTGAATGTATAGATTATATATTGTGTTTTTTTCGTAAGCGTGAGTTTTCGTAATTTCGTAAATTTTTCGTAACTTTTTTCGCCACTGACGTGAGCGTGATCCAAAATATGAGGTCGTGCATGTGTAAATTTTTTTATCGTAAGCGAGCATGAGCGTGAGTGAAAGCCATTCACGATCCAATCTCTAGTTCATGCGTACCTATATGATGGGAGCTGATTGTTTAAAAAATATGTGATGAATTGCGAAAGATTCTTAGAATAATTTTAACTTGAAAAAAGCAATCTAGAACTTAAATACAAATTTATGGAAAACACAGAGTTGTAAAAAATAGATATTTGCAATACTTTTATTCAAAATACAAATGTATTTTAATTTTTCTATTCCAAATACAAAATAGTTTTTAATAAAAATTTAATTTTCATAGTGGAAATGATATTTTATAAGTTTTTGGACTCTATAATTTGTAATGAATAAATATAAAATAATAGCTGGCACAATAGTTCAAATAATTTCAATAGTTTGACCGTGTAGTAGATATCGATTTACATTTTTATTAAAAAATAATATAAATATTAAATATCCTACTAATATTAATCCATATTGAATCTCGAAATTTTTCTGTTGTTCGCATATTTTAAAAAATTTTTGCCATTTTAGAGATTTTTTAAAATTTTGGGACATATTTTCAATATTGCAATTGCAGTTTTTAAGTTTTTAGTTAATTTTCTAATTAGATTTTTGAGCTTGATATCAAATTAAACTCTTACATTAAACATTGTTTCCATTTTATTGAAAACGCAATTAATTGAAGTGCCTTTGAAGACTAACTACTGTTGCTATGGAATAAAAGAAACAATTCTTATGGGAATTTATATTGAAAACAACAGTAAAATACCAAGTTGTGAATATAAAATCAAAAAAATTAGAAAAAAGCTTTGGTAAATATACTGAAAGTTTCAATTAGAAAATAATAGCGATAATATGCATGCATAATATTATACTTATAAGTATACAAAAACAAGTTTCAAGAAACTAGAAAAAAGCAGCTGGTGCCATAGAAAAACAACAGAATAGGACCTAGAACGAAAAAGAGTATTTCAGCTATATCTTATTAATTATTGATACGAGTTTTCCTATTTTCAAACCGAACAATTTTAGGGAAAATTCCAAAAGAATGGTCTAAAATTTATGACTCTATGTTGTGTGAGGCCTTGGTGGCACTTACACCAAAATATAGCAGACGAACAGACGAAAATCGCTCATTCGACATCCCTATCTATAAGAATCCAGAATATATATTATGATAATTGTACAATCGTTTTTATTTATTTCCAAAGACTGACTTTATATTTTACTACGATCTAAACTTATATACTATCGAAATATTTTAAACGATATTAACTTCCATTTAATCAATAAAAGTAAAAAAATGTTTTCTTATAGGTCACCACGCTCAAAAAGTGCAACTTGAATTAATAGCAAAGAAAAAACTTGAATTAATATTAAAGAAAAAAATACTGCATAAATAAAAAATAAATAAATAATTATAATTGCATAAGTTGATAAACAATGCTATGCAATAGCTTTGCCGCGGCAGTCCCCGAGTGCCACATATCTTTTTTTTAGTAAATTTATTAAGTGTAAAATACATCTCGAAGATTGTATTTGTTTTACTATAATAAGCAATGAGCGATTAATAATAATTTAGATGCCAATTAAAATTTGATTGGGACAATATTACTATTGTGCACCAATTCAGCACAATAAAAATTGGTGTATTTGCGGCAATCGTGTGTTCCTACCTTAAGGATCATAGCGAAGGAAATAAGCTTTAAGAATATTTAAAATCCAAGCACCCTGTTGGAACACACGGTTGGCTACAGGGTTTCAAAGTAGACCACCTCGGGCATATAAAACTTTGTTGGCATCAAAGCTTTTACAAATATTATTTGATTTTAAAAAATTTATGCTTTTTGTAAAGCTTATTAGTAGATGAAAAAAATACATTTTATATCACAATATTTTTTTTAATATTTTCAAAGATATTTAGCTTTCAATTTTCTAATTTTGGTTTTTTGCCATGACTTTGCTCGCAATTTCGTGAATATCTCTGGTAATAAATAGCATGGATAAAATTAAAAAGAAAATTATATATGATAATATGCAAAAAAAATTTAATTGATCTTATTAGATTAGCAGTTTAGTATATCTTTTATTCGACCTTATAATAATATGCAACAAAATTTTAATTGATCTTGATTTAATTAGTCGTAAAATGTTCGACGTTTTTCTCAAAATTTTTTTCAATACCAAAATGTTTCTTTTTCAATATATTAAAAGATTAGACTTCAAAAAAGACTGCAGTAGAAATTTTAAGTCGATTGAAGCACGTACGCTATATCCAGCAATAGATTGATATGGAGAATTCTTTAACGAAGTTCTAAGTTAATTGCTTAAGAATAAATAACTCCCATCGAATTTTTATTTATTTTTTATAAAATATATTATATGTATATATTAGATATATTCTAATTCTTAACCGCGCGCTCAAAAATGTCCCCAGAAGAGCAGGTTTACTAAAAATAGACAAATTTTCAGAAGCCATTTATATACCTGCATGAAAGTTGTACTAACATTAAATCTTTAGTCCTTACTTCTTCATTATTTGTTGAAAAACATAGTAATCCTTTTAGGTTTAAAAAATTTAATCGATATAATAAAAGAATTTTTTATGAATTTTCAACTAAAAAATAATATGTGAAGAAAATACGAATGGCTAAATTTTTAGGGATTTCAATAAAAGGCCTTAATTGTTTTTGAAAATTATTTAAGTTCACATATAATATAAAAATGCAGTTATCTTCCTATCCATTGGTATATAATATATGTATATTTAGGATTTAAAATACTAAATAAAAAAGGTAACAAAACAGGCATCTCGAGTGAAATTTAGCAAGTCTTTTAACTACACAATTACACAATGCATATTATACCTACATTCTTATAAGCCGATGTGTTTATGCATATGTGTAGCTAAAATTTAAATTATTTTTATATTTGTTATATAGTACGAGTATATGTTCTCTAAATAGGAATATTTGTTAAAATATAGGGGGTAAAAACTTGATTAAGAATTATGACAATACGAACGCTACATTCGAACGCGTTTTCACATTAGTATATACAAATTTATTGGTCTTTCAAAAGAGGTACCTTAGTGTTCATAGGGATATAAGTGTGCTTTCGAATGGCATAAAAAAAATTTTAGCAGGTATATGTTGCGAAATAATTGATTTTGCACGCTACAAAAAACGGAAGTAACTTTGGAAGTTAAAGTGTGTTTTCATAATTTTTAGCCAATTTTGCATAATAAAGCACATAAAATCTAGTTCCTAAAAGAAAGATGAATATAAGAGAAGTCTAAATAACTTATTTGCAGCCGAAAAATTTCATTGTTCGTGAACGTGAACCCTTTGTGACGCACGCTACGTGACGCACGTTACAGTTTTTCTATCCTATTTTCTATTAAGCAATTTCATACCTAATTTCAATGTTTCCAAAATAGCAAAGACAAATTTTTTTACTAAAATTGAGGTGAATTCAATGTAAATATAAAAATAAGGCTTTCGATTTGGCCATCTTCATTAACACTAAAGTAATGATATGAATACCTAAAAATTTTTATAAAATCTGAGATAGGGTAGTATTTGGTAATACTTTGTGCATTAATGATCATCGAAAAACATTTGTTTTATGTAATGTATAAGAAAGACTGTTTCTGAGACTTGCCAAATATCGAAATTGAAAAATTTTATTTCAAAATCAACCATCTGTTTCAAAAAAATTATTGTTTGGTGGACTCTTTCTGGGGCTTATCCATATATCAAAATTGAAAAATAACAAATTGTTTCAGAAAAGCATATTTCGCAGTTAAACATAATTTTCCTGTTTTATTCCAGAAATTTCTAATTGTATATTAGATTTTTCTACTTGCTTTTAGAAATTTGAATGTATAGATTATATATTGTGTTTTTTTCGTAAGCGTGAGTTTTCGTAATTTCGTAAATTTTTCGTAACTTTTTTCGCCACTGACGTGAGCGTGATCCAAAATATGAGGTCGTGCATGTGTAAATTTTTTTATCGTAAGCGAGCATGAGCGTGAGTGAAAGCCATTCACGATCCAATCTCTAGTTCATGCGTACCTATATGATGGGAGCTGATTGTTTAAAAAATATGTGATGAATTGCGAAAGATTCTTAGAATAATTTTAACTTGAAAAAAGCAATCTAGAACTTAAATACAAATTTATGGAAAACACAGAGTTGTAAAAAATAGATATTTGCAATACTTTTATTCAAAATACAAATGTATTTTAATTTTTCTATTCCAAATACAAAATAGTTTTTAATAAAAATTTAATTTTCATAGTGGAAATGATATTTTATAAGTTTTTGGACTCTATAATTTGTAATGAATAAATATAAAATAATAGCTGGCACAATAGTTCAAATAATTTCAATAGTTTGACCGTGTAGTAGATATCGATTTACATTTTTATTAAAAAATAATATAAATATTAAATATCCTACTAATATTAATCCATATTGAATCTCGAAATTTTTCTGTTGTTCGCATATTTTAAAGAATTTTTGCCATTTTAGAGATTTTTTAAAATTTTGGGACATATTTTCAATATTGCAATTGCAGTTTTTAAGTTTTTAGTTAATTTTCTAATTAGATTTTTGAGCTTGATATCAAATTAAACTCTTACATTAAACATTGTTTCCATTTTATTGAAAACGCAATTAATTGAAGTGCCTTTGAAGATTAACTACTGTTGCTATGGAATAAAAGAAACAATTCTTATGGGAATTTATATTGAAAACAACAGTAAAATACCAAGTTGTGAATATAAAATCAAAAAAATTAGAAAAAAGCTTTGGTAAATATACTGAAAGTTTCAATTAGAAAATAATAGCGATAATATGCATGCATAATATTATACTTATAAGTATACAAAAACAAGTTTCAAGAAACTAGAAAAAAGCAGCTGGTGCCATAGAAAAACAACAGAATAGGACCTAGAACGAAAAAGAGTATTTCAGCTATATCTTATTAATTATTGATACGAGTTTTCATATTTTCAAACCGAACAATTTTAGGGAAAATTCCAAAAGAATGGTCTAAAATTTATGACTCTATGTTGTGTGAGGCCTTGGTGGCACTTACACCAAAATATAGCAGACGAACAGACGAAAATCGCTCATTCGACATCTCTATCTATAAGAATCCAGAATATACATATATTATGATAATTGTACAATCGTTTTTATTTATTTCCAAAGACTGACTTTATATTTTACTACGATCTAAACTTATATACTATCGAAAAAGGTTGTGAATGTATTTGTTAAACATGTTTCACATCAATTGGTGTTTTCTGATTTACATTTCTGATCCAATAATACTTTAAGTGCATTATACATTTTCCAAATATCCAATATCATCTTAAGTACATTGCCTCACACGATGAGTAATTTACTTTGTTAAACGATTACTATCAACAAGCACCCTTCTCAAGTTCCCTCAATATTTATATCGATCGTTTCTCCATTCATTGGTCCTATTGCTAATTATTTTCGACTCTTTTTCCATTGTTTTTTCACTCGTTCTTCCAAAAGTTTCTTTATTTAAAAATAAAACATATATGATAAAATTCACAAACTACTTGTTTATTTAAACAAATGTTTAATAAAAATTAAAGGATTACAATATATAATTTGTACATTTACATATGTCACTTTTTCATTTACGAACTTAAAAAATTATTTTTATTTGTCTTACACAAGTTTTTTTAATTTTATAATATTTATTTCGTATTAAACTTTTAAAACACTCTTCAAATAAATTTTAATTTTAATTGTTTAATAAAAATTAAAGGATTGCATATATAATTTGTACATTTATATCACTTTTTCATTTACGAACTTAAAAAATTATTTTTAATTGTCTTACAAAAGTTTTTTAATTTTATAATATTTATTTCTTATTAAACTTTTAAAAAACTCTTCAAATAAATTTTAAAGCACAATATAATTCCACGGTTTAACACCACGACGCACAGTGGCTGAAAATCGGGTTTCTTCATTGGCCAAAATTCTGTAACTATTGAACCGATCAAAATATTTATTTTATTGGATAGATATTTAGTTCAGCTTGACTCAGTTTAAATTACACTAAAATTGATTGAGGACTTTTTAAGGAATTCTAGGTCAAAGTTGAACTTTTGAATTTTTTTTACTTTTAGAGTGAAATATGGGTTTATTATTTTTTTATTTATTCAAAAATTTTATATTTGGAAATTAATAATAATTATAAATATTTTGCGTAATAATGGAATTTTTTTAATGTTACACTGAAAAAAATTTTTACACTAAAAAAAATAGTAAAATCAACTGGAGATTTTGCTATTATTACAGAAAAATTAAAAATTTTTTGCTGTCAAATTTGCAAATTTGTTTACACTCAAAGAATAGTTACACTTAAAAAAACGTTAATAATATTATCTAAAATTATTGCTATTACTACAGAAAAATTTATTATTTTTTGCTGTCAAATTTAATAATTTTAAAAACATTCTAAAAATGAAAACTGCAATAAATATTAATAGCATTTGTAACAATGGTAGGTTCTGTTTATTATTATTTTTTACTATTACTATGTTTTTCGTACTTAAATAACAATGAAAGGTAATTATTCCATATTTTGTTCTGTGCTATCTCTGTTCTTTAGTAGTTTTTTGGGTTCTTCATCTAAATCCCGATGTTCCACTTTCCATTGATTTCGAATACTGAAGATAAACGGATCTGACGTTGCCAATAATATATTAAATAGATCTTCATTTGTTGAATTTCGTGAAATTTTTCTAGTATTGTAATCCTTGTTCCTTTTTTCCTGAGCCTCCTCTGATAGATCTCCAAGTGGCACCAAATGATATTTAATGACATCTTCTCCATGATAAAGGATTTTATGAACTGTTGCAGACATCTTTCTCCATGGGTAGTTGGTTGTATATATTTTTGCAGTTTCCTTAGCATAATCTCCAAATTTTCTAGAGTCAATTTCTTCATTGCACGCAAGTACTTCTAGGATTATTTTAAATCTGAAAATAAGGTTTAAATCCACTCCTGTTATTTCAGATGCTGTTTCTGGATCTGAAAAGAATCTTCTTGCGGTATTGCCATCATTTGTATTGCCTGACCCTTGTTTTGGCTGATCTATAATCAATCCAAATTTGCGATATTCATCTTAAACAAATTTCTTTTTTGAACTTCTTAACTCTTTGTTGGTTTCGTTGTTTCTTATTGATCCTGAAGACCCGAAATCCAAATCATAACTGATTTTTAGTATGTGTTCCATAAGTCGTATTCTTGCATGTAGTGGTGATAATCCAAATTCATATGCATCGGTATTATATAATGATTTTGTCGGGACTTGGTTTAATTGGGTTGATGTTGCTTGGCATATATTGCAGCTGGATGCAGCCTTCGTGTTAGTCAAAGCCTGACCTACCTTTCCATCTATCATTGTCAGCACTAATTGGTAGCTTACTTCAATTTGCTACCCATCTAACTGTAATTGTAATGGCTGTGTTGCAATTTGGGCCTTGATATCACTAACTTCTTTGTTAATGGCATCATGAGTTTCTTTTTTGAATTCGAATTTGATTGGCCTGCAGTATTTCGTAGAAGATGGTGTCTCATTTTTCCAAATATCCATTGTTTGCGTTGTACTAGTAGAAGGCTCTGAATCTTCCAAAATCTTTTTCAATCGTAATGGTACAAATGATACCATGAACATATCTGAGTCCGAAATATTTTCACATACAACTTGTTTGTATTGTTTTTGTCCCGAAGAACCATCACATCCCCATTTACAAAAAAGAATTAACTTTGTGTTTCCATATTTCTTTAACTCATTTCCTGTTATTGATTGTAGCAAGCGTTCGGCTGTGTGATCAAGTAGAGATTGTAGTTGTACCTCTGCCGAAATTGGTGTGATTGTAATAGTGTCCTTTGATGGCAAATAGTCCATTTTAGCAGCGGTTATGTAATGATATGATGGATACATATTTGAACCTTTTTTAATCGCACGCAGTCTGAGCTTAATATATTGCTGTTTTATTAATTTCAAATCCTCCTCATTTGTGTACTGTATTGCATCACTCGGAGTTGGTATACTTTTAAGACTCCGTTTTGTTCTCACTGGACTAGCTTTAACAACTTTTTCAATGATATCCACTTTTGTTAATTGGTTCTGTGATCGTAATTGATGTAGCAAAGATTCTTTTATATTTGTACAACCAATTGCATCGTTGATATCGTTAAGTTTCCGCCTCTTAGATCTATCGCTGCAGTTGTCCAATGATTTGCGTGGTCTTCCAGCCTTATCTTGCTTTGCTGTTTCTGCAGCGACAGTAAGTTGGCCCTCTAACCAGTTTGCACTTTTTATATAAAAGTTTTGTTTACTGTAGTGAACTTTTTTGTAGCGTTTTTTAGTGCTTTGACGAAATTAGATAATTGCTCTTGCATTTCGGTGCTACACGAATTTAAGTTTAATTTTATTTTAACGTAACTAAGAACATCGTCCTGCTTTTTGTTTCTAAAATACTCTTCGGCCAGTTCTTTATAACTGAAGCTCTCCATATTTTTCTGAATATTTTTATTTGCGCCTGTTATGTTTTATCCGTACACTTAAAGGATTAACTTATTACTGAGTAATACCTTATCGAATCCGTAGTTTTATACACTTTTAGATACATGTTATTTACACATTGATCTTTAATTTCATAGCAGGTAGTGCTTAAATTCAACAAAACTGCACATGTTGTCCAGACCTTAATATCAGGTAAAACTGATTAGTATCTCGCCAATATTTGTTGTTGTTGTTGGGTTGTTTTTTTCTTTAGTGGTTAAATGTCCCGATTATTGTTATAAAATTGTTTATGACTTTGGTTGACCCTAACATTTGATAACAGGTAAATTTAGAAAGAGATCATATGTTTACTGTAGAACCTATTGTGATATTTTATGACTTATTTTTTGGTAATCAAAACAAAGCCATTAAACCCTTTCACAGGTATTATATTTAATTTTTTTAGTTTTACGTAGTCTAAAGTAAAAAAACATAAACTTTTAGGCAAAAAAGTGAAAATTTAATACACCATTGTATACGAGTACTTTTAGGGCTGTTTAAATTATCGTTATTTGAATTTTTTTAGAGTAATTTCATTAAAATGAAAAAAGTGTTCTACCCACGGCTCGTCACGGGTGCAAAAGTATATATAGCGTTAAAGAGGACACTTTCACCTTTCGCCGGTTGATATGCGTTTCTTGTTCCCCTTTGTTCCCTAGAAGTTCTATTCCACTAAAGTTTAAATTTGAGAAAAATATAGTAGTTTCATAAATATTCCGTAACGCCCCTAATATTAAACGCTAGAGCTATGACCACTTACAACAACTAAAGACTATAATCATACCAACATTATAAAAAAGGCCGCAGGTCATTATCTATGATAGCTTGCGAGTAGTAACCATTTATTTTTTATAAAAAACAAAAGAGAAACACCTTTTTCTGAAATTAAAAAAACAGTTGAGTTTGACAGCATGCCACGTCCACAATTATCAATAGTTTAATCTAATTTTTTGGCAACCTTAATCTGGATATATTAGCTACAAAAAGGCGTAAAAATTTTTAAAATCGGTGGCAAAAAAAAATTAGACTTTTGGGCAATGAAAAACGATTTTCAGCCACTGTGCGACGTAAGGTTTGTAAATAAACAAAAATTTTACTTTTAGACGTTTACTAAGCAATGCACAAAATTTTCCCGTTAAAATTAAAAAGAAGTATTAAACAGTTTTCAATCATTCATCTGCGCAAAATGTGATCATAAAAAACAAAAACTACACACATTTCAATTGCCTGCATGATCTGTTTGCGATCAAGCAGTTTCAAGTATTTAAGATGTGTGAAATATGATTAACGGATGAAATACTCACATTTTAAGCACCTGGTTGATTAGTTCGCTATTGCTACGTAATTTGTTATTGGGTTGTTTTATATAAGCACGTGAGGCTCTTTTATGTAAGTACATATTTTTATATTTGTATTTTTGTTTTCTTAGTTCTACTTCTTGGACATACTCATCCAAAGTTTCTAGAATAATACTCCACCTTGAATAAGCACAGTCTCTTTTAGCGTTGAATATTGTTTTAAAAAAATACTACTTGCTCAACAACAACATTGTTGGCAGCATCTAATTTCATTTAATTATTGAATTTCTCATTTTCTTCATTTATTATGTCATTTCGTAAGTCACAGAAATTCTTTTCATTTTCAATCATTAGTCAAATCTTGTTTTTAAAAATCGATTTTATATTTCCTGATTGCTCTTGAATATATTCATTTTGCTCTGTAAATTTATTATCCAACCATTACCACAATGAAGCCCAATATATCCGCACTCTGAAGTAAATTTCCCTTAAAAAAATCGTCACTCATACCGTCACGGACGCACGTAATGGAAACAAAAAATTAATCACGATCATGCATTATTGGTTCTCATCTGTATTCCATAGTCAGCCATAAATTATGAATTTCATAACAAATTTGTAATACTTTCTTACCTAGACTGCATCATAAAAATATGAACATCCCTTTATTAGCACTTAAATCATCGTCTTTTTCAAAATGCCAATGGTCTTCGACTAAACGAAGAAATGATTTGAAACGTAAGAAAAGGTTTAATAATGAAGAAATTCTCCCAAAATAGATAAAAAGTATCGCCAACTATTACATAAATCTGCTAGTCTAATGATTAAAGTAATCCAAATATTATCTTAAAATTGAAAATAGTTTAAAGCTATAAAAAATTTTCAAAAACTTTTGTTTATTGATGGTTTTTTAGCTAGTCTATATATACATATATGTATTTCATTGGTGCTAATGCACCATAAACCATATTTTTGAAATGTTTCAAACCTCTTATGTTATACATAAACTTTTAAAAAATCAATGAGAATTTCAAAAATTACAAACAAAAATTGAAAGAAGATATCGAGGCAATCTCGATTAATAAATTTAAAAAATACTTAATGCTATAAAAAATTCTTAAAAAAACTGTTTTCAATAAAAAGCAGAAGTAATAAAAATAACTTTTTATTTGTAAAAGTTTGTTCCACAATTTATTTAAAAAACCAGCGCACAATCTCATTTATTTTATGTACGATAAAAAGTTTATTTTTCAAAAATATCCAATATGTTATCAGATAGGATTTTGTACAGTGATAAAATAATTATATAATGAATTCAGTAAGTTGTCGACGTTTTTATTTGGTATAATATTAATACCAAAAATAGAAATAACTTGACGCTGTAAGAAAAAATTTATATTATAAAATATAACAACATATTTTAATTCATTATTTTAATTTAATTTTTTCTTTGAAACTCGTATGATGTACGTATGTATGTAAACTAGTGGTATTCTGATAGTTGTCTTTTTAAAATTTTGTTAACTTTTCCATTTACTTATCTGTACCGCGGTTGGACACAATATAGAAACACAATCGAATTTCAACCTCAATTGATTTAAAAATACGAATTCGGTCATTTATATTCAGCCTGTGAAGAAAACAGATGGATTTAATTAAAAACATTTTTTATTTAACACTTCTTCTGCGTTTACTGTGTAAGAACAGAAAGATTTTTGCTCTCAAATCCAACCCATAATTTGTCTTATACCCTTCACCAAAAAATTTGGAAAGGGGATATATAAGTTTGTCATTCCGTATGTAATTTCTTCATTATTCATTTAAGAAAGTATATATATTCTGGATCCTTATAGATAGAGCAGTCGAATGAGCGATGTCCGTCTGTCTGTCTGCTACAATTTGGTGTAGTTAGAATTAAGGCCAAAGCGCAACATAGAGAAATAAATTTTATACCATTCTCTTGCAATTTTTCATAAATTTTTTCTGTTTGAAAATAACAAAACCCGGTCCAATAATTAATTAGATATAGCCATAATACTTTTTTTTTTGTTATATTTCCTATTCTGTTGTTCTTTATGGCCCTAACTGTCCTACGGTAAGTTTTATTAAGCAGATATCTTTTATGGCGTTCTACGAAAGTTTAGACTGAAAATAATTGAAGTCGGTCCAGTAACGACTAAAATATGAGCAAAAAAAAGTGCATTCGAAATAATTTTACTTCTAAAATTTTTTTGATAAAGTTGCGTGGGAATTCAATCCAACAACCTTCTGGTTGGTAGTCACGACCACTTCTTGTACACCACAGAGCAGTTGTATTTTTCACAGTAGTTTACGCGTTTAAGAACATAATATATCTTATTTATTATAAAATACTAAAATTTCAAATTCTTGATGGAAATTGGTGTGGTTGTTGAAAATCTTCCCTTTTTGTCACATATATATCACATTCATATATACTGAAATGCGTTCATGGGCACATGTAAACATTGTGTGTATACATGTGTATAAATTACATACAACTCGATTGTTTGAGTGTAGTTTTAATAATAATAATTCTTAATATTCAAATCTTAAAATCTACTTATGCAAGGTTTGCATAAAAACTTAAAAATAATTTTTATGAAAGTGTCGCATAACAACGACAACAAATGAGTTGCGCATGCAGTGGCAGACGCTAAGTCAGCATTAAGTGCATGCGCTACTCATCTACTATGGTATGTTATGTATGTCACTGGATTCGTGTATGTCACTCCTCCCCTCTTTAGAAATTTCAATGTCCTCATTGATCTTTTTTTTTCATACATTTGTTTTTTATAAGATCTAAGAACTTAATTTTTTGTAGTATTATCATTACCAAGAATATTAAAATAATAAAAATGAATGCAAAAATAATATAATTTGTTTCTTTTACTGCATAGTTCTTGTGATAATTATTTTTCAACTCTATTTAGTCTTTGTTATTTTTAATTAAATTTTCAGAGGTTTTAACATATGGGACAATGCTTGATTGTGGATTACTTAATTTGCTTTCAACTTCAAAAGATCCAATTTTAAGTTTACAATTGCTTAATGTTAATAAATTATTTCCATTAATGGATATATTTAAGTCGTTACAATTTTGGTTAAGGATTGTTTTTTGTATGTTTTTTGTTAAAACCATATTGGGTGGTACAAAAGATATACTTGTTTCTTTATTTGTTTTGAAAGAACAATTTGATAATTGATTATTCATATACAGGTGTAATTTTTTTGTTATTTAATTTAAACAGTTTTCCATTTCTCTTTACAAGATCTACATCCAAACTTAATACTAGTTCTTGGTTATCATTATCAGGAATTGGTAATATCTTAAATCTAGGATACATTGTAAAATTTTGTGGTATAGTCAATACAAAATATATAAAATTTTCTTTAATCCACACAGAGGTTTTAATAAATTCAAATTTTCTTGCGTTTAATTGAGATATAGTTTTAATGTCAATAAGTTTTTAACAATGCCCAATTTAGCCAACTGTATTTCCATCTGAATATCCTGAACGTGCTCTAAGTAGGTTTTGACATTATCAAGAAAAGTATCGGCAATAACTTTAGTAACAAGTGCATTCTGAAGGGCATTTGTTGAATTTCTTAGTTCATTTAAAAGTGTACTTCCAGTATTAACGTGTTCAATAATACTATTTGTGCTTATGTCGCCATTATCAATTCTGTTCTTTATTTCAATTAAAGATTCTTCTATTGTTTCTCTATCTTCACTATCAAGGGTTCCAAAAAGAAATTTCAGACCACTACCTAATGCATTAAATAAGCCCCGTTTGTGCCTCTTTATGAATAGCTGTTTCTCTTGATCAGCCATATTAAGATATTTTGTTATGATGGCAGATTGTAAGTATTCGTGATTATTGTACTCATTCCACAATTCATTGAAAGATTTCTCAAGCTCGGTCATATTGATCTCAACAATATGATTACCATAATCAGTGGGGATTGATACCTCTCCCTGGTCAATGACAACATAGCCAAACCCATCACTAATTTTATCAATTTTAATAGTTTGAGCGACAACTCCGAACGTCAAGTACAACAAGACCATAACTGTGAAGAACATTCGGGAAAAATCAATTTGAGTAAGATGTTCCAGGATTCTCTCCTGTAGATGCCGAATTCTCGAATTGATTCCTGCAATCATTGATATTTGTTACTCTATTTCTTTTAAAGTGGCTTTTATATTTTCTAACATTTCTATCCCTAAATTTCACTACAAAATGCTCCCCATCATCCTCTCTCCTTGATACTTCTGCCCTTTTAAAAGGATTTTCTATTTTATTTAGTCTTTTCCTTTTATTCTCTGCATTTATATATTTTACATTAATGGGGTTTTCTATTCTTTTTAAATTTGCATTATTGATTCTAATTTCCTTTTTATTTTGCATATCTATCAATGGTGGAGCTTTATTAAAAAAAATGTTATATGGCTTTTCTCCGGTACTAGAATGGTTTATTGTGTGCTTGTAGGCAAATATTGTCTGTTCAACGCTCATATAAGTTTGTTCTTTATCACCTGAAGTATTCAAAATTCGTAGTTTTTCGTTCAGCGTCTTATGAAGTCTTTCTATGTCACCTATGCCAGTTTTACCAGTGGTAACCTCTAATATTACATTTAGCTATTCACACCATTGCCTAATATTCACATTATTCATACCTTGATCTTGATCGATTTTTAAAATTTTCTGAGGTCCCATAGCGTTAAACACTCTTAACAATGCTCGTTTCGTTTCTACCCAGTTCAAGTTTGAGACTTTTTCAGCCATTGCAAACTTCGAATAAAGGTCTATACATGTCAAATAATTCTCCTTATTCCATTGCCAAAAATCGATAACAAACTTTTCGCGAGTGTCATATACCGGGGGCGTTAACTTAAAAGGCAACCTATGTCTTATATGATCGGATTTGCACAAGTTGCACAATTCGCATGCATTGATGATTTTCGAAATTTCTTTTACATAATTTGGATAATAATATTTTATCGAGAATTCCCTAACAACTTTTTCAATTCCCTGATGCATTCCTTCCAAATGCAAATCCATTACAATAGTTTTAAATTTTGGATATTCTGTAACGTTTTCTAATTCCCTTATCGCCCTCGATAATTCGTTATTACCTGAACGTATTAGGTCTTTATAGACGTCCTGAAAACGGAGAAAGTCTACATTATTTGGCATAAAGATTGCCGATTTTTTTCCTAACAAATGCTCTTTAATAATATAGTAGTAACTGTATTTGAAAATATCTTCTTTTTAATGATACTGTCCGTGTCATTGCTAAAAAGCCTCAACTGATTTTTAAATGTATTCAATGTCCTCTCAGATATGGGAATATAATTAGCATTATCATCTTCCGCTGAATGAATTGTGGCCATATCAGAATTAACATCTTCATTCATATTACATTCGTCCAGTTTTACTCTAGAAAGAGCATCAGCAACGTAATTTTGCTTGCCAGGAATATGCTTTACATCGAAATCGAATTCATTAAGTTTGATTCTCCACCTCTGGAGTTTGGTGTTTGGTTCTTTGAGGTTATGTAACCATTGGAGGGGCTTATGATCGCTGTTAACCAAAAATTTTCTGCCAAAAAGATATGGACGAACATATTTGGATGCCCACACCAAAGCCAAAAGTTCGCGTTCAATGGTCGAATAGGTAAGCTCATGTTCATTGAGCGTTCTGCTTGCAAAGCATATCGGTTTGTCTTGTTGAGTCAACACCGCACCCAGAGCCACGTTCGAAGCATCTGTTGTTAGTGTAAAAGTTTTCTCATAATTTGGGTATTTGGTTCCCTTGTTATTAAAATCTTTATTGTTTCGACTGCTTTTATATATTCTTTATCTTTAAAGTTAATTTTATTTCCCTTTTTTAAACAGGATGTCAAGGGTTTGGTTATACGAGCAAAGTCTCTTATGAATTTTCTGTAAAATCCAGCTAGACTCAAAAATTGTCTTATTTCCCTTTCCGTTTTGGGTATTGGGTATTTAATAATAGCACTTGTATTCCTTGGATTTGGTCTCACACCTTCAGGCGACACCAAGTGACCCAAAAATTCAGCTTCCCTCTTCAAAAACTCGCATTTATCGAGCTGTACTTTTAAGTTGGCATCTGTCAATTTCTTGAATACTCTATCGAGCGATTCCATGTGCTCCTGTAGAGATGCACTGAACACTATTATATCGTCGAGATACACAAGGCAATGTTTTCCAACAAGTTCTCCCAGTATCTCATTCATAAACCTTTGAAACGTTGATGGGGCGTTTTTTAGCCCAAAAGGCATCCTCATAAATTCAAAATGACCATTTGCGGTAGAGAATGCCGTTTTCTTTCTATCAACAGGGTCCATCTCTATCTGATGAAATCCCTTTGCTAGGTCAGTCGTTGAGAAGTAAAGGCACTATCCCAACTTATCTAAAATATCCTCCATGTTAGGAATAGGATATCTGTCGGATATCGTAATTTCATTTAATTTACGATAATCTACGACAATACGCCAGTTGTTCTTCCCTGACGCATCAGGTTTCTTGGGTACTACCCATATCGGTGTGGAATAGGGAGAAGTGCTATGGCAAATAATGTTTTGCTCGAGCATCTCTCTTATCTGACGATTCACCCCCTCTCTATGGACCTCAGGATATCTATATGATTTGCTATAGATGGGGTCCTCATGGATGGTTTTAATGCAATGTTTTGTTGCATGAGTAAAGGTCAAATTATCACCTTCTTTATAAAATATATTATTGTAGTTACGCAATAACCTAACTAAAGCTGAACGTTCCTCCCAGTTGAGGTGGTCCATGCGAAATCTAGATTGTTCATTATTTATTTCAATCTCATGAATATTTAATTTCTGCTTCATTAATTCGTAGTCACTATCACTACTGGTATGAAATCCTATTAGATATTCGAAGTCATCTAAAACTATATTATTTCTAGCAACATCAATTTTTGCGTTTAAAGTTCGTAGTGCATCATAACCTAACAATCCCTCATAATTATCCGAAAAATCATACACATAAAACTTTATTAGCTTACCATGGATGAAAGCGTCTTGAGTGGAGTCCAAAACTACTGAGCCTGTTGCTGTTCTTAAAGTAATCGGTTTTGTTTTTTGAACCATTGTTGATAAATTATTTCTCCTAATTATACTAACAGATGATCCTGTATCAATGAGAAAATTAAATGGTTTAAATGGATATAAAACGTTACAACCGGTAATCTTCCGGGGCATGTAAATGAAAATTTGATCCATCCTGTTCCATTGGAACAGGAGCTCCATATCGTCTGATTCTAGATTGGTTTGAATTATTCCAGTTTGTTTTACGAGCAAACTGTTCATTTCCATTAAAATAAGGTTGTTGTGAAAAATTATTGTTATTATATGGTACATGGCCATTATTATTAATCTGATTGAAATTTGGACGTTGCTGTCCCCAATTATATAATTGAGAAGCATTTGTTGGATATTGAGATGGAAAAGAATTGTGTGGCATTTGCGAAACATGAGTTACAGGCCGAAAGTTTTTTCCTTGTGAATAATCACCTTGATTAACGATTCTATTTTTATTAAATTTCTTTTCCGTAAATTGAAAATGGTACAAACCGCTTTCCCTCAAAATTTTAAGAGCTTATTTAAAATCTGATAAGTTGTTCGCATTAAGTATAGCAACAATATGGTAAGGCAATTTTTTCCTCAAAATTTCCAAGCTATATCTATTTACTTCAGATTTATACATACTTTTCCTACTTTCAGATTCTTCACTTAACTTTATACAATCCCTAATTTTACAAATTTGATTATTTAATTCATCACAAAATAATTTAACACTATTAATAAATTTTACATTACAATTCAAATATAAGTGTTGAGATATCCTTTTTCTCTCCAAATTCCTGCACGAGCTCCGCTTTTAGCGTTCTCCAATCGCCTGGATTTTCTCTCCTGAGAAGGTCCGTCGCAGGCCCAACCAGCTTCCTTTGGACTGCATTAAAAAATAGCATCTTTACTTCAACCTCCAGTCCACTTATGGACGACACAATGGAGTCTATGTGTCCGATGAACATTGCAAGCGTGTTGATGTTGCCATCGAACGGTTCCAAGAAATTAAGGTTCTGCAATGCGAATTCCTCGTTTTCCTTGTTATCTGTCATATTGGTTATGCTGAGGTCACTTAAAAGTCTGCTTACTTCTTCCAAATTTTTGTTCTCCAGCATTTATTAAATTTTTAGTATTTTATTTATTCTTTTAGTAGCACTTTATTTAGTTTCTTTGATAAAGTTTCATTAAATTTTATTTTCAATTTGTATTTAATTTTGAGCTTATTTTATTTAACTTTGCTTTCAGTTTTTATTTTTGGACACTTTTAACTTATTTTTAAAATTCTTAATCTTAGTTTCTTAATGTAGGTACGTTTATTCCGACTGCGCCAATTACATACAACTCGATTGTTTGAGTGTAGTTTTAATAATAATTCTTTATTATTATTCAAATCTTAAAATCTACTTATGCAAGGTTTGCATAAAAACTTAAAAATAATTTTTATGAAAGTGTCGCATAACAACGACAACAAATGAGTTGCGCATGCAGTGGCAGACGCTAAGTCAGCATTAAGTGCCTGCGCTACTCATCTACTATGGTATGTTATGTATGTCACTGGATTCGTGTATGTCACTTACATATATTTAAACAATCAAAAGCAATGATTTGTTGTTTTGTTTTTGTTTCTTTTAAACTTATTTTTGTACGATTATTAGTATAATATTATGCATTCATATTACAGTATTTTTTATCGCTTACATTTTCTTTTCATATATAAATAACATTTTATATTATTTATGTATGTATATTAAAGAAATGTAATGGATCGTCAAGACACTATGTACGAGTAGATATATAAACTCAATGAAATTAAATTTTAGTTTTGTTTTAAAAATATATTAATTTTTCATTTTTTATGACTATTTGTCATTTCAGAAGAAAGACAAAACTGATGCTTATATCCTGTTTTATACTTGTGTAATTTTAATTATATTCTATATTCAGGTGCAGAGCGTACCTGCAGTATATTAGAACCCGGTATTATTATTGTATTTGTACAATGTGATAAAAAATCTTTTGACAATTAAAATGTTGTTTGAATACTTAGTAACACATAACAAAGCAGAAAATTCTCTTCACGGCTAGAATTTGATAAGAAATGTTTCTTTCATTCTGTAGCATCAGTGAATTAGTCTTCAAAAGCACTTCAATTAATTGCCTTTTCTATAAAATAAAAACAAAGTTTGATGTAAGAATTTAATTTGATATCAAGCTAAAAAAGGAAATTAGCAAAGAAACTAAAAAATTTAAAACCCCGCGAAAATAGCGCATATCCTAAAAATTGCAACTGCAATATTGGAAACTATTTCCAAAATGTCTTTAAAAAAAATCATATAATTGGCAATCGGCAGCCAAAACTCTTGAAAAAATCTCTAAAATTAGAAAAATTATTAAAAATATGCGCACATCAGAAAAATTTATTAAAAACAGCAAAATTATAGAGTGAAAAAACTTACAAAATATCATTTCCATTGTGAAAATTAAACTTTTATTAAAAACTATCTTGTATTTGTATTTGGAATAAAAGTATTGCAAATACCTACTTTCCACAAATTTATATTTAGCTTCTAGATAGCATTATCCAATTGAATAATTTAATGTGGGCTTAATTAAAATGTATTCTAAGAATAGTTCGCAATTCATCAAATATTTTTCAAACAATCAGTTCCTATCGTATACATACATATGAACTTTGGATTTTTAGAACGGAATGTTTGGGGAAAATTTCCAAAAATAGTATATGCATACATATTTGTATTTAATTTTTTTTACATATTTTCGTATTTTCCCCAATTCAGCATATACAAAATGATAAGTTAAGATCTT
Organism: Gymnocheta viridis; assembly: GCA_956483585.1. Taxonomy (NCBI): domain Eukaryota; kingdom Metazoa; phylum Arthropoda; class Insecta; order Diptera; family Tachinidae; genus Gymnocheta; species Gymnocheta viridis. Next base: position 34,986 of record CATQFJ010000006.1, read on the forward strand.
AGGAGATAAAAAATTGATTTCTTCATATTCGTATAAAATTAACTGGTCTTACATTCATTAAAAACACCTAAAAAATCATCGTTTTGCGGAATCTCGCATTGTCGATAGCACGCACTATGGAATTGGACGTGGATTAATGGTAAAATATTTCGAAAATAAGCCGAATTATGGGTTGGATTTGAGAGCAAAAAGAATTCTGTTTGCGTTTTTATCGTAATTTTTCATATTTAGTTCTCTGTCTTACTTAGTAAACGCAGAAGAAAATTTAAATAAAAAAATGTTTTTATTTAAATTCATCTGTTTCCTTAACAGGCTTAATATGAATTACCGAATTCGTATTTTTTAAATCAACTGTGGTTGACATTCTATTGTGTTTCTATATCAGAAATACATACTTATACAGGTTATATTGAACCAAAACCTTTATCGTCTGGTCCAACCGCAATACAGATAAGTAAATGAAAAGTTAACAAATTTTTAAAAAGACAACTATCAGAATACCACTTATTTACAAACATACGTACATCATACGAGTTTCAAAGAAAAAATTAAATTAAAATAATGAATTAAAATATGTTGTTATATTTTCTAATTTAAAATTTTTTCTTACACCCCCAAGTTATTTTTATTTTTGGTGTTATTATTATATCAAATAAAAACGTCGACAACTTACTGAATTCATTATATAATTATTTGATCACTGTTCAAAATCCTATCTGATAACATATTGGATATTTTTGAAAAATAAACCTTTTATCGTTAATAAAATTGGAAAAACGTAAAAATTAAAAAAAATATTATAAATGAAATTGTGCCTGGTTTTTTAAATAAATTGTGGAAGAAACTTTTTCAAATAAAAAGTAAAAGTAATAAAAACAACTAAAATGTATCGAAAACTAAAAAAATAGCATTTTGTTGTGTTCAGGATTCGAAACTGTGCCACCACCGGGTAGGGTACGGTTTCAAATCCTGACCTACCATTTATTAATTTTTTTTAATTTTCGATACATTTAAGTTATTTTTATGACTTTTTCTTTTTATTTGAAAAACCTTCCGATGTTTTTTGACTGTAATTTAAAAAAAAATGAAAAACTTTGATTAAATTAGTATTAAAATGGATTTTTCTAAATATATCATAGTTAATAGTTAACATTGTAACGGAAAAATCGGGAATTTTTATATAGTTAATATCTTTGAGTTAAAATATTTAAGTAAATTATAACAGTGATTTGCAGCCTCAGGCTGTACCAATTGAATTGATTATAGTTAGGATGAGATATTAACTATATAAACTATTAACTATATAATTATTACACTGGCTCTTTTCAATTCGGAAAGTGGAACGTTTTCTACCTCCTAACGTTAACGTTGGTATGCCATACCTAAACAAGAGCACCGACGCTTTGTCAAATCGATTAAAACAGAGTTATTAAAAAAATATGAAAACCCTGATTATGATAATATACACATTGCCAAATAATACAGGTGCATATCTACAAGAAACACATAACATTTGTTGTCTTTTGCAGCTAACTTCACTATTAAAATGTTGCCACCCGCGTTACTTCGGGAAGCTCCATACAAATTGTGTGGGCATGTGATTTTTTGACATCTACAAAACGCTTGCCGCTCTTGTTTATGTATGGCTGTAAATCATTCGTCTGCAACAAACGCACACAACAACCAATCCTCTAAAAATCAATGTATCAACATAAACTCTCACATCATTTAATGTTCAATTAAACATGCCATATAAAACAGCTGTTCGAATTAACCTTATGGACAACACTGTAATTGATTGTACGTGACTTACCATAACACCATAGCGGTATAAATGGATTGAATTTTGGTTTTTCGCCACAACCATAAGCAGCTGTTTGGACATACATATTTGTTGTTTTTTATTGCGCCTTCACTTGTTACAGTTGCTGGATTGTTTGGTGGGTGAGCTTTATTCATATTTTTGGTCTTTACTTATTTTATTTTATTGTTTTTATTAAAATGTTTATGGTAAGTAAGAAGCGAACTTTTTATTATTAAAATAAACTACATATATTTTTCCTAATAAGAACTGCGGTTATGAAGTTATATATATGTATCTACAAGGTGGCGCAAAAATAACATTCCGATGTTTTTTGGCTGTAATTAAAAAAAAAATGAAAAACTTTGATTCTTCTTGTGGATTATTTTTATTTTGTCTTTTATTTTTTTTACATCAAGTCGAGAATATGATGTCATGTAAATGGCCGCCACCACAGTTGATTGTCATTTGAGCCCTTTCTATGGCATTTTCCATCACTTTGGCCAAAACTTCCGGCGATAGGTCCTAACATTCTTGATGGATATTGTCTTTAAGAGCTGCAAGAGTCTGAGGCTTGTTGACATAAACCCGCGACTTCAAAAACCCAACAAAAAGAAGTCTGCAGCGGTCAAATCAGGCGATCTTGCTGGCCAGTTCAAATCGCCAAAACGGGAGATTAGGCGCCCGGGAAATGCATCCTTCAGCATATCGGTTGTGGCACGTGCAGTGTGTGCCGTTGCACCGTCCTGTTGGAACCACATGTTTTCCAATCCCAATTCATCAAGTTGCGGCAAAAAGAACTCGTTAATCATTGCTCTGTAGCGCTCACCATTCACAGTAACCGTTTGGCCCGCGACGTCTTCGAAGAAAAAAGGTCCGATGACTCCTCCAGCGAAAACAGCACACCATGCAGTGACTTTGAGCGGGTGTAATGGCTCTTCGTGGGTTACACACGGATTTTCAGTGCCCCAGAAGCGTACAATTTGCTTATTTACTTACCCGCTTAGATGGAAATGGGCCTCATCACTCATGATTATTTTTGATGAAAAATCATCTTCCTGTTGGTGGTGATTAAGGATGGCTTGAGCGTATATTAGACGCGATTGGCGGTCAGCAGCTAACAGCTGATGCACCGTCTGGACTTTGTACGGAAACATCTTCAAATCTTGTTCCAAAATTCGCTGTACAGACCGTCGACTGATACCCATTTGCGTGGCACGTCGTCTGGTCGATGTCGACGGCGCTTCCATGACATCCTCGGCTACAGCAGCAATATTCTCTGCAGAACGGCTACTCCGGGGTCTGCCACGCCTGGCAGCATCTCGTGTTGTGCCAGTCTCTACGAGGCGAGCGGCTAAACGTCGCAGTGTTTCACCAGTAGGCGTTGGACGCCCAGGAAATCTGCGACGAAATTCACGTTGTGCCAAAGTCACCGACCGATTATTGGTCAAATAAATAGTCACCAATATTCCGCGTTCTGGAGCAGTGTAGCGTAACATTGTTTATTAACGTGTATTTCGCATGTGTTTACTACACAAATGTCAAAACAGAACTGACATTAGGGGCCAATCGCAAAATTTATAGCATTTTCTGATAGGAGGATTACTTTTGCGCCACCTTGTATATGTACATATGTATTTACATAGTGTCATGACGACCCTTCGATTTTTGTTGACAAAAGTCGAAGTCGAAATAAAAAACAGCACTAAAAATTTTCTGTTGTTTCTGTGATTGTTTGTGGTTGAAAAATTACAGAACAAATTAATTTTTTTGGGATATGCAATTTATATGCACCTTGTAAAAAAATTACATTTCTTTAATATAAATAATATAAAAAAGTAATTGTGGTTATTTATATACGAAAAGAAAATATAAGCGATAAATACTGTAATATGCATGCATAATATTATCTATACACAGATAGGCAAAGACAAATTTTTAGATCCCTTTTTCTCCTTTCTTTGCCAAACGATTTTGATCATTCTTTTGCTAAATAGTAAAGATTGTTGAGCTTTAGTGACCCGATTCTATATTATTTAAATCAGTTCAGTATTAAAGGAATGAAAGGCTCTTAAAATTGTCACCACTACAAATGCTAAAAATACACACGTACACGCATTCACTTATGTAAATATTGGTTCAAGCAAAGCGATGAGAGTGTTTAAGAGTACCTACATACATGTGTACATACATATGTATATATACGAGTAATAAGATTTTATTATAAATGTGCGGGTTTGTATCCAAATTTAATTATTTGTTTTATTTTTCCGTGTGGAAGGGAATACGTAATTATGTAGTTATTTTCTGCTTAAATGAATGCAACTAAAATAGGTATACGTTTAAACTGCTGGTCGAATTTCGACCACTAGGCTTACTCTAGTACTAATAAACGTACAAAAATAAGTTTAAAGAAACGAGAAAAAAACAACAAATCTTTGCTTTTCGACTGTTTAGTTATTTATGCACATGTATACTCACAATGTCTACATATCCACATGAACGCATTTCAGTATTAATGTATGTGTGACAACAAGGGAAGAATTAAGAATTTTAAGTTTTTGTATTTTATATTAAAAAATATATATTATGTACTTAAACGCGGAAAGTACTATGAAATATACAACTCCTCTGTGGTGTATAAGAAGAACTTGTGACTACCAACCAGTGGGTTGTAGGTATGAGTCCCAACGCAACGTTTTTAAAAAAATTAAGTAAAATTATTCCGAATACCATTTTTTGCCCATATTTTATCAGTTAATGGACCGACTTCAATTATTTTCATTCTTTACCTTCGTAGAACTCCATACAAGATATCTGCTTCATAAAATTGACCGAAGGACAGTTGGGGCCATAAAAAAACAACAGAATAGGAAATATAACAAAAAAAGTCTTTTGGATATATCTCATTAATTATTGGGTCGAGTTTTGTTATTTCCAAACCGAACAATTTTATGAGAAATTCCAAGAGAATGGTATAAAATGATGTCTCTATGTTGTGTAAGGCTTTAATTCTACTTACACCAAAATATAGCCGACGGACAGACTGACATCGCTCGTTCGACTTCTCTATCTATAAGGATCCAGAATATATGTTCTTTATGGGGTCTTAAATGAATAATGAAGAAATTACATATGGAATGACAAACCTATGTACATATATGTACTTATATCCATTTTTGGTGAAAAAAATCCCAAAAAAAAAATAACTAAAACTTTTGAAAAATACTCTGATGATCATCAAATACCTACATTTGTACATAAGTATATAAAAATGATGCCAAGCAAGATTAAGTAAAAGAGTAAATTTAAAGAAATTTGGTACGAAAAACCCCACTATGTCAACGCCAACAACAATTAAATACAAAATTGATGCAAGTGTGTTAGAAAATAAGTTTTGTGTGTTAGTTTCCATCAGCAACCCAGTTGTGCAGTCTGGTGTCGACGACACATGTTCTCGATGATGTCTTTAAGACATTTTATGATTTGTCGATTATCCACAAAAAAAAAACAATTATGGTATCGAAGACACTGATATTTTATATTTTAAAAAAATTACAAAAAACAAAGTTGATAACAAGTGCATGCAAATTGTCGTTTTAATGACAACAAGAGCAACATTGTCTTCTTAATTGCCGTCTTTCAAGTGTAAGTTTGGCAACAAATAAATGGAATTTTCTATTTTTCTGAATTACAACAAATAAATTTGTAAACTGTTTTTTAGCTTGAATGCAAAGGAAAATTTTAAAAATAACTAACGATAGCATTTAAAACAAATGTAGAAGTGAGTGAAGCAAATTGCGCAATAAAATACAAAATAATAACTATTTACATACATAGAGTCTATATTTATATTTTTAACTAAAAAATAAATAAATTTTTATTATAATTAACAAAATTACAAATAATTTGTTTTATGTTTGAGTTTATTATCTGTTGGGAGAGATCGTATTAATCACCGTACCCTCTCTAAATAAAGTGCCGTCACAGATATTAATCCCTTTTTATTTTAAAATCAAACCGTATTAATTCCTATTGTTGTTGTTGTACATGCACTTGCTTATGCATGTACATACATAAATCCATACATTGTTGTTTGTATAAATTCTTTCTACATTACTTTTATTTTTAATATTCGTTTACAAATTTTTATAACGGACCATTTTTGTACAAAAATTCTTTGTGGTCCAAATCAACAATGTTATACTTTGAAAGTTTTAGTTTTCTTAAAACTGTCGTGAAATAAAGAACTCGCAATTTAAACCAATTAAACTAAGAGAGTTTTAATTGCAATTTTAAAAACATTAGTTTGATATACAACATTTTGGCGACCGTGACAGGACGACAGTAGTGTTTTAAGTTAATATTCGTCAATAAATTGGTGACAAGAGTTTAGGCAACATCGTTTTTCGTCGAATTCGTACAAAATACTTACACAAATATTTCTTAACTTTTGTAAAAGAAACCCATTCTCTCGAGAATATTCGTTTTGAAAAATTCTTGGAACCAACTTTCAACACTGCTGTTTCATATTGGAAAAATTAATTACATTGATTTGATAAGTATATCGTTCGTGGTGCAATTTCAAGTGAAACCTTTTATCAAGTTATCGTTCAACTTGTGGTCCGTGGAAATTAGTGCAAATTTTTCTGTTCTGAAGTGAGGCCAAAGTCGTGAACAACTTAGTGAAACTAAAATTATGGCAAATAATGATGATGCTGCCAATACTTCTAGTACTCCAGAACTGGCTTCATTAAAGCAACAACGAGCCACAACAAAGCGAAACATTTCCAGCATACAGAAAAGAATCGATACAGATGGCGAGAAAGCCGATCCAACAATTTTGCAGTGTAGGCTTGAAATTTTAGAGTCTTATTTTAAGCAGATTTGCCACATTCAAGCTCAAATAGAAAAGGTATGTCCTTCAGACGCCGCTAGAGGTGATCTGGAAGAAATGTATATTGCAGCCAAGGCAAAAATATTATCGTTTTTAAACAAAAATAATTATTCGGCTTCAATGGACCACAGTTTTATAAACACCTCGATTGGAATTCCTAGCCAACCTCGATTGCCCTCATTGAAATTGCCACGCTTCGATGGAAAGTATGCTGATTATAAACGATTTATTACGACCTTTTATAATATGGTACATGAAAATTCGTCGCTCACACCCGTCGATAAATTCAATTATTTATTGAATTGTCTCTCCGGTCAAGCCTTTGCCTTTATTGAACCCTATCAGGTTACAGATGAAAATTATCCAAAGGCATTGCAAAGATTAAAGGAGCGTTATGACAACAAAGTGTTAATTTTCTTGGAACACATTACAGCCCTCTTCAATATTTCCGAAATGCCAAAGGGTGACAGTATTTCGTTACGCAACATAATAGATACAGTTTCAGCAATTCGCGGATCACTTTTATTGCTTGGTTCGGAAATGGACATAATGAATTCGATAATTATCCATATGGTGCTTTCGAAACTTGATGACGCATCTCGCCAGTGCTACGATGAAAAAATTGATTTTAAATCGTTGCCCACCTGGGATACCTGCTATGAAATTCTAAGCCATCGCTGTCAATTCTTAGAAAGTCATGGTAAGAAACCTGAAACTAAACATCATAGTAATATTGGTGCAAAACCAAAACAAATTTTGAATCGTCATTCAAACACGTTAGTCAACTCCAAGTCTAACTTAACCTGCACATACTGTAACAGCGCTGAGCATCAACTTACCGCCTGTTCTTCGTTTTCGTCGCTTTTAGTCTCAGAACGTTTTAATTTTGTAAAACGTAATGGGCACTGCATAAACTGCCTCCAAAAAGGACATTTAGTATCGAAATGTCCCTCAAAAGGTCGTTGTCGAGTTTGCCAGTCCGCTCATCATTCCTTGTTACATATATTCGTGCAAACACAGCCGTCATCAGGTAATAATGTTTCAGCACCATCGACTAGTGCAAATCATGCTGTGTCACTAGTAAGTCGATCATTTAGAAGAACAATAATACCAACTGCGGTGGTTCTATTAAAGGACATTTGTGGTTCCTTTCAACCGGTAAGAGTACTTCTTGATTCTTGCTCAGAAATTAATTTCATTACAGAGAAAGCTGCTAAAAGCCTTAGGCTTAAATTTCAACGGACTTGTCAAGATGTGACCGGGATAAGTGAAGTGCAAACAAAAATCAGATTTTCTGTATATGCTAGCGTAAAATCCCGAATTAGCTCCTACGAATTTTCATCTAAATTCGCTGTTACTAAGTCAATTTCAGCTCAACACCCTGCTGAATTGATTGATATATCGAAGCTTAAAATTCCCGAAACAATAAAATTAGCGGATCCATCATTCTTTAAACCGCAACGAATTGATTTGTTGTTGAGCTCAGAAACGTTTTTTGATATGTTGCTCGAAGGACGAATTTCATTAGGACAAGGTATGCCTACTCTCATTAACACAGTTTTCGGATGGATTGTTGGTGGAAAATTCAATCTTCAACAAACTTCTGCGCCAGTAACTTGTAACTTGGCATTGGACTCATCAGCTGATGACTTGAGCCATACGTTGAAGAAATTTTGGGAGGTAGAAGAGTATGTAAGCGATCCCCCAAAATTTTCTGAAGAGGAACAAACATGTGAAAATTACTTCAATTACATCAAATGGAAGAATTATGGTTCGTTTGCCCTTCAAACAATTTCCAGATTGCTTGGGTGAGTCTTTTGAAAATTCAAAAAGAAGGTTTTTGTCGCTCGAACGTAGACTTGAACGTGATCCAACACTAAAATCTATGTATATCGATTTTATGGATGAATATATGGCACTTGGTCATATGTCAACTTTTAATACCCCTCTTAGTCATCCATATTATATTATACCGCACCATTGTGTACTAAAGCCTTCTAGTACCACAACCAAACTTCGTGTAGTCTTCGATGGGTCTGCTCGCACAACTTCGATTTATTCGTTGATTCGTTGGTTGGCCCAACAATACAACAGGATTTAATAACTACTCTTTTTGCGTTTCGTTTGAATAGATTTGCTCTTACTGCTGACATATCCAAAATGTACCGCCAATTTCTTGTCGATGAACGTGACCGCAAATTCCAGTTAATTCTATGGAGATCTAATCCGAAAGATAACCTTAATGTGTTTCAGCTAAACACCGTTACGTATGGGCTTTCAGCAGCACCGTTTTTGGCAATCAGAAGTTTGTTTTTCATCTCAGATCAACATCGTTCAACTTTTCCAATTGGCTCAAGAGTACTTCGTGAGGATTTATACGTTGACGATGTTCTTACTGGCTCTGATACTCTAGAAGAGTTAACAGTCAAAAAAGCTGAAATTACGCAAATTCTCAGCACTCATGGTCTTCGGTTAGCAAAATGGAATAGTAATTGCCTAGCGGTCACGAATAGTGGCACGGAAGAAGTTCCAATAAAAACCCCTGAAGACAACGTTACAAAAACTCTTGGTATGGCTTGGAATTCTACACAAGACATATTCTTGTTTCGTTTTGATTTGCCTGACCTACCAAAAGCAACCAAACGCACCATATTATCAACAGTTGCAAAAATATTTGATTTGCTTGGGCTTTTAAGCCCCATAGTTGTTCGATGTAAAATACTTCTGCAAGAAATGTGGGTCCAAAACATCGGTTGGGATGAAACCTTACCTGCTGGCTTATCAACAATCTGGTTTCAAATTAAACAAGATTTTGAACAAATTCATCGCATTGAAATACCGCGCTATGTTCGCACATCAGAAAGCAGACTTGGAGAAATACATGGCTTTGCAGATGCCTCCCAACGAGCCTTTGGTTGCTGTATCTATTATCGTATCTTTGAAAATGGTGCTTACACATCAACTCTGCTGATTGCCAAATCGAAGGTAGCTCCAATCAAGGCTCAATCTTTACCTCGTCTCGAATTGTGTGCAGCAGTTCTACTCAGCAAAACTTGGTGCAAGATCAAAATGAAAATCTCTAAATTTGTTTCTTCAATTTCCTTTTGGACAGATTCGAAAATCGTTCTGCAGTGGCTAAAGTTACACTCTTCAACACTAAACTGTTTCGTTGCAAATCGTATTTCAGATCTGCAAGAACAGACTAGAGACATAACCTGGCGACATGTACCTTCAAAAAGTAATCCTGCTGATATTGTATCTCGTGGGTGCACTGCAGAAAATTTACCTAAAACGATCTGGTTTTCTGGTCCCGAATTCTTACGTTTTGACGCTTCAGAATGGCCTTCCAGTTCAGATCTTGTAAAAGTAGAAGTTCCTGAACGAAGAAATGCAGTTGTTTTTAAATGCACTACAATTGTCAAGGAGTCAATTATTGAAGAAATCATTGAGAAACATTCTTCTTATCGTAAAATTCTTCGGATCATGACTTATATTTTTCGTATTTTCAATAGATCGAAGGTGAACACGTCACTAAAGGCCAACGAAATTGCTCATATCCCAGCCCATGAGTTAGATAACACACTATGGAAAATTGTGTACCACATCCAACAAACCAATTTTGGTACGGAAATAACCGCACTCTTAAACAACAACTTTGTTCAACCCCATCTGCAAAAATTGGCCCCATTTATACACCAAATAGATATTGATAATATTCATACCGAATTCGAGGAAAGGTACCTTACAAAACCTATGTAGCTGTTTTCGTGTGCTTCAGCTCAAAAGCGCTTCACTTGGAGCTTGTGTCTGATTTGTCAACAAACAACTTCATACTTTGCCTGAAACGCTTTGTAAGTCGACGTGGTCTGCCTCCACGAATTTTTTGTGATAATGCCACAAATTTTACTGGCGCTAATAATCATCTCAGAGAACTGAAGGAAAAATTACTCTCCGAATCAACAAAGGCTGATATTAAAACACATTGCTCACAGAATGGGTTCGAATTTTGTTTTATTCCCCCTCGTGCTCCACATTTCGGTGGACTATGGGAAGCAGCAGTTAAATCTGCCAAAACTCTTCTGGTGAAAAATGTGTCTCAAGCCCGTCTTACATATGAAGAACTACAAACTCTAATAGCAGAAATAGAAGCCATATTAAACTCTCGTCCTATTGCGCCAATGACAGACGACCCTAATGATGGTGAAGCTTTGACTCCTGGTCATTTTTGATTGGTTCCTCCTTAATATGCGTCCCTCAAGCAACATTTAATACAACAAAGTTATCAACACTAGACAGATGGCAGCAGATTTCGTTTCTGAAAAATCAATTTTGGCAACAGTGGTCTAGAGATTATCTTCATTCATTGCAAATGCGGTCGAAATGGTTTCAAACGCAGCCAAAATTGCTCCCCTTCCGAGCTTTAATGATTCTTGAAACACAGGCGTTTCAACGGGAGGAGAATGTTGGGAGAGATCGTATTAATCACCGTACCCTCTCTAAATAAAGTGCCGTCACAGATATTAATCCCTTTTTATTTTAAAATCAAACCGTATTAATTCCTATTGTTGTTGTTGTACATGCACTTGCTTATGCATGTACATACATAAATCCATACATTGTTGTTTGTATAAATTCTTTCTACATTACTTTTATTTTTAATATTCGTTTACAAATTTTTATAACGGACCATTTTTGTACAAAAATTCTTTGTGGTCCAAATCAACAATGTTATACTTTGAAAGTTTTAGTTTTCTTAAAACTGTCGTGAAATAAAGAACTCGCAATTTAAACCAATTAAACTAAGAGAGTTTTAATTGCAATTTTAAAAACATTAGTTTGATATACAACATTATCTTTTAAGAAAGCCTGAAAAACATAATATTATATTGTATATGTATACATACATACATACAATGTAAAATGGTTCTTTAATAAATAAGGAGTAATTAAATGTAAAAAAAGTACAAATATGAATTTAAGTTTGATTTATTAATTTTTTTGAATCTGTTATAAGAGGCTTAAAAACAACGTTCATACCTAAACATACATATGTATGTATGTAAGAATGAATTCCAGAAACGTTTATAACCAATTCCATTATATTGAAAATAATTTTTCTTTCGAGTAAATATGAGAAATGCAACAAAATTTTTTTTTTGTATTTGTGTCGACAGTGGAAGTTGCTATTAATTTCAAATTTACATCCATATGTTAATTTTTATTTTAATAAGAAAAATTGTTAAAAACCAAAATCTAAACTTTTTGAAATTAAAACCTGAGTGAATTAAGAGAAAAAAATAATAAATTTTATTTCTTCATAGAAGTGGAAATTTTTAGTTTGCTTTATAAAAAAGAATACAAGTATTGATTGTTGACGTCAATTTCGATAGCATTACCGTTATTATTGTCGCCAACGATTACTTTGAAAACAATGTCTTTCTATTGGTCTTCGACGTCACATTTAATAACATTGCCGTTGTCGTCAACGACAGCTTTAAAAATATTGTGTTCGACTCCATCGTCGACGTCAATTTCGATGACGTCGCTGTAACTGTCGTTAATGACAACGGTTTTGACGTCAATTCCGACAACACTGTCGTCTATAACAATTTGCATAAAAATGTTACTCTTATTGTCATGCACGAATAAAATGCCCTTTGTTCGAAAAAGTCGGCAGAATTTGTTCAGGACTGTCATCGTCTTTCATAACACGTGCACGACTTGGACAACTGGGAATTAAAAAAACATTTACGCTGCAATTACACATGCAAGTAGTGGCATGCCATTGAAGTACATATACGTATTATCAACGAAAAATTGTTCGAAAAACTCGAAACTCTTGCCACTAGCTTTTGCATTGACACATGCGAGTGCAAGTTGATTTTTAAAATGTCGTCGAAGGGTAAACTGAGAATATTTTTTAAATTGCTTCCATTTTAAATTTTTGCTTTGTATACAAAATAAAGTTACCGACCTAATCATATACGAACATTTTTGGATAAACAGTTAACATTTATTATTATTATTTCAATGATATTAATGCTCTATAATTAACAGACTGGCGTTTTGTATGTGTATTTAAAAAAATAGTCTTATGCCATGTTTCTATATAACAAGTTTCTTAAAAATGTTGCCCAATTGAGTGCGAAAATTAGATTTTCGGTTTTATAACACAAACGTCAAGTATTGTTGAGCGAAAACGTAAGTAACACTTTTTGCGGTTTCGACATTGCAATTACAATTGGCAATGCTGTCAAAAACAGACAAAAAAGTACTTGTATGCATTTTTATAAAGAGAAGAATTTGTTTTGTCTTCCGGTAGATCCAATACATTTAAGGCATCCCGAATATTTCTGCGGCATAAACGAATGACCACATTATCACTCTTTCTCTCACTTGAATCACTATCAAGGTGTATTTCAATAGATGGAAATATTTGTCCTTTAATTGTTTAATAAATAACAAATTTTATTGAGATTCAATTGTTAATATAAATTAACTTTGCTTTGTACCAAGGTGTATTTATCTAGGTGACAGAATTAGGAAAACAATTACAACAATACAAGAACAACAGGCATTTTTGTTTGTGTAGTTTCATTGCGTATGTCAAAAACCTAACCCATAAAACAAAGAAAACAGATACAGAAAGTACAAAAGATACAAAAAGATACAAAGTAAAAAAGACAAAAGTATTTTGTATGTATTTTGACATTCGCAACGAATATGTTTTTCTTGTTTAATGATATTAAGTTGTTACATTTTCAATCCATTTTTGAAAAATATGGACCTACATATATACTTTTTTTCTTACACAACAACACAACTTCTACATTTTTTCAAATAAGTTTCAACACTAACGTAGTATGTTGGCAAACATCGGATTTGATATTTAAAAACACAGCGCAACCTGCATTATATTATCTGAACATATTTGAAATTTATATGTTGATATTTGTTTAGTTAATAATATATCACTATCGCTTGCTTGTTTGTTTTTTTTTTGTCTGGTCAAAACTGACAATATTTTCGTTGCAGCGTTAGTAAAAAACAAAATTGTCTTGTAAAATAACACACTGAAAAATAAATAACATTATTTTAAGGATATTGATTTTTTTAATTGGAAATTAAACCGGGCTGCAACGATTGGGCGTATCCTGAAAAAAAGGATGAAGGGTCTTGCTGACAAATGTTAATATCTTAAAATGTTCTACGTACACAGATATAACAGAATCAACAAATTTAGATAAATCTTGGATCGGCAGTAGATCGGGTTAGATGTCAGAATTTTTTATTACCAATCTACTTAAGCTTAATCGATCCATAATACTCATTAAATAAATAGATTAGTTTTATACCAAAATTATATTGCTTTCTTTACAGAACACGACTGTTGGTTGGATTTGTTGTGCGCCATGTATATGGCTGCGCACTTCAGCTGCGGTTCACAAAATTGCAATTACAACAGCAACATTATTGGTCACTTCGTTGCTTGTGGCATCGCCAATATTATTTTTAATTAGCACCGCGCCATCCCAGCTGCCACGAGATTGTTACACAGATGAAGAGGATTGTATGCCGACAGTAGCTGCACCTCCTGAGTGTTTGGATCCCGTATGTAAAATAGCTGCATCAAGTATACACGCAAAGCTCAATTGGAATTTCGATCCGTGTGTTGATTTCAAAAATTTTAGTTGTTCGTCTAGTTCAAAAATAAGTGGATTAACTAGTCTTCGAGCAGTTCGAAGTGCACAAGAGTCTGTTGACTTGCAAATGCAACGTAAGTATGTGAATAGCATGTCTAAATGTGAAAGGCCAATATACGTTTTTTGAATTTCCCGCATGAAGTTCTATTAATAAGCAATTGAACGCGGTACCTTTTAATGCGGCAAATGCCAAACCCAATGAATTTTCTGTTGAATACATACTTAAATAAGTCATAAAATAGACATACTAGCAGCTACGATAACTTGATAGTTATTCTACCTTCTGTAATTATAATTCTGAAATCGGTTTTCTCTATAAAACTCCAAGTCGGTTTGATTGCAGTTTTAGACACTTTAGACATTTAGTAATATTATTTTGCTAATACTCCTTTGATTGTCATATAAAACCTTTTCTTTTTTTGTTGAATATTTCAAATATTGAATCAAGAAAGTATCATATTCGCGATAAGAGTAGCTTTCCATTTAATTTAAGCGATGAAGATGAGCTGTACTCTGAACAGACATAAATTTTTTAAAACGTAGAATTAGAGACCCTACTCAATAAAGATTTAAGTCTATCTCAATGGAGCTGTAGCTAATATAGGTAAGGCAACAAGAACTTTCTGTGTGATTGAGGTTCATGGAAATAGTTCACTATTGGGACCCTATAAAGTGAAACTTTGTTTACTTCAGAATATTGTAGTTATCCTAAGTAAACGTCAGCATAAATCACGCTGTTGTTATGGCATACAATATGATCATCACCATATTTAACAAAGTTCGTTGAATGTGTTAGTACGTACATATGTAAAAGTCAATAAGCTGAAGTATGCTGATCACTAATAAATTTTATTATACAAGCAGGTATTTTTCAATAATAAAACAGCATCAATTTAACATTTAATTTAAACGAATGCGGATTTTATTGACTCTCAAACCGAAGGGTAAACTAAAATTACATATATCATTTTTCCTGCTAAGCTAATATTAAATAAATTTAAACTAAATCCAACTAAAACTTATTCATTCCTACCATGATAAATATTGAAGCTTAATGAAACCTCATCAACGTCATCAAACAAACAGAAATTAACAAGAAAACATCAATAGATTTATAGCTGACTCCCACAGATTATTTTATATTTTCAGTTTCAAATGCATACTTCATTCAAATCGTATGGAAGCAATAAATTTTTTGCTTGATCAAAGAACAACAAGAAATATGGTGATAGGCGGTATAGATGTGGTCGCAACTATAAAAAATAAGAAAACCCAAAAAAAAACTGTATTGCGTAACAGAGATACATATGTATAACTGATTCAGATAAACCGTGTTGTTCTCGTTCTTTACCTCATGACTTGACAATCGAAAACAGCAGTTCAAGCGATAGAATAGTTTCTGGTTTTAATCTTTAAACACCAGAGCAGGACAGCAATAGAAAAATATATTGAATTTACTATCATTAACCCTTTCCTGCAATCGTACTGGAGCCTCAGACAGAGCCGCTGCCATTGCAGCTTCTTATATGTTAAAAGATGTTAGCGTTATTTCATCAAGCGAACCAAGTGGTGACATTGATCGTTCAAAGTTGCGCCGTGAAAGAACAAAAGTCGGTGCGGCTTTACAGGATGCAGACCGCAAGAAAATCCTACGCGTATGTATTTTATTGGCAAAAAGGATAAAACTATTCAGAAGAATGACAAATGTTACAGAAAAAGAGTACTAGAAAACCAGTAAAAATGCTGTACTAACTCAATTAAAATCCAAATCGGTGAAACTTTGTGAAATAGGTGTTTTTTGGTTGCGATGGAACAATAGTAAGCACAGTTTTTTAAGTTAGTGTTATTCGTTTGATCGAAAAAGAAATTAATAAACTTTTACACTGGTTTATCTTCCAGTTGCATTCCAATGAATTTACACTACGATATCTGTTGCTATACTTGGACGAAAAAACTAGAGCTGAAATGCTTTTCAGTTGCCATTGGATCTGAATTAAAAAAATATGGAACAATGCCAATAGTTGAATTCACCGTCATTCCTACAATATTACCTGAAATTACAAGGAGTGATTTCAGTACCGACCAAAAGTATGTTTATGATATTATGACAGCTATTAGCACTAGATCTCTCAACCATTCTAAATGGCTTATGACAAAAAATCGAATTCTAAGATTATATACCCAGGTCTGGGCAGTATTTGAAATACGTATTTATAATAAAAATACGTATTTTATATTTGTTACCTCATAGTAGTGCTTCCACTGAATGAACTTTTTCAAAACTGTCACTGATTTAAAGTAAACTTACAAACAAACTTAAAAAAACATGTGAATTCAAACGTTCCTCTATAAATTTTTTCGAATTAGAGCTGGAAGAATGGACTCTCAAGTGAAGAATTAATTATAAAATATAGAATGAGTATTTCTTAGAAGTGTTAAATATTACACCGGTCAACACGATTCATAAGGTTCGTATTTTCTTAGTCAATTCGGATACATATGATACTGAGCTCCAATGCCTATAAATTACTTTTTTTGAGTTGACTCTGAATCTTGTAGTAGTAGTTTCCGAGATATTCAGAAGGTTTCATAAAAAATATTGATTTTTTTCAACAACATTTTCTTCTGTGTCTCTAGTAAATGCACATTATGTGATGCAGCATCCTCTTATTTATATATAACGGAAAATTACGAGATACAGAGTCAATTCAAAAAAAGTAATTTATAGGCATTAATGCTTAGACCTTACACAAAAATTTCATTATTTTGGCTGTTGTCAAAACTGTTTGTAAAAGTAACATTTTTTTTGATAATATGAGCAATATTCGAATGTAAATTGATTTTTAGTTTCAACATTGATTTATAATTTAAGTATGTATGTATAGTTAATTTTTTCGCATAATCGCACGATCTGTCAAATATGGCATGTGCGCTAAAATAGTGTGGTAGTGTTTACTAAAAATGCAACTGTGTGACATATTTTTTTTGGCAAGTCGTACGATTTGGATAATTTTACGAAAATTTTCATAAATTGATAGTTTTCATGGATTCAGAGTAGTATTTATGTTTAACCAGCACCAATGATGATAATTCCTTTATTCGTTAATATTTTATATCTTTTAATAGATTCCATATTTACTGCCGACACATTTTCAAAAACCTCATTCCATACGGTAACTAAAATGTATCAATATAATTAATAAGCATATTTTATGAAACTAAATCCGTAAGCGTGTCACTTTAATTAATAAGCTTATTTTATGAAACAACATTGTACGCCCCTATTATCGTTTACAACAGTTGTTATTTTAATGTTGTATTTTTTAAAAAGCGATCATGACTTACAACAGTTGCCGGCACTGTTGTATATTGAGTTGTCTGTGTTTATTAACATCGATTATCATTTACAGCATGTGTATTTATGTGTTATCAGCACCGTCAAAAACTTACAATAGCTTATTAGGTGATGTGTTATTAACGTTACAAATTGAAAAACAAAAATGGAGAAAAATTTGTAAGTAAGGATATAAAATTTGTTTTGCAAAATATGCATAATTGAAAAATAATTAATTATAACTATTTTTTAGCAAAATCACAAATAAAAACCAAACGGAAAAGCTCGTTGAGCTGATGAAAATTAATCCAGATATTGGCCGAGGCAAGCTACCATTTGGGTGTAACAAAATGCAGCTCAAGGACAAATGGGATCAATTTACGGAGCAATTAAATGGCTTGGGACCGCCGATTAAAAGTACTAAAGAATGTCAAAGAGTTATTAGCAGATGTACTATCTAATTCAGATTATATTAGCTAAACATAATTTTTATTTTATCATAGGTATGGACTCATTACAAAGCAAATTTAAAAAGAAAATTGGCTGCAAACAAAAGAAATTTTCAAGCTACTGGTGGTGGTCCGTCCGCGGAAATAAGCTTGAGCCCATTAGAACAGAGCACTGTGGAACTTGTTTCAATGCAAACACAAGTATACCTAAATGGTTCTGCAATGGGCTTGGAAAACCAAGAAGATTCCGATGGGGCGGAAATAACATTTAGACCTGAGGAGCTTTTACCGATTGTTGAATCTACAGAACCTCAATTGTCAAAAAACCGCAGCCAATCAAAGAATAAACTGGAGGACGAACGTTTGCAAGTATTAAAATCTCAAGCAAATAATCAGGAGGAGATCTTACAGACATTGAAACGGTTGGAAATTAATTCATACAAGAATTATCAAATCAATAAAAAATTTATGAATTAAAAAAAAGGAAGCTGATTTACAAATGAAATTGATAAAAGCCAAACTTGAATTAACAAATAAAAGAATTCAGGAGATGTGATGTTCATATATGTTTATGTATATTAAATACCTTTTGTTTTATTTTTAAGAATCTGTGACCATACATGAATTCTTTTGGTGATTTTTATGTTTATGTTTAACCAAAAATATTTATTCATTTAAAATTGCAAGCATTAAATTATTTCTAATTTTTTGTGCAGACTCTTGAATGTTTGTTTCTGCAGCTTCTCCAACTTCTACTTCTGTGTCTAATGGAAAAGGCATTTCTTCATTATATTCAGTTTTGAAGTGTTTGCTTAAATTGTGCATTGCAAAATACACATTCGTGATTTGAGTCGCTTTTTCGGGAGTGTAGTGCAAATCTTTTGCAGAAAGCAAACATCGAAACCTGCTTTTAAGAACTCCAATTGTTCTTTCGATAACGTTCTTGCTTTAGGATGAATAGTTTAAAACGTCTTTCTTGTGATCCTTCTGCAGTACTTCGAAATGGAGTTATTAAAAAAGGTTCCAATGGATACCAAGCGTCACCTAAAAATTTGCAAATTTAAATTAAAAAAAAAAACAAGAACTTTTTACCTAAGATCCAAGTATTCTCCTCCATATTACGCTGTAAATATTCTTTCAAGTCACTCATATTCCACACGAAGGAGTCATGATTTGAGCCCGGTTATCGAGCATCTACGTAGCGTATGTTCATTTCGAAGTCGTATAACTATTGAAAAATATATTTACTTATTAATAAATTCAATTGGAAATTGCCATCCTCTTAATCAAGACATTCAGGCTGTAATATCCCTTCCTGTTCAAATATAAATGTTGCAGTTTCTTTCGAGGCGCTACAATTCGTACGTGCATACCATCGATACATCCAATTACTCCTGGAAATCGTGTTTTTGAGAAAAACGAAACTTTGTTGCTATATTTTTCTTCTTCCGTCATCCTTGCGTTTATCCATTTCTTGCAAATTTTTCGTTCAAAGAAGTTAATAATTTCATTTAATATGCAGCAAACAGTTGGTTGGGCAACTCCAATATTCAAATCATTGCCACTACTTCTTTGATAACTACCATCAGCAAAAAACCTCAATGCGCAACACAATTTTAAAATCGGTGGAATGGCAGAGCACCGGGTTGAAGGTTTTAGAAAAGTGCTCAATTTTTGTACCAAAAACAAGAATCCATCCTTGTTTATGCGGAAAAATTTTATAAAACTATAAAATATGTATATTTTAACAACTATTTGCTGGTTTAAGAAAAATTATACTTACTCAGTATTTGGTAGTTCCAATGGATTTGAACTGTCGCGAATTCTTTTCCGGATACGTAACATGTGTATTTTTTTGTTCCTCTCATTTTCATCATCATCAAAATATAAGTCGACGTTGATATCCATGATTTCTATTGTTTTATCTATTTCCAATAAAATATTCGTTTCATCAATCTTTTTTAAACATGACAGTTTTTGGCATGCAGGTATGCATTTTTACGGAAATATGTACTACAAATAAAATGCAACTCTGTGACATACACAACAACTAGATGTTTTAAATCGTAATAAAAAAAAAATCATGTTGTGTTGTAGTCGGTACAACACAACATTTTCGTGTTGTAAACGATAATCGGGGCCGTAATTAAACTTAAAAAGAGAAGTAAGTTTTTGTATTTATATTCTTTTTATAGTGAACAGTAATAAATAAATGAAATATATTTAAAGTGATTATTTTTCGAACAAATTGGTTGTTAGTAGTTTTTAATCCAAAGTGATCTCAATACTTCAACGGTATTTATAAGGAATCGAGAACATTTGTCCTTTTTATACTTAAATTCACACTATGTTTGAAGGACAAAAAATATTTTAAGGTTTTAACAGGATAATTCAAGTGACTAATTTTTTAAGCTGTTGGATCATATTTAACGTTCAACTTGACGTGAAATAAATAACTTGGGAACTAATGATTCTGGCTATTAATAAATTTCGAAATGTAGTTTTACATGTTAATCAAAATATTCTACGCACGAGTAAAAATAGCTACATACAATAGATCTAGTATATTTCTAGTGACACTTTCAACGAATGTATCAAAAGCTTGTTTTTTTATTATGATGAATCTATTTTATTTTCTTTTTTTTTTTTTTTTTTTTTTTATAAAGAGAAGTAACACTCAGGCAATTAGTATGCCTATCAACCCGTAGGTGTGTTACCTTCTTTGGGAAAGGGATAGTGAGAGAGGACAGATGGTGAAAGAGAGAGAAAGCTTAATTTTTGCAACTCTGATATTGCGCGCTGTGTTAGTTTTTAGATCAGTGTTGCAGCGCCTTTGATGTCAAGTAGGCGCATTAAATGTGTTTTTAAGCTTTTGTAGCCATTTTATTCATTATTTTACTTCGCCGGCGATTTTTGCTACAATACCGACGAAGGAGGGCGCTGTGATGTCCGCTAGCATACACCAGTATCAATTGCTGCCAGAAATGTTCAGTGATCAGTGCTATGCCTTCATCACTTAAACACTCCGACAACAACAAATACAATGGCATACTCTAATGCACATCTGAAAAATGCTGGATGTTATGACTTGTCTGAAGCTGGGCTCGAACCCACGTTCTTAGACATTATTTGCTTTGCAGTCAACGCGCTAACTACTTCAGCCAACAGCACCCTCTTTACAACCTTTATACAATTAGAAGCCCTTTGTGTGGCAATGAAAGTACTTAATAAGGCAAAACGGAAAGTAAAATCTTAGATAAGTATTTTTAAATTTATTAATCGAGAATACCTCGATATATTTTTCAAAGGTTTTCAAAAACTTTTGTTTGTTGAGGATTTTTTTAGCTAGTCTATATACATATGTACATGCATTCCATTGGTGCTAATGCCAAATCATCAGTAGACCTTAAACCATATTTTTGAAATGTTTCAAACGTCTTATCTTATACAAAAACTTTTAAAAAACCAATGAGAACTTCAAAAATTACAAAGGTATAAATAAGAATAGCAGGCTTTGAAGCTTATTCAAAAATCCCTTTCGCACCAATGAAATGCACGTATATAGAAAAGCTAAAAAAACCCTCAACAAACAAAAATTTTTAGTAGTATATTTGTGTATGTCCGGGGCAAAAGTCATGTCAGCACAAAAGTCTGCTCATGCCTGGCTGGGAAACGTGATCGTTAAAAATATGTTTCTTGCTTCATATATTTTATGATCATTTATTTATAATATGAGTTTTCCAGTTTTTTGTTGCTTTCACATGCCTGATTTCAATGTCAGTCAGGGCTTCTCTATTGAATATCAACCCTTAAATTTCTACCCGAACACCCCTACCCGGACACCTATATTGAACAACTCTGTTGAATGTTTGTCAGGAAGCTGGCAAATTTGAAACATGTCATTCCGCAACCCTACATTATGTATGCTCATGCAAAAATCAAACAAACCATATTAATTCTGGCGCTGTGTTTTCTGTAAAGTTCGATATCGAAATGCTGGATACATGAGTGTAATTAAAATATTTACCTTTGTTAATGAAATAAACCCATTTATGTATATATTAGTAAAAAAAATATAATAAACATTTGTATAATTTTTATTCAAAATTTTATTTATTATCTAATCAAAAATTATTTTATATTAATATTTAACTTTAATTTTCTTTTTTGTTGGAGTTACTTTGCTTGAGATATCCTTTTTTCAATTATTGAATTAAAAGCAAGATTCTCTAATCCATATGTTTTTCTCGCAATTCCTCGATTTGTAAAAATATTTTTTCTCGCAATTCTGTCATTTGTTCATCGAAATACATTTTTAATGATATTTCTCTATGAGATATCATATCTTGAAGTGTCTTATTAATAATCTAAATTTTTTCATCAAGTTTTTTGAGCTGCTGTTTTGATAAAGTTATTAAATTTTGTTGTAATTGACTGATTTCCGTTCCTAAGTAATGTTTATTAATAGCGTCTCTTTCTTGTGAAGGAAACGAACTATTAGTAATCCTTTTAATTTGCACGTCGATATTCTTATTTTTATCCTAGAGAATTCCAACGACTTGACGAATTTTTCTTTTTCCTTTTTCGGTTTTAATAATATCGCTTGAGCGATGACCAAATTTATTAACAGACATATTATGTCCCGTCTCTTCTAATACCATCTGTAATCTGAATCTAACAAAAAAATTTATATATAGGAATAGAATTTTCGTTTAACCTTTTTATTACAAACAATTTTTTGTTGTTATTGTTGTATTTATAGTTTTATTTTTGCAATGTTTCCTTATATAACTTTAATTTTACAATATTTTCTTATTCTCTAAACAGATTAAAACTAATTAAACATCTATATTTATACTAAGAAATATATCATTACCATCATCATCCATAAATTTATCATATAAATTTATATTAGATTTTGATAATTCCGATGATGATGTTGTTGATGATGATCCTGGTGTTGATAATGAAGGTAAAGAATGTATTCTATAATGTCCCCATGCATATGTATCAACACCTTTTTCTTTAATAAATCTCTTATCATCTAAATAGCTTAATGTTAACTTACTTAAATGTTTGGTATATATTTGATGAACCTTAGATCTAAATATATACATGGAATCGTAATACAATTTTTTTTCTAAAAGACATTTTCTAAAATCATTATTACTTAATTTAGCGGTGACGCATTGCTTTACACCTTTAATTTTTTGGATTTCTTTCTCATCTCTATCAATTTTTACAGAATACATTTTAGCTCTTAAGCCAATGAATTCCTTAATTACCATTACACTCATTTTTCATCATTCCTAATACTTTTTTATTCATCAGTGGGAAATTATAAATATTAAAAAATATTTTTATTTTAAAACTATTTTTTTGATAACACAACACCGAAAAAATACATTTCTAATTCTGACGCAATATTTACGGACCGGACAAATTAAAAATTGTTTTTACTTAAAATTGATAAGCGTTGTGGTAAAAAATATGTTAAAATTTCTAATTCACACGCATAAATGTACTGATAAACACGCTGTGATTTAAAAATTATTTTTACTTTAACACAATTTTTTTGATAACCCAACACCGAAAAAAATATATTTCGAAATCTTACACAATTTATGCTTATCACAAAAAATGTTGTTAAAATTCATATTTCTAATTCTGACGCAATATTTACGGAACGGACATAATAAAAATTGTTTTTACTTTAAATTAATAAGCGTTGTGGTAAAAAATAAGTTAAAATTTCTAATTCACACTCATAAATGTACTGATAAGCACGCTGTGATGTAAAAATTATTTTTACTTAACACAATTTTTTTGATAACCCAACACCGAAAAAAATGCATTTCGAATTTTGACACAATTTATGCTTATCACAAAAAATGTTGTTAAAATTCATATTTCTAATTCTGACGCAATAGTTAAGGACCGGACATAGTAATAATTAAAAATTGTTTTTACTTTAAATTGATAAGCGTTGTGGTAAAAAATAAGTTTAAATTTCTAATTCGTACGCATAATTCATATAATCAGTTGTTTTTAATTTTTTTAGTTTAATACTATTTATATACTCAACCTAAAAACCTTTACTTTAATAAACATGCTGATGACCACATTTGTAAATAAAAATATAACAAAACAGAAAACGAATATTGTTTTTATTTCAAATTATATTTATTAAATAAAAATTTTAAACATAAATGTCCACAATTAGTTGTATTAAATTTTTGTTTTTGTTTATAATTGTATTGAATGGGTGGCTTTAAGTAATTGATAATTTCAAGTTTCCAAAACTATCAAAATGTTCCTTGTTATTATGCTTTTTATAATATGCTACCCAATGAGTTCCAGGACCATTAAATTAATCAAGATTAACAATACCACATTCTTCCGCGAATGGTTTTTTAGGTAAACGATCACGCACAAAAACTCCTCTGAAATATTTGAGTTGTCTACTATATTTATTTATATCCAATTCTGTTAGTGGTTAATTGGGTAGGTTATTTAATAGTTTTTTGGAGCTAGGTTGTAATAAAGACCGTATCCAGATTTATATCTTAAAATAAACTTTTTCCCATGGCAATTGATTCCATATATCTATTGTGACGGGTAGCTTCAGCTAGTTGTTCCTTTCCATTTTTAATACTATTAACAGCTTTAGCAATAGCTGCTCCGCCTGTAGTCAAACCTCCAAATGCGGATAGTGCGTAGTAGTAGAGGTATAACTCTTGGTATGCTAATATTAGCTCTCTTCTTCCTTTTAAAATTTAAATTAACGACTTTTCTGCAATTTTAACAGCATCATTATATGTCAGGTTTCTCATTTCTTAAAAGTTTTGATGTATTTTTCACAGTGGATGAAAGTAATTTTCTATCAGTTACTTTTTTCTTACGTTTTTTCGATTTGTTTCTCTTCATACCTAGTCCAAATTTTACTTTAGCTTTCATTGCACTCGTTACGAACCAAGAGTTTGCTCGTTCTTTTATATTACTATCTTTAGATTTTACTCGTTGCCAAGCCTTTTCAGCTAGTATTTGAATAGGTTGATGTCTTTTATTAATATCTTTTGACTGTGAGTATGCAATATCATGTTCTTTGCAAACCGCATCCAATAAATTTATCCCTCTATCTCCTCTTTTCAGTCGTTTTTCTAGCTTTGTACCAGGACCACAAAACTGATATCCAGGTAAATGTAGTTCTACTGGTAATTTATTTATTAAGTTGTTGACGAATCCTCTTCCAGTCTTATACTGATCTCATTTATAACTTTTACTATAATTTATAACCATTTTTATTACAAGTGCGTCTGATTTAAACAATTAATTAAAAATGATGTAATTTTCTTTTATAAGGGTTAATTTATAGCATTAACATTTTAGTCATCAATCAATCAATATGCGATTAATTAAACAAGCAAAACAAATTATTGTAAGAAATGCAGATGAAACGTAAAACAAAAGACTGTACATAGTACAAATTGCGGAAAAACTAATGTGATGATTAGTTTAATAGAAAGTCCTAATGGTCTTACCTTTAAAAATATTTACATTTATTCCAAATCATTATATCAACCAAAGTATTGCTATCTAAAGACATTAATTAATATAATAAAGGAGATAAATCTGTTTACATTTTCGGAAAATGAAAAAGTTCTAAGTCCGATTGAGGCAAAACAACATTCTGTAATTATATTCGATGACGTTATTTGTGAAAAACAAAATACTATAAAAGATTACTTTTGTATGGGTAGACATAAGCATATTGATTGTTTTTATCTATGTCAAACATATACTAAAATTCCTAAACATCTAATACGTGACAATGCAAATATGATTATAATATTTAAACAAGATGAATTGAACTTCAGATATGATCATGTTATTGGTGATATGTCGTTGAAAGAGTTTACAAAGATTTGTGGAGAGTGTTGGAAAGATAAATATGGATTTGTAGTTGTAAGCAAGGATGATCCTAAAAATAAAGGAAGATATAGAAAAGGTTTTGACGAATTCATACAGATATAAAGCAGATAGTGGTAGTATATTTGTGGGCATTCTGGCACACCAATTAGAATCTAATTTGATTTGGCCTCCTTATGGAAAAAATACACGTTTGGGCATTCTGGCACACCGATTAGAATCCCACTAGATTTGACCTCCTTATGGGAAACATTCACGTATGGGGAAAATACACGTATAGAGATACTGAGTCATATAATGAGAAAAATATCATCATTCTGTTACACATGCATTCATATATTTTTCCATGTGTATACTTTTACAATAAAGAGAAATTCAAATGAGATATTTTTTCGCACCATGTCAATGAGATTCTCATTTGAGTAGTTTTTATTAAAACCTAAAATAAGTGTTTTACTATCCAGCACAAATTGATATAAAAGAACGTTCAGATTTTTTTGTTTATTATTGTTCTTCACAGTTACTTGAAATCACATTAAACAAAAGTTAATGCAGCTTCTCGCATTAAACAAAATGGTAAGTATACAGTTTTATAATATATTTAAAAAATTTTTTTATTTATTATATTGATGCTGTAAAAAAATACACAAATATTTATACATATTATATGATTGTTTTTTATTTAGATCTATCAACAGTTAATTAACATAGCCCAAGGAATAAAATCAGAGTACACGAAAATTGATGATATTCCCTTAAATGAACCATTCAAAATTTTAAATTTTGAGTGGAAGGTTACACAATATGGATCCAAAGTCATAGCATATTTGGAGAACAATAAATGGTTTTATTTACCTCAAAGAATGGTTAAATATTTAAACAGAGAGGATCCTTACTTAGCCAATATGAATGAAAAAATTTGGACAATTATTTACAAAGGACGACAATCGCCAAATGGTTCTGCAATATTCGAACTAAACTACAGATAATTTTTTTAATAAACATAACAAGTTTTCTGTATATTATAAAACAATAAATGTATATATATGGTAATGTGAAATGAATCTCGATTATGTATTTATTTTTGCACATGCGTAGACTTGCATTTTATTCGCTTTATATATTTATTTTTTATTTTAAGACATGCGTAGGCTTGCATTTTAATTAATTGAAAAGTTAAACATGCATGAGCAAAAAATAAGGTCAAAAATATGCTGCATTATTTCCTATTTTATTTCATTTGCTGTTTTTAATCTTTCTATGAAAAGGTAGTAAAATTTAAACATTTGTTTGTATGGAAAAACTCTCATGCGTATGCTTGCTTTCACTTATTTTTTTTCGTAGTGTGTGGGTGCATTAACTATTTTTATTGAAGGACACACATTTTTTTCTTCTTCAATGTTTTAAAATGCAATAATTTATGAGGCCATAAATCTGGTATGGTATGTTTATTACTTAAGCAAAAAAAAGGGTATGGAAAGGCAATAAAATTTTAAAATCCGTTTTAGGAAAATTTCTTAAGAACGAAAGACATGCGTATGCTTCCTTTCACTTATTTTTGTCGTAGTGTGTGGGTGCATTAACTATTTTATTAAAAGACACACATTTTTTCTACTTCAATGTTTTAAAATGCAATAATTTATGAGGCGATAAATCTGGTATAGTATGTTTATTACTTAAGCAAAAAAAGAGGGTATGGAAAGGCAATAAAATTTTAAAATCCGTTTCAGGAAAATTTCTTAAGAACGAAAGACATGCGTATGCTTGCTATCACTTATTTTTGTCGTAGTGTGTGGGTGCATTAACTATTTTTATTGAAGGACACAAATTTTTTTTCTACTTCAATGTTTAAATGCAATATTTTATGAGCTCATAAATGTGTTAATGGTATGTTTATTACTTAAGCAAAAAAGGGTATGGAAAGGCAATAAAATTTTAAAATCCGTTTCAGGAAAATTTCTTAAGAACGAAAGACATGCGTATGCTTGCTTTCACTTATTTTTGTCGTAGTGTGTGGGTGCATTAACTATTTTTATTGAAGGACACAAATTTTTTTTTCAACTTCAATGTTTAAATGCAATATTTTATGAGCTCATAAATGTGTTATGATGCTTTTGTTACTTAAGAAAAAGTTGTATGGAAAATTTTCAAACAAGGGTGATTAACAATATATTGGTATGTAGTAGTGCCTCTAGAAAAGTATAAAATCAGCTATTTTTTCGAACAAAATTCTAGTTCTGTGAAATTATTCAACATAGTAAGATTTCTGTGAAATTATTCGACGTAAAAAGATTTATAAAACTTTAAATTTGTGTTTTTTTATTATTCAATGTATTAAGATTGTTTCCAAAGAAAAAAATATATATTTGTGTTTTAGTAAGATTTTAAATTTGTGTTTTAGTAAGACTTTTTAAAAAGAAAAAAAGTTTTAATTTGTGTTTTATAATTCGAATTCATAACAGGTTAGTAAAAATGATATTAATATTGATTTTTATCACTACAAATACACAAGAATTCGATCGACACTGTAATATAGACTGTTAAATAATTTTACTATACAAAAAAATTAATTTTTTAAACATCTTTAGTGTATTTCCAAAAAAAAAATTGATATTATGGAAAGAATAGCAACCAGCTAGAATGCTCAGAATGTCAAAGAGCTTTTCAAAGTGAGGAAAATTTCAGGGAGCATGAAAGATCTCATGCTTCGAACTCAAAAAAAGTGTTGTAAAGCTAGTAAAAAGTGCTTTTAAAAAGAGGATTATAACACTAGAATATGAAACTAGTAATGAAGAATGTCTTCTACCGGAGATGCTTATAATGGAAGCTGAGGAACCGTTAAAGAGAGAAGTTGACAACTTCTTAAAGGCTAATGATGCTCTTAAATTTAATATGGAGATATATGGATTATATGCTCGCCCCAATGTAAATGACTTAGAAAATACCCCAATAGAAGTGAAACATTTTCAAACGAAAATGAAGGAAATTTTCCATATAGCAGCGTTTGCCGATGAATATGGTTATAATATTCAAAGAATATTAACAAAAATGGAAGACTTTCAAGAGCGGGATAGTGGTTGGACTCTAGTTCAACTTTTAAAACTTCATATAAACCTAAATAGATACCAACCACTAAAAGGTTCCAGTTTCATTCCTCTCCCAAATAAAATAAAGTTAAAAAAAGCATGCATAAATGTACAAAACAATGATGAATTTTGATTCAAATGGGCAATACTCTCAAAGAACAAGCAGTTATGGCGTCAACATTGATGAACAACAAATTTTCTTTAACGGCTTTGGCTTAAATTTTAGTGGCTTATGTTTCCCACTAAAAATAAAAGATATAGAAATTTTTGAAACTAATAATCCGAATATTAGTGTAAATGTCTTTTTTTTTTTTTTTAAGAGAAGTAACACTCAGGCAATTAGTATGCCTACCAACCCGTAGGTGTGTTACCTTCCTTGGGAAAGGGATAGTGAGAGAGGACAGATGGTGAAAGAGAGAAAGCTTAATTTTTACAACTCTGATATTGCGCGCTGTGTTAGTTTTTAGATCAGTGTTGCAGCGCCTCTGATGTCAAGTAGGCGCATTAAATGTGTTTTAAGCTGTTGTAGCCATTTTATTAATTATTTTACTTCGCCGGCGATTTTGCTACAATACCGACGAAGGAGGGCGCTGTGATGTCCGCTAGCATACACCAGTATCAATTGCTGCCAGTACTGTTCAGTGACCAGTGTGCTATGCCTTCATCACTTAAACACTCCGACAACAACAAATACAATGTCATACTAATGCACATTTGAAAAATGCTGGAGTTTATGACTTGTCTGAAGCTGGGCTCGAACCCACGTTCTTAGACATTATTTGCTTTGTAGTCAACGCGCTAACTACTTCAGCTAACAGCACCCTCACGGTTATGACATGGAAAAAGACTTGATTGTGGGACCCTATTATAAAACAAAAGGAAAAAAATCCAAACATATCCAACTTTTATTTATGCAGAAAAAAGTTGAGGGAAACATAGTTTCACACTATGTTTATATAAAAAATATATCAAGGTAGTTGTTATGATTACGAATAAAATTATAAATTTCTTTTTAGTTTTCTTTATTATACTATTTTTTATTTATTCATACATCCATTTTGTATTTTTTTCAGATTCATTAGAGCTCAACAGACAGCTCATCATGGAAGCATTATCCTATGTGATGACTGCCTACAGAATTTTCACCATGAACAACAATTAGAAATTCATAGGCAACATTGTAAAAAACAAATTGCATATACACCAGAAGCAGATAAGTCTACAATAGAGTTTAGTAATTATAGCAATAGTATAGATGTACCGTTCGTAATATACGCAGATTCGGAATGCATATTTGAAAATATTCAAACTTGCATTCCGTGTGGTGATATTTCTTCAACAACATTAGTTGATAGACATGTCCCCTATGCTATATCATATTTCATTAAATGTACTTTCAACGGCAATTTAAATAAGCTATGTAGCTTTAAAGGTTTAGATTCACCTACACTGTTTATAGAGAGTTTAATTAAAGACGTAAAATATTTAAGTAATAATTATTTATCTATAGTAAAACCCATGCTACCCCTAACAGAAGAAGAAAATTTAGATTACCATTCGACCAATATATGTCACATTTGTTCTAAAGTTATTTTAGATGATTCAAAAGTTAGGGATCATTGTCATATGAGTGGGAAATATAGACGCGCTGCACATAGTTTGTGTAATCTTAATTACAAAGTGCCAAAATTCTTTCCAGTAATTTTCCACAATTTTTCTGGTTATGACTGCCATTTATTTGTAAAGGAGCTAAATAATATAAATGATGGCCCTATAAATATTATTCCACTCAATAAAGAGCTTTATATATCTCTCTCTAAAACTATAACTGATGAGAATAGGGCTAACATTGAAATTCGATTTTTAGATTCCTATAGATTTTTACCAGCAAGCTTAAATGATTTGGTTGAAAATTTAGCTAAGCAAGATTTAAAAGTAGTAAAATCAATATTCGGAGAAAACGAAAGTAAATTTAATTTGCTTATTAGAAAAGGTGTCTTTCCATACAGCTATTTAAATACTATAGAAAAACTTAAAGAAACTTCTTTGCCGAATATAGAGAGCTTTTATAATAAATTAACTGATGAAGACTGTTCTCAAGAAGATTACGCCCATGCTAAAGAAGTATGGAGTACGTTTGAGTGTGCAACTTTAGAAGATTATTTATTATTGTATTTGAAAACTGATGTTTTGTTGTTAACAGATGTTTTTGAAAACTTTAGATTTATTAGCAAAAATATTTATAAATTAGACCCCTGTCATTACTATACAGCCCCAGAACTTTCATGGGACGCGATGTTAAAAATAACAGATATTAAATTAGAGTTGTTGATAGACATAGAAATGATTCAGAATTCTTTTCTTTTTCAATTTTTAAATCATTTTCTTTTCTATGATTTGCCGGTCTTTTCTCTAATATAAACTTCAACTTTCTTGCAAGTTTTATATCTCTTATGGATGTACACTCCCAAATATTGAGTTGATCAGGCTTATTAGGATCTGTATTACCATTTTTGTCAGTTTCTTTTCCTCTGTTTTTTTATTTCTTTATTTTCATTTCTTTTATTTTCTCTTACTGTATCTTCTTTTTCCTCATTTTTCTTTTTCTCATTTTCTTTTTCTTCATTTTTCCTCATGCTTCTTGTTATCACCAGCGATTTTTTGATTGTCTCATTAATTCTTTGAGGTGTCATTTCCTTTAGCATGTCTGAATCTATCTGTATTCTAGACAGCGCATCCGCGTTTGTATTGTTTATGCCCTTTTTATATATTATTTCAAAATCGTAATCGGATAGTTCAAGTCGGATTCTAGTTAGTTTCGAACTTGGGTTCTTATGTGAGAAAAGAGATATTAGTGAGCGATGGTCAGTCACTACAATAAACTTTCTCCCATATAAATAGGGTCCAAAAATTGTATCCCCCAATGTATGCCTAGTAATTCCTTTTCTATCACTGGCTTGTTTTTCTCATGTTTGTTCAATGAACGACTTGCATAGGATATTGGTCTATCATTTCCAATTTCTCCTTGCGAAAGTATGGCTCCAAGAGCGAAATCAGATGCGTCCGTTGTTAGTATAAATGGTTTTTCGAAGTCAGGATATTGTAAAATTGGTGGGCATATCAATTTTTCCCTCAGTTTATCGAATGCCGCTTGGCAATGTTCTGTCCACTCGAATTTTGTACCCTTCTTTAACAAAGCATTTAAACAACTTGCTGTATCAGCAAAGTTTTCAACAAAGCGTCGGTAGTAGTTACAAAATGCCACGAATCTTCTAACTTCGTCGGCATTCTTCGGAATTGGATAATTCGTTATCGCATCGAATTTTGCAGGATCGGGTTTAATCCCATTCGGAGTGATCAAATGACCAAGATATACAACCTCCGGTTTTAAAAAACAACATTTACTCGGATTCAGTTTTAAGTTGTATTTCTCCAATCTATCTAGAACCTTTATCAAATTGTCGTTGTGATGTTTTAGGCTACATTCGAATATTATAATGTCATCAACATACAAAAAAGCTTCGGACTCCAGGCCAGATAAAGCTATGGTCAGCATACGCTGAAAACTATTCGATGATATTTTTAGGCCAAATGGCAACCTAGTGTACTGGTAATGACCATTAGGTGTAGAAAATGCTGTGTAAGGACGAGACTGATGATCAAGCTCTATTTGATGAAAAGAACTTGTCATATCTAAGGTCGAAAACTATTTGGCTCTACCTAGTTTGTCTAAAATGTCGTCCAGACGTGTCAATGGAAACTTATCATTTACGATTTTGTCATTTAACTTTCTAAAATCGACTACTAATCTCCATTTTTTTTTAAATCTGTGTGTCCCTTTTTCGGAACTAACAGTAGTGGTGCGTTATACGGGCTTATTGATGGTGTCTTGGTGTACATTTGTTGTTGAATATGTGGTTCGCACATCACACAAACAGTTGAATTACTGCATTTACAGCACAAAGGACGGCGACTGAACGTATTAGAAAACATGGAAATATACAAACAAAAAACGTTTGACGGAAGAATTATAAACGAACAAATAAACACTGCGTCAGACATAATATTTGAACAACTAAAACATTTTTACACAAAAGAAAACAATAACCCAAGAAAACCAGACAACACAACAAACGAACAAAACCAAAAAGAAACCCAGAAACGTACAATCACAGACTACTACCTACACAAAGATAAAACACCTAGCAAATGATCACTCAAATAATAAACTGTAACGGTAAACACAAGAGACTAACAAGAGAAAAATTAAACGAACAAGAAGCAGGTAGATATAGAGCACAAAGGAATATATACGAACGAGAGAGAGCCACACACGAATATATACGAACGAGAGAGATGCAGACACTAACAAGAGAGAAAGAGAGGAAAAGAAGTTAGGTACACAAGGAAACTATACAAAAGACAAGGGACAACACAAAAAAAAAAAAAAAAACGATTAGTTACTGAGAGAACACCGAAGATGGCACATAGCCGAAACCGGTCTGTTTATCAACCAAATTTGACGTGGAATGACGGAAATTCATTCCAAATTGCATCAAACCCCGTCGGAAGAAAAACACAACACTTAATAGTTTTTATTCTTAGATTTTCTACTATCACTATTTTATCCGTTACATTCAATAACTTAATGTGTTGGTTTCCCTCTTTAGGTATTATTGCGGCCAAATACACTCCTTTAGTTATTTCTCTATTTAATACAATGGCGTCTTCTTCCAATTCGATTGAAAAAGGCAATAATCTCACTTCTTTGCGGTATTCTTACTTCGTTTACTCTAAACGTGTTATCAAGTATCGGTATCGTTATCGTCTCACCGTTCATGTTGAATGTCAACACATATTTGTCATAATCTATATTGCACCTAAACTTGGATAGGAAATCTCTTCCTAATATTCCATCTGTGCTTATTGGGAAATTATCTTCCACTAACTGTATTTTCTGTTCTATTATATTCCCGTTTATTTCCATCCCAATAGTTGTGGAATCTATCAAGAATGTTACGTCGTTGTTTGTATCTATTATGCTTAATCTTACGTAATTTTTGAGGTTGGATGATATGCTATATATTTCTTTAGTTTCTAAATGTTTCCCCTTGGAGTCTCTGTTCGTGAGGACTCCTGGTTTTGAGAGTTTCCCTGGCTTTGTACTTGATTTATTGTGCGACATCTATTATTCCATCTTCTTCTATTGTTCGGCTGGTTAGTTTTGTTGTCATTTCTGCTGACATTGTTGCTATTGTTTGTCGTATTCTTAGCAAAACACATTTTCGCAAAATGGTTGAGCTTTCCTCAGTTGTGGCATTTATTGCCGTCGGCAGGGCATTTATCATTATGTTGTCTTCCGCATTTTTTGCATCGTGATTGTTGCTTATATGTGCCGTTCCTTTGCTTGTGGTGTTGAGCGGTTTGATGGAACACCTGTTTCCGCTCCACCCGTGAGGAAACTTTTTCAGCGATCTTTAGTGCTGCAGTGAAAGTTTTGACTTGACTCGCGTCTATTGTGGTTATTGTTTGTGGATCGGTCAGACCGTTCATGAAAGCGTTGAAAGCAATTTTCCCATTCGCGCTCACAATGGAGGTTCTAAATGCTTCTCCCTCCTCGTCAATCTGGATTTCATTAAGTTCTGTGATGAGATTTTCAATCTTTGTTGCAAATCCCAACAGGTTGTCACCTCTCTGTACCAAGTGTGTTACCTCGTTAAGGATGCTATTCGATGTCCGCATTGGCTTATACGCCTGCTTCAGTCCTAGCACTAACTCGTTTATGGTCGTCGGTACGTTGTTCTTTAGTTCCAGTCTTGACTTGAAGATAAAATCAAAGAATGATCTTTGCTTATCAGTGGGTATTGTTACGCTAACTGTTTCCAAACTGCTTAAAAACTCATGTAATTCATATTGTTTGCCTGAAAATTTCGGTACTAGCTTTGTTATCATAGATAACTCGCTCATATCGAGGTTAGCCATGATAATGCCTTGTCTTCTTTCCAAAACTAATCTTTTCCCTGAATGTTGTTCCAAAATGTCTGTTGCTTCCGATTTTAACCTTTCAAATCGCTCCAATAATTTAGTTGTCTTTTCGTCTTCCTCCTCTGAGTTCTGTATATAGACGCTTAAATTCTTTTCTATGTTCTGAATTTTTACTTTCTTTTCCTCTATTGTCTCTGTGGTATAGGGTCTATTC
The DNA here is from genome assembly GCA_956483585.1 of Gymnocheta viridis. Lineage (NCBI taxonomy): Eukaryota > Metazoa > Arthropoda > Insecta > Diptera > Tachinidae > Gymnocheta > Gymnocheta viridis. Next base: position 70,384 of record CATQFJ010000006.1, read on the forward strand.
AATGACTTTCTAGCATTTATACTAATCTGTTCTAATGATTTTATAAATTCCATTTAGAACAAAAGGATGGATACCTCTCATGGTCTCTCTTGTACAAAATAAAAACTTTTATTTTATATATTTTTTTTTTTATTTTATTTTCTTAATTATTTTTGATTTTTACATTTACAATAATAATTGTCTAAAAGTCTCTTTATTAATTTTAACATGTTCCTATTTAGGTTTATTATGACAAATATTAACATTGACAAAAATATTATCAGCATCAAGCAGGTTATACATTTGACAAATAAATCTTTCAGTGATTCCCTCATTTAAAAAAAGAAATTTCTATATGAAATTATATTTGCGTAAATCCTTCTTCTTCTTCTTCTTGTTATTATTATCTCTGTTTTTGTATGTCACTTTACTAATTTTGTTCACTTCTCCTATCTTGTTCGATGCCCATTCTTTTAGCTCTTCTGTTTCCTTTTCTATATACTTAATAATAAAAATTATTGCAAAAGTAATTATAATTATTGACACAATTGCGTTCGTTATTTTCATTCTCTTTATTTACTTTACAAATATTTAATTTCTCTATTATAATTTTTCTTTTTTTCCGGTCTAGGCCGGACCGTTAGTATTGTTGGCCTTTCTTCTCTCTTTGGGTTGCCTTCTTCTTGTAGTTTCTTCCAGCGAGCCTCTGCTTCCTGGATGTCTTTCAGCACTTCATCCAGTGGTTTCCCCATTCAGTGGTGGGATCTGTAACGATATTCTATTGTTCCGCAAGGATTTGTATTTAAAAATACAATTTCTAAATGTTTGGCAGGATCGCCATGTAGGGAACTAGTCCTGTACTAGTTCCAGGGGTTTGTTGCAGCGCTACTGGAGGGCCTCTTGAGGATCGCAGTAGTGCTGGTAAGTCAAAGAAAGATGTCGCTTTCTTTTTGTTTAAATTAAAGTCTGTTCTTTTATTCAATTTACTTTGGTATTTATACTGCTTATGAGAAGTTGACATATCGTCTAGAACTTCTTCTCTAAGAGATATTTACTAAAATCACTCAACAACTTATTGATCTACTATTGTCATTGATTGGGCGGAGTTTCTCTCTGATCCCGTTATTTTTAATAATTGTTTGGAGTTTCCCCAAACTCACTCAAAAATACTCTACTTTTCGTACTCTAGTTCACGTGCTACTCAATATGTAGCTATGTGAGTGGCCGTATATTCTACTCTAGTGTTTATTCCAATTACCACACATATTTGTCATTAGTGGGTCGCTAAGTTAATGCACTCGTCAAGTGCATTAGCCGCATACCAAAAAGGATCTCATATTTCTTTGTTAATCAAAGAAACTCGACCGTCTCATGAATGACAATACTTGTGTGCATGCATTGTGTGGTTTGTCTACATTACACACACGCTATGCTATGCACACACTAAACTAATTTATACCCTATGTTATGTATACACTACACCAATAATAAATTTGGTATTCCACAAAAAAATAAAAAAATATTAGGTATGATGAAGGATGAAAATAATGGTAGGGTAATGAAGGAATTTGTGGGGTTGAGAGCGAAAATGTACTCATACAAAATGGAAGATATGAATGAAGTCAAGAAAGCAAAGGGTATAAAAAGTATTTATTTATTTATTTATTTATTTTAGCTTATAATTACAAATTATAAGATAAAAAGGGTAAGGATAAGAGCAATAGCATCATAGGCCTTCAGCTCGAGAAATACATAAAATAATATGGAATGTATAACATCATATTATATTATAATATATAATACTAATAATAATTATATGTGGATAAATTTATATATGGTTTGTATTTCTTTATATTTATGTTTGTAGTCTTATTTTATATATTATATTTCGTTATATAAACTTGATTTCTTAAGGAACTTAGTTAATAAGGTAATATTTTCCATCGTGGGATGGGATAAGGTATGCATGGGATCAGAATTCGGGAATATAGAGTTTCTAAGGATATTTAGTTGTGGACATTCGCACAGCAAATGCTCAGGAGTTGTTGGAAGATAGATTTGGCAGTTACAAAAGGGGGTAAAGTTTGTATTGAATAAAATTCCATGTGTCACTCTAGTATGACCTAGCCGAAGTCGTACAAATTTGATGCAATCTAGCCTGTTAATTTCTTTTTCATAGTCTGATATATAATCGAAGATTGTTCTTTTATCCCTGTTAGTCATTTTATACCACGTGGAAGAGGTGTTATAAGTATAATCTCTATCTTTTGAAACGAAATGGTTAACAATTTCTCTTTCTATATCTCTACGATTTAGGTTAATTGTATAATATAAGGGTTGTTTTATCGCGTTTCTTGCAGCGCAATCTGCAAATTCATTTCCTTGAATTCTACTGTGGCCAGGGACCCAGACTAATTTAATATTTGGAAACTTTTCAATCAAAAATTTCCTAATAATAGACGTATAATATTCACTGTTAGAAATATTGAGAATTGCATTTAACGATGAAAGGGAGTCCGTACAAATTGCAAATTTCCCTCTTTCATTCTCTTTAGCATACGATAGGGCCTCATGTATCGCAATGATTTCGGCTGAAAAAATAGAGCTGTAGTCATACAGGTTGGATATTTTCAGAACTTTGTTTTCGGTAGTAATACTATATGAAACCGTATTTTCAGTCTTAGAACCATCGGTGAAAATGAATGTGTGATCTATAAGTTCTTCCTTCAATCGTGCGAACATTTGCTTGTATTGTGAGGAATGTGTATTACCTTTTATAAATTTTTGCAGTGAAATATTTACGGAAGAATCGTCTAAATACCAGGATGGCAGTAGTTTCGATATTTTTGGGGAAGTATTGACTGGTATCTTTAGATTGTGGCAGTTTTGAATTACTCTATATATTGAAGAGGGAACTTTGGGTATTTTCTTGCAGCGTTTTAACTTTTTAAATATTTGATTTAGTGGATTTCCATCTTCGTATATTGATATCCGACAGAGTTTAGTAGAAAGGATATCCCTCTGGGTACTCAGAGATATAATGTTCGATTCAAACCGTAAGTTTGAAATTGGTGTAGAGCGTAGTGCACCAAGAGATGTTCTTATACAAGAGTTTATAATTGAGTTAATTTTGTTCATTTGCGATTTGGGAGCATGGCCGTAAAATTGCAAACCATAGTTCACCTTGGAAAGAACTAATGCTTTTGTTATAGAAATTAGATTAACTTGGTTACAGTTCCATTTTGGATTTGATAAGCATTTTAGAATATTTAAGCGTTGAGATAGAGAGCTTTGAAGGTATTCTATATGATTTTTCCAGTTGTAGCGATTATTTATAAATAGGCCTAGCAAACGAAGTGTATCAACTCTAGATAAGTTAATCAGGGATGACTGAATTTCACACCTACAATTTCTTAGCCGACAAACGTGTATATATTTGCATTTTGAGGTAGATAGACTAGCGCCTGAGGAGTCGCACCAATTGTTTATGTCGTTTATAAGGTTGTCAAGGTTTAGTAAAAGCCTCTTGTTGCGAGGTGATTTAATAATTAAATTGAAATCATCGGCATATGCGCAAAAGTCAATTTCTTTATGAAGGGAGATAATGGAGCATAATTTATTATATGCTATTAGGAAGATAATTACAGATAGGGGAGAACCCTGCGGAATTCCATTATATAATGGAAATGTCCTGGAATACTGGTTTTTAATGCGAACTGTTATTTTTCTTTTCGACATAAAATTAGCGACATACTTTATTATATTAGGGCCTAGCTTCCATTCCATCAACTGGTCCAGTACCGAATGTATGCCTATTTTATCAAATGCTCGTTCGAAGTCAAGCGACACAATGGTGGCATGCTTACGTAACGAGAGACAATTAGCAATTTGATAATCTACATACAGTAGAGCATCAATTGTCGAGCTCCCTTTTCTGAAACCGTATTGCCGGTTATTAAGTAGTTTGTTGATTGTAACAAACCACCATAACCTGTTAGCAACTATTTTATCTAATACTTTAGATAAACACGAATTTAAGGAGATAGGTCTATATGAACTCATCATTGTCTTATTTGGGGTGTTTGGGGAGATTGCGGAAGTCATTTGTATATTGCGTTTGCCTTTTTATACAAAAGTAAGTTGGTTTGTATCATGTTTCTCTTAAATAAAAGCCAAAGTCTATTTTTCTCCGATTTAAGTTCTTCAAGTTCGCTGTTCCACCATGGAACCTTCTTCGATATAATTTTCGATTGAGGAATAGAATTGTTTGCAGATTGCAACACAATTTTACAAATATTTGCGGTTTCTTTATTTATATTGCCGGTAGTAGGTTTTGTTGCTTCATTAATTTTGCAGAGCTTTTGAAATTTTGTCCAATTAGCAAATTTTGTATTAAATTTTGCTTTATTGAAATGATTATTTAATAAATTTGGGGGGAATAATGTTATAACTATAGGATAATGGTCACTTCCGAATAAATTCTCCTCTGTCTGCCACACAGCTTGAGAAGCTAAAACAGGTGAACATAATGTAAGGTCAATGTAGGAAAATGTGCCATGAGTGTTTAGATGAGTAGGAGATTTATCATTTAATGATATTAAATCGGATTTATTGATATATTTGGATAAAGTGTTGCCCTTAGTACTGTTAGTAATGGAACCCCAATTTCTATGAGGACTGTTAAAATCGCCAACTATTACAGTTGGTAAATTGGACCTGAACATGTTCTCGAGGCTTCTCTCACTGAAGTTGGTCGTTGGCGAAATATATGCGTTAAATATATTAAATTTTATTTTCGATGTGATTTCTACACAAACTATGTCAAATTCATTAGATATAAAAATGAGCTTCTGTTGCAAGGATTTATGTGCTAAAATGGCTACACCACCATATCTTGTTGCAGATGTATTGGAAGCATATAAGTTGTAGTTTATAGGAATTGGGATATTGAGGAGTGAATGGATATGGGTCTCTTGAATGCATATGAGTTTTGGGGAGTGAGTTTTTATTAGTATTTGTAATTCAGGGTAATTATTAGCATAGCCATTCATGTTCCATTGTAAAATTTTTAGTGCTATTGTCTAAGTGTATAAAAGTAGAAAATCACCGATATAATAAAGTAAGATATTAAAGATTATGATTTTGTGGGCAGAATAGAATAGTACAACTTGTGATACGTTTATATGTATTATTTTAATTGTTATAATTTTTTTATTTTTTGTTTTTAAGAGAGGTATATGAAAATAAGTAAGGGAAAATAACCAAGAGCTTATATTATTAAGTCTTGTTGAATTTACATTATGAAGTAATGTTATTAAAATTATACAAATTAAAACCAATATTTTAGGAGTACTAAAGTGACGAAATAGTACTTTGAGTCCATTCGTAAATTGCTCTTTGTGTAATAATGAGCGTGCCGTTATACTTGTAATATTCGAAGAAACTATTAAGAGAAAGTGGAACGATATGTGTTTAAGAGTAAAACTTTTAATATGAATTTTACAGTAAGAGAATAGCGTTGGAGCTTGAATTTTTATAACTAATAATGTTATATGCAAAAAAGTGTGATACATGATAAGAGTAAAGCTGTTGTACGATTGAGAAATATTAAATGATGAAAGAAGAAATAGAAGAATGTCTAGACGCAATGAATCCACGTCACGCCGACTGCCGAGCCCCACTACAAAGGGAACAACCAGTATAAATACACTGATTTCTTCCCACATGAAGCCCGACCACAAGCACGACATACATTCGCCACGTCTAGACCCTGGGTGATATCCATATGTATTATAATTATTTTTTACTTGTTCGTTTAGATTTGCGAGTTGCTTGTTTAATTTTGTCTTTTAGTTTTTTGAAGCGTTTTTAGGTAAAATGATTGGCTGGTTTGCTTCGAGTGCTTGTGATGAGTTGCTTTGTTGATCGGTTTCCATTTCTGATAGGGAGAAGTCAATGTCGCTTATGATGTCGGAATAATTTTTTATAAGACGCGGTTTTATAATATTTAATGGAGGTGGCAAGTTTGTAGAAGAAGAAGGTTGGGACTCTATGTTGTTTTTAACTATAGCCGAGAAAGATGTATTTTGCTGAGAGTGTCTATTTCTATATATTATAGCAGCCTTCTTTTTGCCTACTTTTTCTAAAGTTGAGATGGCTTGAATTTCTTTCTCCTTTAAGAAAATGGGACAGCACTTGTCGAATGTTGCATGTTTATTGTCATCGATATTATTGCTTTTGCAATTTATGCATGATGCTTCTAATAAACATTTTTCTTTGAGTTCTTCATTGACGTGAAAACTGTTAGAGCATTTGCCGCAAATCCTTTGATTTTTACATACTTTGGCTATATGTCCATATTGTTGGCAGTTTTTACATTTTAATGGTAAGGGTATATAGGGTCGTACCCTGACTTTTTCATAACCAATTCCTATATCGGATGGTAGAGTAGTGGAAGCAAATGTAATTACTATGAGACCGGTTTCCAGTAATTTATCGTCTACTTTTTTCAGGATCTTTTTAACATATGTAACGTTTTGTTCCTTGAGTTCCATTAGAATTTCGGATTCTTCTATTCCACGTAAATCATTTGAGTAGATTACTCCTTTGGCATAGTTTAACCCCGGGTGTTCTTTTACATTTATTTTGATTTCGGGTGATAGAGATGTAAGTTGCACAAGCTTGTTAGCTTGAACACACGTTTTGGTGTGGATCAAAATAGACCCGTTTAATAACTTTTTGCACTGTTGCACTTCTCCTCCAGCCACATTATCTACCACTTTTTTAATTAAAAAGGGTGATACATTAAACAGGTTTTCAGAACTTTCAATCCTTTCCATGACAAGAAATTTTTCACCGTTTGACGAAATGCTGAGTTTTTTTGTCTTATCAATTGTTATTGTTGGGTTCGCACCCCTGCCTCGATCAGGAGGTTCAGTCATTTTAGATTGAAACCTCAATATTATTTTATTAACACCTTATTTGTATTTAATTCTGTTTTCAATCGTGTTTATAAAAATTATGTACATAAAAGAATCAATATTTGTTCGCATTTGTTTTTGTTTTTTTATGGGAACCCGTTATTGTGGACACAATACAATTTTTGTTTGCGATTATGGTCTTTACACTAAGAGAGATCTGAATCGACTGGTATAAAAAGTAATGTATCTAGAAATTTAAGTTTATTAGATTACAAAAACTGTCTTTATAATAAGAAAGTTTATTATAGAAGTATGTATACTTTTAAGTCAAAACTACATGTTTTATATACGCCTTTAATCAATAAGGTATCTTTAAGTTATTTAGACAACAAAAGATACGTGTGAAATAATAGTGTAAAAACCCTTGCTTGGGGGCATTATCAAGAATCATTTATAAACGATAGCAATGACGATTTTCTAATGGAAATCGATCATATAGACAATCAAAGGTCACCTGATTGTATAGACCAATTTATAAATGATTCTGTTGACGATAATTTGTTAATGGAAATTGATTGTTAATTTTTTTTATATTTTTATTTTTTTTAGCTTTGGTTAGCACATGAGTTAGACTCAGAACCACCGGGTCGATACATATTAGTTGTAGAGTCTATATGGGTGGACACCTCAGTCTATGTCATATGCTAGCAATTACTATGGACACCGGTGATGAAAATGGAAGTCGATAATTACAATTTGACTCCCAGAAATCACTAAAGTCCAGAGCAAACGCTGATATTAGCGCGTGTCTCAGGGATTGGTAGATCTATCCTAATGGTGGACTGAACAATCAACTACTGTGACACGAAAGGAGGGGAATCGAAAAGGGGTCCCGTTACACTTGTGGACTGCTTCGATAACAACCCCTCCCACATATGTATAATATTTATTATATATTTATCAATATAATAATATAATATTTATTTATTAATATTTATATATTTTACAACTGAATTCAAACGAGTATAGTATGAAACAAAAAGAAAAAAATTAATAAAATTTTAATTATGTATTTATGTTTAAATATAAAAATATAACTATTTGTGTTTTATTTATTTCAAATTATATTTATTGAATAAAAAATTTAGACATAGGTGACCACAATTAAATGTATTAAAGTTTTGTTTTCGCTCATAATTATATTCAATAGGTCTCTTTAAATAATTAACTACTTCAATTGGAGGTTGTAAGTTTCCAAAGTTATCAAAATACTCTTTATAGTTGCGATTTTTATAATAAGCTACCCAATGAGTTCCTGGACCCTGAAAATTATCTAAATTAACAATATCACATTCTTGAAGTAATGGTTTTTAGGTAAACGGTCACGCATAAAAACTCCTCTAAATTTACTTAGTTGTTTACCATATTTCATCAAATCTATATCAGTTAATGGTCGATTGGGTAGCTTATCTTAAAGTTTTTTGGAGCTGGCTTATAGTACAGACCATATCCAGATCTATATGGTTTTAGATATATACCTCTTCCCATAGCAATTGATTCCATGTGTTTATTATGTCGAGTAGCCTCTGCTAGTTGTTCTTTTCCATTTTTTATATCATTAACAGCCTTAATAATAGCTGACCCACCTGTAGCTAAACCTCCAAGTGCTGACAAAGCTGTTAGGATTGGAATAATTGGAAGAAATCCACCAATTTTCGGCATTGGTATAACTCTCGGTATAGCAATATTAGCTCTCTTCTTCCCTTTAAAGTTTGAAGTAACAACTTTTCGCGCAATTTTAACAGCGGCATTTAAATTGTTTCGTTTTTCGTTTCTCAAGAGCTTTAGAGTATTTTTAACAGTTGTTGAAAACAATTTTCTATCACATGCTTTTCTCTTTTTACATTTTTTCTTCTGTGATTTTCTGGATTTACGAGTTTTGATATGATTCATACCTAACCCCAACTTAACTTTTGATTTCATAGTGTTTGTTACGAGCCAAGCGTGTGCTCGTTCTTTGAAATCATTATCTTTAGATTGTACTCGTTTCCAAGCTTTTTCAACAAATATTTGATCGGCTTTGGGTCTTTTGTTAATATCGTTTGTTTGTGAATATGCAATATCGTGTTCCCTACAAGCTGCGTCTAACAAATTTATCCCTTTATCACCACTCGCTAAACGTTTTTCAAGTTTTGTTCCAGGTCCACAAAACTGATAACCAGGTAAATGCAGTTCAACAGGTAATTTATTTATTAAGTTGTTTACAAAACCACTTCCAAAATTATACTGATTATTTTTAACTCCTCTGCTATAGTTTATACTCATTTTTTTCATTTACTTATATACAATATACGTTTAATATGATTAACACTAAAAATTTAAATGATTAGGTTTTGTTATATAACAGGACATTTATATCAAAAACCAGTTAGTTATCAATATGAGACTAGTAAAGCAAGCTAAGCAAATTGTAATAAGAAATGCTGATGAAGCTCAAGACAAGAAATCTAAAATTAAACATAGTACACTTTTACCAAATTCAATACGAGCATTAATTGTGGGTCCCTCAAATTGTGGTAAAACTCATGTTATGATTAGGTTAATAGAAAGTCCCAACGGTCTTAGTTTCAAAAACATTTACATATATTCAAAATCTTTGTATCAACAAAAATATTGTTATCTAAAGAAATTAATAGACCCAATAAACGGAATAAATATTTTTACATTTGCGGAAAATGAGCAAGTTCTAAGCCCGACTGAAGCCATCCCTCATTCAATAATAATCTTTGATGATGTTATATGTTGAAAACAGGGGCTATAAGAGATTACTTTTGCATGGGTAGACATAAGAATATAGATTGTTTTTATTTATGTCAAACATATACGAAAATTCCCAAACATCTTATTCGGGATAATGCGAATATGATAATATAATTTAAACAGGACGAAATGAATTTGTGTCATATATATAATGATCATATTATTGGAGATATGTCATTTAAAGAATTTACGGATATATGTAGTGAGTGTTGGAAAGATAAATATGGATTCATGGTTGTCAATAAGGACGATTTGATAAATAAAGGGCGATATAGGAAAGGTTTTGATGAATTCATACAACTGTAAGGAAGATATATAAATCACTTCATGAATAGTTAGAAAAGCAGTTCACAATAATATATGGAGTAGTTAACAAACATATACATAACAGTTTATAATCAGATAAAAAGCAGGTCGATAGCAGATAGAAAGCAGTTCATATAAAACAGTTCACAATATAAAGGAGTTCGACATCAGATATAAGCCCGATTGATTTCAGATATAAATCAGATCGATATGAGTAATAATAAAATATTAAAAGATATTGTTAATACAAGGGCGATTTTAAAGGAAAAACTAAAAAATATTAAATTAAATGAAGTAGAGAGACTTAATTAATTGGAAGATACATTTACACCTATAACAAAACCTTTGAAAAAAATTATTAGAAAAATTGATGATTATCAATCAGACAATTTATTAGATGATACATTTAAATCTCTAACGAAACCTTAAAATACAAAAAATGAAAAAATTGCTGATTACCAATCAGATGATTTATTGCACGAGTCATTCAAAAATATAACAAAACCTTCAAATAAGAAAATTAAAAAAATTTATGATTATCAATCAGATGATTTTCAGTCAAATGATGACATAACAGATTCACAACTTCCATCACTACCATCCGTTAATAGCTCTGATAATTATGACGATGCTGTAGCTTATGATCAAGAAGCGTTAAATGGTAGTAAAAAATCGTCACTAGCGGAAAATATAGAATTGCTCCTGACTAACAAAACGATAGATAAAGTTTATGGTTTCAACATAGATGAAAGTGGAAAATGGCGCTATGCAAATAATGTGCTAAATCTTAATGTGGATAACTCAATTCAAATAGGGAATTTAACGTGGAAAATGACTCCAGGATTGTTTGAATTATTATTTCATTCAAAACCCCTACATTACAATAAAAATGATTTAAAAAATATAAAGAAATTTTAATAAGTACAAATGCACATAAACGACAATATCAATCAAAAGCTCAAATTAAAGGTACACGAGCGTTCAAATATGTTCGCATAATAAAAAATTTATTTAATACTAAAACAAATGTTTTTACGAAAGGTAGTGGATTATCGCTAAAATCTGTAGACAATCGTAAGCCTAGCTATATATATTGGGATGACCCAAATGAATTAGTTGACAGAATGCGTTTACTTATTTCTTCGGAAAGTGCTGGTCATAATAATCACAGAAATGAAATAATTTCCATCATTGAAGAATTAAGAGAAGCTAACATTATATATTAAAAATGAGTTATATAAATAAATTTGGTGAAAGTTCAATTAAGCATAATCTAAATAACTCAAAGTTAAGGATATCCCAACATAATTTAGAAATCAATAACATAACAATAGATATAGAAAAGATATATACTACTATAAAGATTATAAAGGATCAGTTCCATGATATAAATATTAACCTCTCCAATAAAATCGAAAATAGACTAAATGAGATTGAAGCCTATATTTTTAAATGGATTAGCATAGAAGAACTTAAAAATGAATATGACTCACAATTAAATATTATTAGGAGTGATATAAAAATATTATAAGAAAACATAAAAAAAATATTGATGAAGATGTTGCACTTATTGAAAAAGCTGTGAAGGGTCAAATATACTCTTCAAATAAAGACTTTATAAAAATATAGAAGAAAGATTTAATAAAATTGATTTTTTTATTTTTAAACGGATTGATAAAAACACTAATATGGTTGATGTGAAAAAACGAATGAGAATGACATAGAAAAAATAATCATATACAAAATGAAAGTGGATAAAAGAGAAATAGTTAATGAACTTCACAAACAAGCGCGAAAAAATTTTAAAAGAAGACGAGTTATACTGAAAGAAATTGATGATTTATGGCAAGCTGATTTGGTTGAAATGGGGAATTATGCGTTATATAATAATGGATATCGTTATCTTCTAACAGTAATAGATACCTTCTCAAAAAAAGCTTGGGTTGCAGCAGTAAAAAATAAAACTGCACTGAGTGTAGCGTATGCTATTAGGAGTATTTTCACTAATAACAATCGAAAACCAAGAAATTTACAAACAGATGATGGTAAAGAATTTTTCAATAATCAGTTTCATCAACTAATGCAATCAAACAAAATTAATCACTACTCAACATATAGTGTTCTAAAGGCATCCATAATAGAACGATTTAATAGAACTTTAAAAGGAATGATGTGGAAAGGGTTTAGCTATTGGGGTTCATATAAATGGATAACCATATATCAAGACCTTGTTGACAAATATAATAACACATATCACAGAACACTAAAGATGACACCTAATGAAGTAAATTCTTCAAAAGAAAAATTGTTACCGTTTACAACAATTTAAAAATATTTGAAAAACCCAAGTTTAAAGTGAATGATAATGTTCGAATAAGTAAATATAAGCATACATTTGAAAAAGGTTACACACCAAATTGGACTACAGAAATATTTAAAATTAAAACTATAAAAAATACAAACCCTAATACTTATATATTACAAGACTATCAAGGTCATGAAATTAAAGGTGGTTTTTACGAGCCCGAGCTAATGAGAACTAAATTTCCAGACACATATTTAGTAGAAACAGTTTTTAAACGAAAAGGGAATGAGGTTTATGTAAAATGGCTAGGATTTTCATCAGAACACAACTCTTGGATTAATATAAGCAATGAATCATAAAAATCATAACAGATGTTATTAATAATTCATTCATTCATCAGTCTTTAAAATGTCAATAACACTCACATTAAACGGAAACTCTTCATATTTTGTTGCAAACTATTTTCCACCGATGGAACTAAATGAAAATTAAGTTTGTGGCTTAATAAGCTTTGACACATATCATTCAATTCCGAATGTTGATGTAGAAAACAATTTATTTCATATTGGCAATCATGAAATATAAATTCCTGTTGGATCATATGAATTAGCTAATATAGCTGAATTACTAAGAAAGAAATATCATAATCTGAATGAGAAAGGAACCCTTGACATACAAGCAAATTATAATACATTACAAACATACATCAAAAGCACAACTGATTCCATTTATTTCAATAAAAAGAACTCTATCGGCTCCTTATTGGGCTTTAGCGAAAGAGTATTAGAACCAGATATTGATCATTACTCGGATAAAACAATAGATACAACAAAAATAAATACAATAATCGTTGAATGTAATATTGTAAGCGGATCATATATAAATAACATGTCTGCACATATTTTACATCAGTTTTCACTTAATGTTAGCCCTGGATATAAAATAACAGAGGCGCCATCGAATGTGATATATTTACCCGTGAATTAAAAATCAGGTAATAGTCTTGTTTTGAAAGTCGTCGATCAAAACGGAAATTTAATTAATTTTCGCGGTGAAAAAATAACAATAAGATTACATTTAAAGCCTATGAGAGAATGATTATATTTAATAAAAGTGAGTTGCAAAATAAGTCCGACTTTATTCTAGCATCAACAACAACGAAATACAAAGCAGAAAAGTCATCGCGCTGTGAAAGTCAATCAGAAAAGTATAAAAGAAAAATTAAAGGTATTAAGCCTGAACTAAGTAACACTCTTAGTGAAGTTAATAAAAAGTTTTTAATAAATTTGGGATTTATATTAAAAAAATAGAGCTAATCACATAGCTATCGAGCGTGAAAAATTCTATAAAATGAGTAATATTATTAATATTTTACAAAAACCACATTTGGATAGTTCAATTATAAAAAAGGAGTATCACAGCTACACATCATATCTACAGTCATTCAAAAATAATGATGAAATTCGTATAACAATTCAAAATCAAGATTTATATGTTTTACCAAGCGAAAGTCTTCTATACATTGAAGGACTTGCAACAAAGGAAGATTCAACAGCTTCCACATCTATACGTCTCTTAAACAATTGTATTGCACATCTGTTTGACGAAATTCGATATGAAATCAATGGTGTAGAAATTGATCGTTCACGTCATTTGGGTATTGCAACAGAATTAAACAACTTTGTGTCGCTGAATAAATCAGAAAGTGATAATCTAGTAAATGCAGGATGGTCGCCAATTAATAATGATGATCTTACACTTGTAGACGGTTATTTCAATATATGTATGCCACAAGTGGTTCTCGAGTTATGTCAAAAAAAAGACCACGAAAGGTGACAATTTCCCCTATATGATAGTTACTAACTTCAAATCGATATATCTCGATTCCTAGACGTGACCCAGCGAAACGCCGGGACACGTATAACTTCTTTTTTACCGGTATAAAATTTCCCGTTGGTTTCATCCCATCCCGATTTTGACTGTCGCATAGTGTATCCCCGCTAATATGTCTGCTTATTGCTTAATTATACATGATAAAATGTTTGAATATATCCCCCTCACAAATGAAATAAGAAAACTATTGTAGATATCAATAAATTAAAAAATGGTATAAATATCTAATCTACCATCATTAAGGTTTATTCACAACGATAAATAAACATGGAGAGCATTATGACAATTGCTGTTGGTCTATGAAAATTAGACATGTGGACCAGATACCTGTTCATGTGTACAACATAGGATGCGTAATACTGAAATAGAGAAAGAAGCAACCACACTTATGAAATTTTATTACAACATATATAATATTAGCAAATGTAAATATTGTAATTTTCAAAAAATCTAATTAATAAAAAAGAGAAATAATAAAATTTAGTGAAAGACATACATTTTAATTTTTATATATTTATTTATTTATTCAATTATAAGTTTTTCTAGACTAGTGGAATTTTATTTACTGTCTCCATTAATACATCATCTTGGCCATCATATAGGGCCAAGTATGATGCTACATCAAATGGAGGCAGCATAATTATTTCACTAATGTGAATAATTTCTTTCGATAATTTAATATTCAGAAAGATATCATCATCTCCATCGAGAAGATGATGATATGTTTCTGATGTTGTGGCTTCTGATGATATTGTTGCTGTTGTTTCTGTCGATGTTGTTGTTGCTACTGCTTCTGCTGATGATATTGCTGTTTTTGTTGCTGCTGATATCGTTGTTGTTTCTGATGTTGCTGCTTCAGATGATGTTATTGGTGTTGCTTCTGCTGATGTAGTTGTTGTTTCAGATGATGTTATTGGTGTTGCTTTTGCTGATGTAGTTGTTGCTTCTGATGATATTATTATTGCTGCTTCTGATTCTGCTTTTTTCAAATTAGCCTTCATAACATTATGGTACAGCGGAGTGTTCCATATAGGCTTTCTTAATACAACGTTGTGTTGTTTTCAATAGTGTCTTTTTTTGTTCCACCATGTGGAAAAACTATTTAATTTACATATTTCGCAAATATATTTTTTACAATCCATGTTTAAAGTTTTATAAATCTTTTTACGTCGAATAATTTCACAGAAATCTTACTATGTTGAATAATTTCACAGAACTAGAATTTTGTTCGAAAAAATAGCTGATTTTATACTTTTCTAGAAACACTACTACATACACATATACTGTTAATCACCCTTGTTTGAAAAATTTCTATACAACACAAAAGCATCATACCAGATTTATGGCCTCATAAATTATTGCATTTTAAAACATTGAAGTAGAAAAAAATGTGTGTCCTTCAATAAAAATAGTTAATGCACCCACACACTACGACAAAAATAAGTGAAAGCAAGCATACACATGTCTTACGTTCTTAAGAAATTTTCCTGAAACGGATTTTCAAATTTTATTGCCTTTCCATACCCCTTTTTTTTTGCTTAAGTAATAAACATACCATACCAGATTTATGGCCTCATAAATTATTGCATTTTAAAACATTGAAGTAGAAAAAAATGTGTGTCCTTCAATAAAAATAGTTAATGCACCCACACACTACGACAAAAATAAGTGAAAGCAAGCATACGCATGTCTTTCGTTCTTAAGAGTTTTTCCATACAACCAAATGTTTAAATTTTACTACCTTTTCATAGAAAGATTAAAAATAACAAACGAAATAAAATAGGAAATAATGCAGCATATTTTTGACCTTATTTCTTGCTCATGCATTATTTAACTTTTCAATTAATTTTGAATTGTTCTTTTTCTTAAAATGCAAGCCTACGCATGTCTTAAAATGAAAAATAAATATATAAAGCGAATAAAATGCAAGTCTACGCATGTGCAAAAATAAATACATAATCGAGATTCATTTCACATTACCACATATATACATTTATTGTTTTATAATATACAGATTTTCAACATTACAAAACTTGTTATGTTTATTAAAAAAATTAGCTGTAGTTTAGTTCGAATATTGCAGAACCATTTGGCGATTGTCGTCCTTTGTAAATAATTGTCCAAATTTTTTCATTCATATTGGCTAAGTAAGGATCCTCTCTGTTTAAATATTTAACCATTCTTTGAGGTAGATAAAACCATTTATTATTCTCCAAATATGCTATGACTTTGGATCCATATTGTGTAACCTTCCACTCAAAATTTAAAATTTTGAATGGTTCATTTAATGGAATATCATCAATTTTCGTGTACTCTGATTTTATTCCTTGGGCTATGTTAATTAACTGTTGATAGATCTAAATAAAAAACAATCATATAATATGCATAAATATTTGTGTATTTTTTTACAGCATCAATATAATAAATAAAAATTTTTTTTTAATATATTATAAAACTGTATGCTTACCATTTTGTTTAATGCGAAAAGCTGCTTTAACTTTTGTTTAATGTGATTTCAAGTAACTGTGAAAAACAATAATAAACAAAAAAATCTGAACGTTCTTTTATATCAATTTGTGCTGGATAGTAAAACTCTTATTTTAGGTTTTAATAAAAACTACTCAAATGAGAATCTCATTGGCATGGTGCGAAAAAATATCTCATTTGAATTTCTCTTTATTGTAAAAGTATACACATGGAAAAATATATGAATGTATGTGTAACAGAATGATCATATTTTTCTCATTATATGACTCAGTATCTCTATACGTGTATTTTCCCCATAAGGAGGTCAAATCTAGTGGGATTCTAATTGGTGTGCCCGAATGCCCAAACGTGTATTTTTTCCATAAGGAGGCCAAATCTAATTAAATTCTAATTGGTGTGCCAGAATGCCCATACGTGTATTTTTTCCATAAGGAGGCCAAATCTAAGTAGATTCTAATTTGTGTGCCAGAATGCTCATACGTGTATTTTTTCCATAAGGAGGCCAAATCTAATTAGATTCTAATTGGTGTGCCAGAATAACAACAAATATACTACTGATCGTAACCAGATATAAAACAGATCGTAACCAGATATAAACCTGATTCGTAACCAGATATAAAGCAGGTTGTAACCAGATACAGAAGAGATATAAAGCAGATTACAATGAATAATAAATTGTTAAAAGATATTGTTCAGACAAGAAAAGTATTAAAGGAAAAATTAAAAATCATAAAATTAAATGAAGTAGATAAACAGAATTTATTTGAAGATTCATTTAAACCCATAACTAAACCTTTGAATATGATAAGTGAAAAAATTGCTGATTATCAATCAAAAATTTTGTTGAAAGATGAGATGAAATCTAAAAAAACGGTTAAACGGAAGTTAAAAATCAGTAAAAATAATGATAATGATGATCTAGATAATTATAAATCAGAATACAATCAACCTGATGAAGATAAAACAGATACAACAGTTACACCACTATCAGATGATAATAGTTTCGATGAAAGTTCTGATAATTATAATGATGCTGAAGACTATAATCAAGTTATTGAAAATGATAATAATAATAAAACTAAATCTACACTTGAAAAAAATATTAAATTGCTTCTAAATAATAATCAAATAGATAAAGTTTATGGCTTCACCATAGACGAAAAAGGAAATTGGCGATATGCAAATAACGAACTAAAATTTAATGATGACAACTATTTTCAATTGGGAAGTACAAAGTGGAATATGACACCAGGATCATTTCAATTATTATTTCATCCAAAACCTTTACATTACACTGAAAAAGATTTAGAGAATTATAGAGAAATCTTAATGATTACAAATGTATACAAACGTCAATTTCAAGCAGAAGCTCAAATAAAAGTTTCAAATACATATAAATATCAACATGTAATTAAACCGTTAGTTAATAAGATATTAACAAAGGGCAGTGGACTCTTGTTAAAATCTGTAGTCAATAGTAAATCCAACAATATATATTGGGATGATCCTAATGAATTAGTTGACAGATTACGTTTACTTCTTTCATCATAATAATCATAAAACCTAAGTAATATCTATTATTGAAGAACTTAGAGAAAGAAGATAATATAATTTACTAAATGATTTTTAAATATGTTTATACGATTAGAATAATACACACATATATATTATGAATATTGATAAAAGAGAAGTAGTGAATGAGTTACATAAGCAAGCGAGAAAAAATTTTAAAAGAAGATGATGAGTTATTGTTAAAGGAATTGATGATTTATGGTAAGCGGATTTAGTTGAGATGGGGAGTTATGAAACAAAGAATAACGGATATCGATACCTATTAACTGTAATAGATACATTTTCAAAGAAAGCATAGGCTGTAGCGGTAAAAAACAAAACTGCTTTAAATGTAACGAATGCTATGAAAGGTATTTTTAATAATAGTAATCGTCATCCAAAAAACTTGCAAACAGATAATGGTAAAGAGTTCTATAATAATCAATTTCAACGATTATTTCAACACATATAGTGTTTTGAAAGCATCAATACTAGAATGATTTAATAGAACATTAAAAACCATGATGTGGAAAGAGTTTAGCTATCAAGGATCATATAAATGGATAAATATATATAAAGAACTCGTTGATAAATATAATAATACATTTCATAGAACAATAAAAATGACGCCTAATGAAGTGAATTCTTCTAATGAAAAATCTCTTTTAGATACGGTCTATAATAATTTGAAAATTTTTAAAAAAGTAAAGTTTAGAGTTGGTGTTGATATTCGAATAAGTAAATATAAACATGTATTTGAAAAAGGTTATACACCAAACTGGACTACAGAACTTTTTAAAGTTAAAACTATAAGAAACACAAATCCTAAAAGATATATTTTAGAAGACTATCAAAAACAAAAAATTAAAGGTGGTTTTTACGAATTTGAGCTGACGAAAACAAAATATCCACAAACATATTTAGTTGAAAAAGTTTTGAAGAGAAAAGGAAGCATGATATATGTTAAATGGTTAGGCTTTTCATCAAAACACAATTCTTGCATTAAGACCAACGATATATCACTATAAAAGAAATCGTATTAATTTAAAACTGATTTATTCATTCATCGAACGTTAAGATGTCGTTAACATTAACGTTAAACGGATATTCTTCAGTACTTGTGGCAAACTATTTTCCTCCTTTTGTGCTGATGTAGTTGATTTAATAAAAGATAAAAATCATGATTTGACTAATGAAGGTGATCTTTATATTAATGGAAATTTTAATACGTTTGTAACATCTATAAAAAGTACAAAAGACCCCATCTATTTCAATAAAGAACGATCAATTGGATCTTTGCTTTGTTTTAGTAAGAGAGTATTACAACAACAATTGGAACATTTTTCAGATAAAACAATTGATATAACAAATATTAATACAATGTAATACTGTGAATGGATCATATATAAATAACGTGTCAGCACATACTATTCATCAGTTTTTACTTGACGTTAGTCCAGGATATAAAATAACAGAAAGACCGGCTAATCCAATATATTCGAGAGAAATATCTATACTGGCTTTAAGAGTTGTCGATCAGGACGGAAACTTAATAAATTTTTGTGGAGAAAAAATATCTATTAGATTACATTTGAAACCTATTAAAGAATGATTATATTCAACATATAACTATATGTATAACTTCTTTTTTACCGGTATAAAATTTCCCGTTGGTTTCATCCCATCCCGATTTTGACTGTCGCATAGTGTATCCCCGCTAATATGTCTGCTTATTGCTTAATTATACATGATAAAATGTTTGAATATATCCCCCTCACAAATGAAATAAGAAAACTATTGTAGATATCAATAAATTAAAAAATGGTATAAATATCTAATCTACCATCATTAAGGTTTATTCACAACGATAAATAAACATGGAGAGCATTATGACAATTGCTGTTGGTCTAATGAAAATGACACATGTGAACCATATACCTGTTCATGTGTACAACATAGGATGCGTAATACTGAAATAGAGAAAGAAGCAACCACACTTATGAAATTTTATTACAACATATATAATATTAGCAAATGTAAAAATTGTAATTTTCAAAAAATCTAATTAATAAAAAAGAGAAATAATAAAATTTAGTGAAAGACATACATTTTAATTTTTATATATTTATTTATTTATTCAATTATAAGTTTTTCTAGACTAGTGGAATTTTATTTACTGTCTCCATTAATACATCATCTTGGCCATCATATAGGGCCAAGTATGATGCTACATCAAATGGAGGCAGCATAATTATTTCACTAATGTGAATAATTTCTTTCGATAATTTAATATTCAGAAAGATATCATCATCTCCATCGAGAAGATGATGATATGTTTCTGATGTTGTGGCTTCTGATGATATTGTTGCTGTTGTTTCTGTCGATGTTGTTGTTGCTACTGCTTCTGCTGATGATATTGCTGTTCTTGTTGCTGCTGATATCGTTGTTGTTTCTGATGTTGCTGCTTCAGATGATGTTATTGGTGTTGCTTCTGCTGATGTAGTTGTTGTTTCTGATGTTGCTGTTTCAGATGATGTTATTGGTGTTGCTTTTGCTGATGTAGTTGTTGCTTCTGATGATATTATTATTGCTGCTTCTGATTCTGCTTTTTTCAAATTAGCCTTCATAACATTATGGTACAGCGGAGTGTTCCATATAGGCTTTCTTAATACAATGTTGTGTTGTTTTCAATAGTGTCTTTTTTTGTTCCACCATGTGGAAAAACTATTTAATTTACATATTTCGCAAATATATTTTTTACAATCCGTGTTTAAAGTTTTATAAATCTTTTTACGTCGAATAATTTCACAGAAATCTTACTATGTTGAATAATTTCACAGAACTAGAATTTTGTTCGAAAAAATAGCTGATTTTATACTTTTCTAGAGGCACTACTACGTACACATATACTGTTAATCACCCTTGTTTGAAAAATTTCTATAAAATTTTTTCTTAAGTAACAAAAGCATCATATCAGATTTATGGCCTCATAAATTATTGCATTTTAAAACATTGAAGTAGAAAAAAATGTGTGTCCTTCAATAAAAATAGTTAATGCACCCACACACTACGACAAAAATAAGTGAAAGCAAGCATACGCATGTCTTACGTTCTTAAGAAATTTTTCTGAAACGGATTTTCAAATTTTATTGCCTTTCCATACCCTTTTTTTTGCTTAAGTAATAAACATACCATACCAGATTTATGGCCTCATAAATTATTGCATTTTAAAACATTGAAGTAGAAAAAAATGTGTGTCCTTCAATAAAAATAGTTAATGCACCCACACACTACGACAAAAATAAGTGAAAGCAAGCATACGCATGTCTTTCGTTCTTAAGAGTTTTTCCATACAACCAAATGTTTAAATTTTACTACCTTTTCATAGAAAGATTAAAAACAACAAACGAAATAAAATAGGAAATAATGCAGCATATTTTTGACCTTATTTCTTGCTCATGCATTATTTAATTATTAATTTTGAATTGTTCTTTTTCTTAAAATGCAAGCCTACGCATGTCTTAAAATGAAAAATAAATATATAAAGCGAATAAAATGCAAGTCTACGCATGTGCAAAAATAAATACATAATCGAGATTCATTTCACATTACCACATATATACATTTATTGTTTTATAATATACAGATTTTCAACATTACAAAACTTGTTATGTTTATTAAAAAAATTAGCTGTAGTTTAGTTCGAATATTGCAGAACCATTTGGCGATTGTCGTCCTTTGTAAATAATTGTCCAAATTTTTTCATTCATATTGGCTAAGTAAGGATCCTCTCTGTTTAAATATTTAACCATTCTTTGAGGTAGATAAAACCATTTATTATTCTCCAAATATGCTATGACTTTGGATCCATATTGTGTAACCTTCCACTCAAAATTTAAAATTTTGAATGGTTCATTTAATGGAATATCATCAATTTTCGTGTACTCTGATTTTATTCCTTGGGCTATGTTAATTAACTGTTGATAGATCTAAATAAAAAACAATCATATAATATGCATAAATATTTGTGTATTTTTTTACAGCATCAATATAATAAATAAAAATTTTTTTTAATATATTATAAAACTGTATACTTACCATTTTGTTTAATGCGAAAAGCTGCTTTAACTTTTGTTTAATGTGATTTCAAGTAACTGTGAAGAACAATAATAAACAAAAAAATCTGAACGTTCTTTTATATCAATTTGTGCTGGATAGTAAAACTCTTATTTTAGGTTTTAATAAAAACTACTCAAATGAGAATCTCATTGACATGGTGCGAAAAATATCTCATTTGAATTTCTCTTTATTGTAAAAGTATACACATGGAAAAATATATGAATGCATGTGTAACAGAATGATGATATTTTTCTCATTATATGACTCAGTATCTCTATACGTGTATTTTCCCCATAAGGAGGTCAAATCTAGTGGGATTCTAATTGGTGTGCCCGAATGCCCAAACGTGTATTTTTTCCATAAGGAGGCCAAATCTAATTAAATTCTAATTGGTGTGCAAGAATGCCCATACGTGTATTTTTTCCATAAGGAGGCCAAATCTAAGTAGATTCTAATTTGTGTGCCAGAATGCTCATACGTGTATTTTTTCCATAAGGAGGCCAAATCTAATTAGATTCTAATTGGTGTGCCAGAATGCCAACAAATATACTACTGATCGTAACCAGATATAAAACAGATCGTAACCAGATATAAACCTGATTCGTAACCAGATATAAAGCAGGTTGTAACCAGATACAGAAGAGATATAAAGCAGATTAAAATGAATAATAAATTGTTAAAAGATATTGTTCAGACAAGAAAAGTATTAAAGGAAAAATTAAAAATCATAAAATTAAATGAAGTAGATAAACAGAATTTATTTGAAGATTCATTTAAACCCATAACTAAACCTTTGAATATGATAAGTGAAAAAATTGCTGATTATCAATCAAAAATTTTGTTGAAAGATGAGATGAAATCTAAAAAAACGGTTAAACGTAAGTTAAAAATCAGTAAAAATAATGATAATGATGATCTAGATAATTATAAATCAGAATACAATCAACCTGATGAAGATAAAACAGATACAACAGTTACACCACTATCAGATGATAATAGTTTCGATGAAAGTTCTGATAATTATAATGATGCTGAAGACTATAATCAAGTTATTGAAAATGATAATAATAATAAAACTAAATCTACACTTGAAAAAAATATTAAATTGCTTCTAAATAATAATCAAATAGATAAAGTTTATGGCTTCACCATAGACGAAAAAGGAAATTGGCGATATGCAAATAACGAACTAAAATTTAATGATGACAACTATTTTCAATTGGGAAGTACAAAGTGGAATATGACACCAGGATCATTTCAATTATTATTTCATCCAAAACCTTTACATTACACTGAAAAAGATTTAGAGAATTATAGAGAAATCTTAATGATTACAAATGTATACAAACGTCAATTTCAAGCAGAAGCTCAAATAAAAGTTTCAAATACATATAAATATCAACATGTAATTAAACCGTTAGTTAATAAGATATTAACAAAGGGCAGTGGACTCTTGTTAAAATCTGTAGTCAATAGTAAATCCAACAATATATATTGGGATGATCCTAATGAATTAGTTGACAGATTACGTTTACTTCTTTCATCATAATAATCATAAAACCTAAGTAATATCTATTATTGAAGAACTTAGAGAAAGAAGATAATATAATTTACTAAATGATTTTTAAATATGTTTATACGATTAGAATAATACACACATATATATTATGAATATTGATAAAAGAGAAGTAGTGAATGAGTTACATAAGCAAGCGAGAAAAAATTTTAAAAGAAGATGATGAGTTATTGTTAAAGGAATTGATGATTTATGGTAAGCGGATTTAGTTGAGATGGGGAGTTATGAAACAAAGAATAACGGATATCGATACCTATTAACTGTAATAGATACATTTTCAAAGAAAGCATAGGCTGTAGCGGTAAAAAACAAAACTGCTTTAAATGTAACGAATGCTATGAAAGGTATTTTTAATAATAGTAATCGTCATCCAAAAAACTTGCAAACAGATAATGGTAAAGAGTTCTATAATAATCAATTTCAACGATTATTTCAACACATATAGTGTTTTGAAAGCATCAATACTAGAATGATTTAATAGAACATTAAAAACCATGATGTGGAAAGAGTTTAGCTATCAAGGATCATATAAATGGATAAATATATATAAAGAACTCGTTGATAAATATAATAATACATTTCATAGAACAATAAAAATGACGCCTAATGAAGTGAATTCTTCTAATGAAAAATCTCTTTTAGATACGGTCTATAATAATTTGAAAATTTTTAAAAAAGTAAAGTTTAGAGTTGGTGTTGATATTCGAATAAGTAAATATAAACATGTATTTGAAAAAGGTTATACACCAAACTGGACTACAGAACTTTTTAAAGTTAAAACTATAAGAAACACAAATCCTAAAAGATATATTTTAGAAGACTATCAAAAACACGAAATTAAAGGTGGTTTTTACGAATTTGAGCTGACGAAAACAAAATATCCACAAACATATTTAGTTGAAAAAGTTTTGAAGAGAAAAGGAAGCATGGTATATGTTAAATGGTTAGGCTTTTCATCAAAACACAATTCTTGCATTAAGACCAACGATATATCACTATAAAAGAAATCGTATTAATTTAAAACTGATTTATTCATTCATCGAACGTTAAGATGTCGTTAACATTAACGTTAAACGGATATTCTTCAGTACTTGTGACAAACTATTTTCCTCCCGTTGTGCTGATGTAGTTGATTTAATAAAAGATAAAAATCATGATTTGACTAATGAAGGTGATCTTTATATTAATGGAAATTTTAATACGTTTGTAACATCTATAAAAAGTACAAAAGACCCCATCTATTTCAATAAAGAACGATCAATTGGATTTTTGCTTGGTTTTAGTAAGAGAGTATTACGACAACAATTGGAACATTTTTCAGATAAAACAATTGATATAACAAATATTAATACAATGTTGTAATGTTCATCGCGGTTTAATGGACGTTAATCCTTAGAAAATCATATAAACCGTCCTACTGGCAAATGTTGCTATATGTGACAAGATGGTAGGTAAAAGAAAATGGGAGAACCTATGGGAGCCATTGCAAAATACTAGCGATCAGTCGGGTGGGAGGGTTTTTGGTCTCACAAATTCCTGTGCCAATAGAAAATCGTCTTTACATAAATAATTATTTTAGACTCCCTTACTTAACAGTAAAACTAAAATAAAGGACCGGATGTTGATCGTGTGTATACGAGGTGTTATTTTGTACCCATTTTGGATCAACTAAAAGAACTGTAACTTACGAAAGGACAACCCAAAACAAAGTAATAAAAAAACTTAAAAGTCTATCATCGGTGTCACTGAATAGACCTGCACGTCTGTACCCTCCCTACCATTGATTTCAGGTGTGCTAGTTCAATTACTGAAATCCCACTACGCAATTCACCACCTTTCTACCACACTACATATTGCAAGAAATTGACAAAAAAAATCTACGTATTCATCGTAATTCAAAAATTCTTTATTCAAAGATTATTATATAAAAACATTGCCCTATACCACTAAGTATACTTAAAGCTAAGTAATATTGAAGAGAAAGAAAAAAAACTTATAAATTTAGGCTTAAAAGAATAATCATTGAGAAGTGGAAAAATCGAAACTGCATGAAATTTACAATGCTAGCAGAATATATATATTTAACTATATCGATATATATCTGTCAATACGAAAATTTAATTTACTATTAAGAATGATACACTATCACAAAAAAAAACAACATACCGGTAGATAAAAATAATTTCATGATAGTGTTGACGTTTCCTTCTCTGATCTTTAAAACGAATGCTACATACATACATATTGTGGATGTGTATGACCCATATATTAAAATTGTTGCTATTAAACAGATGTTTCTATATTTTTAAAGGAAGTATAGCAACATGTATAATTTTAACACCACGAAAAACGTATTACTAGCAACATGCTTGAAGGCATTTGGTAGGTTTTTTTTCCGAATTACAATAACTTTTGGTTGCGAAAAAATTAAAATTAAACTAAAAATACTAATGCAATAAATTGGTTTGCTGACTCACCGATAATAGTTGTGTGTTGTCAAACTGCAGCTCTTGATGAGGCCTCCTCAATTGCTGATGCAGATGATCGTATACATGTGTCTATAGGTTGATATAGAAAGTAAATAACAGCAGCGTGAACGAATTACATATGCAAATATGTCTATATGTGCAAATATGTATGTACGTATAATATTAGGAATGAGTGTAATTGCTAATTAACAAAGAACAAAAAAATGATAATAATATAGTAATATAAGTATATATATGTCGATACCCAAATGTCGTGCATGTGCGTTGTTGTAGTTACTGTGAGGGATTCAATAATAATTATAAAATAATTTGAAGTCGATCGGCGTTATTGGCGTGTTTTTTTTTCATCTTTGGTTTCTTATTGTTTTCTTATGGTGCTTTTGCTGGAGCTATTGGTTGTTGATGATGCCGGTTAGGAGTAGGGCTACATAGGTATGATGTTGTTCCTGATATGAATGTGTGATCATGGCTATAAGGGCAACTGAATGAAACGTTTGCTGGGGTTTTTTTTTCCTGTTGTATAGTGTTTTGTTTTCTTTAGTTGTCTGTCCTCTCAGTTGGTTGTTTAATTAATGCATTTTTACCAAATGCGAACTCGAACAAGATCAAGAACAAGCACAAATAAAAATGATACGGTAGCGGCTCTTTTATGAGTCCACTACCTTTACCAACACGACGGCCGGCGGTTATACCGAACTTTCTGGAAATTGTATCAATGATGCAAACAATGGCAGTAAAGGCACTTACAACAAACGACAAAAAAATATATTGCCGGTAAGTTTAGAGAAGGTGGGTATATTACTACCAAAGACGATTTCTTGGATTTTTTTTTCCTGGGAACATGAGATATGTTTAGTTTCAGGAAAAACTGTTTATTGCTACCACGCTTACCTTAATACAACGTTTGTTTAAATTGTGTTAAACAAAATTAAACCTTCCCACTTAAATTATGTGCAGTTCCTTCTGACGATGTTATATTTTTTTTCTTCACCACTCACTTTCATGTATGACTTTGTCTATTTGAGCGCCCAATGAAAAATAACTTTTCTTGGTTATAATCGTCTAGAAAATACCTCGGTGATCATGCAAAAAGGTGATTTTTTTTTATATCACGCGGTAACTACAGTTAAATAGGCCGACAATTCTTGTAATTATTAATTACTTGAATGGTATCACAGTATAACCAATAACCATATCACTGTTTGTACAGGCGGTTCTACACCGTTATGTCTCTTGTTCTTTTACAATTCCCATATATGAGGTATTGTAGTTTTATCGATAATAGCTTTTAACACCTCTAAGCCTACAGTAGCAAGGAATGTCTCTTGATGTAATTCTTCTCTTGGTACAAAATATTCCATTATTTCTAACCCTTTTATATTTGTCATACCCAATTATTTTGTCTTTCCCTGTTGAGTGCTTGTTTGATGCACGAAGTCTGGCATCCCTAGAAATCTTACTAATGTATCAGTTCAACAACAAATTAGCTCAGACACAACTGACATAATTGTTTAAAGTCTTAGCAACCACTGCAACCATAGCCTACTAGCAATTAGATCCAGCAAAAATCTATGTATATGTCACATATGCTTAGGCTTGTATGAAATAATTATAACATATAACGGGCTTATTTGTTTACCAGTTCCTACTTAACAGAATGCAAAATGTTAACATAACTTTGGATATAACTAAACTACCTATGTAAATATGTATATATAAAACTACCTTGCACTATTGATAATTGTGATGTTGATAATAATAATACCGGTAGTGATAACAATATTTCCAAACAAATATATATATTTATAATAATAGAATAAAAATGTTATACAAAATACATAATATTATTGTTACCCAAATGGTTACGATATTTGACCAAAAAAATGAATATGACCTGAAAACCTGCCAATACAATGTAATACTGTGAATGGATCATATATAAATAACGTGTCAGCACATACTATTCATCAGTTTTTACTTGACGTTAGTCCAGGATATAAAATAACAGAAAGACCGGCTAATCCAATATATTCGAGAGAAATATCTACACTGGCTTTAAGAGTTGTCTTTCAGGATGGAAACTTGATAAATTTTCGTGGAGAAAAAATATCTATTAGATTACATTTGAAACCTATTAAAGAATGATTATATTCAACAAAAATAGTTTGTATAAGGATTCACCACTCACTCTATCATCATCTGCAACACAACACACATCAAGGAGAGTTTCTTCTGGTAAACTAAAGTTATATAATAAAAGGCTAATATATCAAACAAGCAAACATTAACGAAACATTTTAAATAAAACTAATCGAAAATGTTTACGAAATTTAGGATTTCAACTAAAAACGATTAAAAGTTCTGTGTTGAAAAAACAAAACAATTTAAAAATTAATAGTTTAATTATTGTATTAGACAAACCGCAATTTGATAATTCAATTATTAAAAAAGAGTATCACAGCTATAATTCATATTTACAATCTTTCAAAAACAATGATGAAATCCGAATATCAATACAAAACCAAGATTTATACGTTTTACCAAGTGAAAACTTTTATATTGAAGGTTATATAACAAAAGAAGACTCAACAATCTCTGCAAATATATGACAACAATGACACATCTCTTTGATGAGATTCGATATGAATTAAATGGAATAGAAATTGATCGTACACGATATTTAGGAATTGCATCAGTAATTATAAACTATGTATCGTTAAATACTTCTAAAAGCAATAACTTGATTAATGCTGGATGGGCTCCAACCAACAGTGACAAATATCTGGCGCTTATTAGCGGTTATTTCAATTTTTGTGTGCCATTGAAAAATTTGTTAGGATTTGCTGAAGATTTTAACAAAATAATAGTTAGCTCGAAACATGAATTAATCTTATTAAGGGTAAAAAATGATAAACAAGTTTTTAAATCTAAGGTATTAACTGTAAAAGCTACGTTAACTATTCTGAATATTACATGGAAAGTGCCACATGTTCAACTTGATGATGTACACAAATTGGAAATGTTTAAACCAATTAATAGCCGCCGGGCACTAAATGTATCTTTTAGAAGTTAAGATATGTATTACTATCCTTTACTTCCAGAAGCCACTACTGTATTATGTTTAAGCTTGCAAGTGAAAATGAAAGACCACGTTTCCTACTAATAATAATAATAATACATTTCAACATTGTGATTTAACTAATATAAAAGTACATATAAACTCAAGAATTATATAAATATACTATACATTTTTTACTAAAAATTGAAATGTGTTTATTTCATTGAAAAATTTACGTATAAAATTTTTTTTAAACCCCTTAATACACAACACAAATTTTATGAAAGCTCCTGATACAAGAATATTGTTTTAATATGAAGCAGTATAAAAATTGATAAGAATATATTTAATGCTCTTTAACAAAATGTGTTCTTATCAATTAAAAAAAAATGTGTTTGAATTTCACAACCACATTTCAAATTCCCATCCAGGGCTGGAAAACTCATATTATAAATAAATGCTCATAAAATATATGAAGCAAGAAATATATTTTTAACGATCACCTTTCCCAGCCAGGCATGAGCATACTATTGTACTGAAAAACTACAAAGTAAAAAAGGCCCCGGACATACACAAACATACTACATTTTTAAATTTTGAAAAAAGATATCGAGGCAATCTCGATTAATATAAATTTAATAATCTATTTTATTTTCTTTACAACCTTTATACAATTAGACCCCCTTTGTGTGGCAATGAAAGTATTTAATAAGGCAAAACGGAAAATAAAATCTTAAATAAGTATTTTTAAATTTATTAATCGAGAATACCTCGATATCTTTTCTCAAAGTTTTTCAAAAACTTTGGTTTGTTGAGGATTTTTTTAGCTAGTCTATATACATATGTACATGCATTCCATTGGTGCTAATGCCAAATCATCAGTACACCTTAAACCATATTTTTGAAATGTTTCAAACGTCTTATCTTATACAAAAACTTTTAAAAAACCAATGAGAACTTTAAAAATTACGAAGGTATAAATAAGCATAGCAGGCTTTGAAACTTATTCAAAAATCCTTTTAGCACCAATGAAATGCACGTATATAGACTAGCTAAAAACCCTCAACAAACCAAAATTTTTTTAAATTTTGAAAAAAGATATCGAAGCAATCTCGATTAATATAAATTTAATAATTAGCTAATTAAGATTTTATTTTCCGTTTGGCCTTATTAAATACTTTTATTGTCACCCAAAGGGCATCTAATTGTATAAAGATTGTAAAGAAAATAAAATAGATTAATTTCGAATATATATAATTTGTTTGTTGGGATTTTTGAAAAAGTTTCAAAGCCTACTATGCTTATACTATTGTAATTTTCATAATTCTCATTGAGTCTTTAAAAGTTTTTGTAAAGGTAAAGAGGTTTGAAACATTTAAAATAAGGTTTAAGGTCTACTGATGATTTGGCTTTAGCACCAATGAAATGAATGTATACAGACTATCTAAAAAATCCTCAACAAACAAAAATTTTTTTTAAAGTAATAAAAATAACTAAAATGTATCAAAAATTCTTTTAGAAAAATAGATTATTGTAGTTCCACCGGGTAGGGTACGGTTTCAAATCCTGCACAACAAAATGCTATTTTTTTTTTAATTTTAAAAGTTAAGTACACCTTGTATTGTATAAAGTTTAAATATTTTTATTTATATTTAAAATTGAATCTGTATTATTATTAAGATTTTTTAAATAAATAATAAATTAAAAATTTTTTAACACAAAACAATAAATAGACATGTGTATTTTCTTTATTTACAGGCTGGATAATGTGTGTCAGTATGTCTGCATGTTTGTTGAAGTGTGTCACTGTATGAAAATCAATTTATAGTTACTGGTTTACATTTGAATGTTGAGTTTTAATTTGCTTCGCATTGTGTTTGTTACATGTCCGTCCGACTATTCATTTATGTTTATCTTTTATATTAATGCTTACAAAATATGTTCTGCAATCTATCTATCGCCTTGCTATTAGTTAATGGTTCATATTATAAACAATATTGTAATAGATTTTTTCATTAAATTGTTTAGATTTGTAATTTGGATTAAACTTTGTTGTGATCTAAGAATTCTTTTTTAATTTTTTTCTATATGATTAATAAACAAGTAAGAGAGATATATTTGGCTGTGCCGAATCTTACATACCCTTCACCATAGTATGGAGTGACGAAAGAAGTCACAATCACGAAAATTCACGCCCACGAAATACGAAAAGAAATTATTTAAATGGAAAAAATTGCATTAAAACGAAAACAAATTGCCATTCACCGTCTCACGAACGCACCCCCACGTGATGGAAACAAAAAATTAATCACGATCACGCACTATTGGTTCTGATATCTATTTCATAGGATAGGCTGCTTTCATAAACACAGCTTGCCAAGCAACACTGGAAGCATGAGTTTACAAGGCATTCTAGTGTTGCTTTGCAAACTGTGTTTGTAAAGTCAGCCATATATTATGAATTTCGAGACAAATTTGTAACACTTTCTTGCCTGGGGTGCATTATAAAAATATAAACATCCCCTTATTAGCGCTTATATAATTTCTCACACATCCCAGAAGTGTTTCAACGTCTTTATCAATAAGCCAGTGGTCTTCGACTAAACAATGAAATGATTTGAAACGTTAGAAAAGATTAAATAATGAAGAAATTCTCCCAAAATTAATTAAAAAAATCGCCAACTATTACATAAATCTGTAAGTCTAATGATTAAAATGTTCCAATATTATCTTCATATTGCAAATAATTTAAAGCTATCAAAAATTTTTAAAAAAAGATCGAACTTTTTCAAATAAAAAGTAAAAGTAATAAAAATAACTAAAATGTATCAAAAATTAAAAAAAATAATTAATAAATGGTTGGTCAGGAGTTGAAACCGTACCTACTTACCCGGTGGCACGGTTTCGAATCCTGAACACAACACAATGCTATTTTTTAGAATTTTCGATACATTTTAGTTTTTTTTTATTACTTTTACTTTTTATTTAAAAAAGTTTGTTCCACAATTATTTTAAAAACCAGGCATAATCTCATTTATAATATTTTTTTTAATTTTTGCGTTTTTTCCAATTTTATGAACGATAAAAGGTTTATTTTTCAAAAATATCCAATATGTTATCAGATAGGATTTTGTACAGTGATCAAATAATTATATAATGAATTTCGTAAGTTGTCGACGTTTTTATTTGATATAATATAATATTAATACCAAAAATAAAAATAACTTGACACTGTAAGAAAAACTTTTAAATTATAAAATATAACAACATATTTTAAGTCATTATTTTAATTTAATTTTTTCTTTGAAACTCGTATGATGTACGTATGTATGTAAACTAGTGGTATTCTGCTAGTTGTCTTTTTAAATATAACCTGTATATTTCTAATATAGAAAGACAATGGAATTTCAACCACAATTGATTTAAAAAATACGAATTCGGTAA
This sequence comes from Gymnocheta viridis, assembly GCA_956483585.1. Classification (NCBI taxonomy): domain Eukaryota; kingdom Metazoa; phylum Arthropoda; class Insecta; order Diptera; family Tachinidae; genus Gymnocheta; species Gymnocheta viridis. Next base: position 103,331 of record CATQFJ010000006.1, read on the forward strand.
TTTATATTCAGCCTGCTAAGAACACAGATGGATTTAATTAAAAACATTTTTTATCTAAATTTTCTTCTGCGTTTACTAAGTAAGACAAAGATCTAAATATGAAAAATTACGATAAAATCGCAAACAGAAAGTTTTTGGCTCTCAAATCCAACCCATAATTCGGCTTATATTCGTAATATTTTACCATTAATCCGCATCCAATTCCGTAGTGCGTGCTATCGACAATGCGATATTCCGCAAAACTATGATTTCTTAGGTGTTTTTAATGAATGTAAGACCAGTTAATTTTATATGAATATGAAGAAATCAATTTTTTATCTCCTAAGATTTTAACTTATCATTTTGTAATTGGAGAAAATACGAAAATATGCAAAAAAAAAAATACAAATATGTATGCATATACTATTCTTAGACGCGGTACTATTATCGCTACGCATTACAAATGTTTTGAAAGTTTTCCCCAAATATTCCGATCTAAAGTTCAGGCAAATTTGAAAATATTTTTTTCGGTCAGTCATTCCAAAGTTCATATGTTGTATATGATAGGAACTGACTGTTTGAAAAATATTTGATGAATTGCGAACGATTCTTAAAATACATTTTAAGCCCATATTAAATTATTAAATTTGTGGAAAATAGGCATTTGCAATACTTTTATTCAAAATACAAATGAATTTTAATTTTTCTATTCCAAATACAAAATACTAAACCAAGAGATGATTTGAAACGTAAGAAAAGGTTTGATAATGAAGAAATTCTCCCAAAATAGATAAAAAAAATATCGACACCTATTACATAAATCTGCTAGTCTAATGATTAAAATGTTCCAATATTATCTTCATATTGCAAATAATTCAAAGCTATCAAAAATTCTTTTAAAAAACAAACTTTTTCAAATAAAAAGTAAAAGTAATAAAAATAACTAAAATGTATTAAAAATTAAAAAAAAAAATAATAAATGGTTGGTCAGGATTTGAAACCGTACATTACGCGGTGGTGGCACGGTTTCGAATCCTGAACACAACACAATGCTATTTTTTTAGAATTTTTGATACACTTTAGTTGTTTTTATTACTTCTACTTTTTATTTGGAAAAGTTTGTTTCACAATTTATTTAAAAAACCAGGGCACAATCTCATTTAAAATATTTTTTTTAATTTTAGAGTTCTTCCCAATTTTATGAACAATAAAAGGTTTATTTTTCAAAAATATCCAATATGTTATCAGATAGGATTTTGTACAGTGATAAAATAATTATATAATGAATTCAGTAAGTTGTCGACGTTTTTATTTGATATAATATAATATTAATACCAAAAATAAAAATAACTTGACACTGTAACAAAAACTTTTAAATTATTAAATATAACAACATATTTTAAGTCATTATTTTAATTTAATTTTTTCTTTGAAACTCGTATGATGTACGTATGTATGTAAACTAGTGGTATTCTGCTAGTTGTCTTTTTAAATATAACCTGTATATTTCTGATATAGAAAGACAATGGAATTTCAACCACAATTGATTTAAAAAAAATACAGATGGATTTAATTAAAAACAGTTTTTATCTAAATCTTCTTCTGCGTTTCCTAAGTAAGACAGAGATCTAAATATGAAAAATTACGATAAAATCGCAAACAGAAAGTTTTTGGCTTTCATATCCAACCCATAATTCGGCTTATTTTCTTAATATTTTACCATTAATCCCCATCCAATTCCTTAGTGCGTGCAGTCGACAATGCGATATTCCGCAAAACTATGATTTCTTAGGTGTTTTTAATGAATGTAAGACCAGTTAATTTTATATGAATATGAAGAAATCAATTTTTTATCTCCTAAGATTTTAACTTATCATTTTGTATATGTTTAATTGGAGAAAATACGAAAATATGCAAAAAAAAAATACAAATATGTATGCATATACTATTTTTAGACGCAGTACTATTATCGCTACGCAATACAAATGTTTTGAAAGTTTTCCCCAAATATTCCGATCTAAAATTCAGGCAAATTTGAAAATATTTTTTTCGGTCAGTCATTCCAAAGTTCATATGTTGTATATGATAGGAACTAACTGTTTGAAAAATATTTGATGAATTGCGAACGATTCTTAAAATACATTTTAAGCCCACATTAAATTATTAAATTTGTGGAAAATAGGCATTTGCAATACTTTTATTCAAAATACAAATGAATTTTAATTTTTCTATTCCAAATACAAAATACTAAACTAAGAGATGATTTGAAACGTAAGAAAAGGTTTGATAATGAATAAATTCTCCCAAAATAGATAAAAAATATCGACACCTATTACATAAATCTGCTAGTCTAAGGATTAAAATGGTCCAATATTATCTCATATTGAAAATAATTTAAAGCCATCAAAAATTTTTAAAAAAAGATCGAACTTTTTCAAATAAAAAGTAAAAGTAATAAAAATAACTAAAATGTATCAAAAATTAAAAAAAATGAATAATAAATGGTTGGTCAGGATTTGAAACCGTACCTTCTTACCCGGTGGCACGGCTTCGAATCCTGAACACAACACAATGCTATTTTTTTAGAATTTTCGATACATTTTAGTTTTTTTTTATTACTTTTACTTTTTATTTAAAAAAGTTTGTTCCACAATTTATTTAAAAAACCAGGCACAATCTTATTTATAATATTTTTTTTAATTTTTGCGTTTTTTCCAATTTTATGAACGATAAAAGGTTTATTTTTCAAAAATATCCAATATGTTATCAGATAGGATTTTGTACAGTGATAAAATAATTATATAATGAATTTAGTAAGTTGTCGACGTTTTTATTTGATATAATATAATATTAATAACAAAAATAAAAATAATTCATCATTTTAATTTAATTTTTTTCTTTGAAACTCGTATGATGTACGTATGTACGTAAGCTAGTGGTATTCTGATAGTTGTCTTTTTAAAATTTTGTTAACTTTTCCATTTACTTATCCGTATTGCGGTTGGACCAGACAAGACGATAAAGGTTTTGGTTCAATATAACCTGTATATTTCTGATATAGAAACACAATGGAATTTTAACCACAATTGATTCAAAAAATACGAATTCGGTAATTCATATTCAGCCTGCTAAGAAAACAGATAAAAATTACGATAAAATCGCAAATAGAAAGCATTATGCTTTTAAATCCAACCCATAATTCGGCTTATTTTCGTAATATTTAATCATTAATCCGCGTCCAATTCCGTAGTGCGTGCTATCGACAATGCGATATTCCGCAAAACTATGATTTCCTAGGTGTTTTTAATGAATATAAGATCAGTTAATTTTATATGAATATGAAGAAATCAATTTTTTATCTCCTAAGATTTTACCTTATCTTTTGTATATGTTTAATTGGAGAAAATACGAAAATATGCAAAAAAAAAAATACAAATATGTATGCATATACTATTTTTAGACGCGGTACTATTATCGCTACGCATTACAAATGTTTTGAAAGTTTTCCCCAAATATTCCGATCTAAAGTTCAGGCAAATTTGAAAATATTTTTTTCGGTCAGTCATTCCAAAGTTCATATGTTGTAAATGATAGGAACTGACTGTTTGAAAAATATTTGATGAATTGCGAACGATTCTTAAAATACATTTTAAGCCCTTATTAAATTATTAAATTTGTGGAAAATAGGCATTTGCAATACTTTTATTCAAAATACAAATGAATTTTAATTTTTCTATTCCAAATACAAAATACTAAACCAAGAGATGATTTGAAACGTAAGAAAAGGTTTGATAATGAAGAAATTCTCCCAAAATAGATAAAAAAATATCGACACCTATTACATAAATCTGCTAGTCTAATGATTAAAATGTTCCAATATTATCTTCATATTGCAAATAATTTAAAGCTATCAAAAATTCTTTAAAAAAAGGTCGAACTTTTTCAAATAAAAAGTAAAAGTAATAAAAATAACTAAAATGTATCAAAAATTAAAAAAAAATAATTAATAAATGGTTGGTCAGGATTTGAAACCGTACCTTCTTACCCGGTGGCACGGTTTCGAATCCTGAACACAACACAATGCTATTTTTTTAGAATTTTCGATACATTTTAGTTTTTTTTATTACTTTTATTTTTTATTTAAAAAAGTTTGTTCCACAATTTATTTAAAAAACCAGGCACAATCTCATTTATAATATTTTTTTTAATTTTTGCGTTTTTTCCAATTTTATGAACGATAAAAGGTTTCTTTTTCAAAAATATCCAATATGTTATCAGATAGGATTTTGTACAGTGATCAAATAATTATATAATGAATTTAGTAAGTTGTCGACGTTTTTATTTGATATAATATAATATTAATAACAAAAATAAAAATAACTTGACGGTGTAAGAAAAAATATTAAATTATAAAATATAACAACATATATTAATTCATTATTTTAATTTAATTTTTTTCTTTGAAACTCGTATGATGTACGTATGTACGTAAGCTAGTGGTATTCTGAAAGTTGTCTTTTTAAAATTTTGTTAACTTTTCCATTTACTTATCTGTATTGCGGTTGGACCAGACAAGACGATAAAGGTTTTGGTTCAATATAACCTGTATATTTCTGATATAGAAACACAATGGAATTTTAACCACAATTGATTTAAAAAATACGAATTCGGTAATTCATATTCAGCCTGCTAAGAAAACAGATAAAAATTACGATAAAATCGCAAACAGAAAGCATTATGCTTTTAAATCCAACCCATAATTCGGCTTATTTTCGTAATATTTAATCATTAATCCGCGTCCAATTCCGTAGTGCGTGCTATCGACAATGCGATATTCCGCAAAACTATGATTTCCTAGGTGTTTTTAATGAATGTAAGACCAGTTAATTTTATATGAATATGAAGAAATCAATTTTTTATCTCCTAAGATTTTAACTTATCTTTTGTATATGTTTAATTGGAGAAAATACGAAAATATGCAAAAAAAATACAAATATGTATGCATATACTATTTTTAGACGCGGTACTATTATCGCTACGTATTACAAATGTTTTGAAAGTTTTCCCCAAATATTCCGATCTAAAATCCAGGCAAATTTGAAAATATTTTGTTCGGTCAATCATTCCAAAGTTCATATGTTATATATGATAGGAACTGACTGTTTGAAAAATATTTGATGAATTGCGAACGATTCTTAAAATACATTTTAAGCCCACATTAAATTATTAAATTTGTGGAAAATAGGCATTTGCAATACTTTTATTCAAAATACAAATGAATTTTAATTTTTCTATTCCAAATACAAAATACTAAACTAAGAGATGATTTGAAACGTAAGAAAAGGTTTGATAATGAAGAAATTCTCCCAAAATAGATAAAAAATATCGACACCTATTACATAAATCTGCTAGTCTAAGGATTAAAATGGTCCAATATTATCTCATATTGAAAATAATTTAAAGCTATCAAAAATTTTTAAAAAAAGATCGAACTTTTTCAAATAAAAAGTAAAAGTAATAAAAATAACTAAAATGTATCAAAAATTAAAAAAAATAATTAATAAATGGTTGGTCAGGATTTGAAACCGTACCTACTTACCCGGTGGCACGGTTTCGAATCCTGAACACAACACAATGCTATTTTTTTTAGAATTTTCGATACATTTTAGTTTTTTTTTATTACTTTTAGTTTTTATTTAAAAAAGTTTGTTCCATAATTTATTTAAAAAACCAGGCACAATCTCATTTATAATATTTTTTTTAATTTTTGCGTTTTTTCCAATTTTATGAACGATAAAAGGTTTATTTTTCAAAAATATCCAATATGTTATCAGATAGGATTTTGTACAGTGATAAAATAATTAAATAATGAATTTAGTAAGTTGTCGACGTTTTTATTTGATATAATATAATATTAATAACAAAAATAAAAATAATTCATTATTTTAATTTAATTTTTTTCTTTGAAACTCGTATGATGTACGTATGTACGTAAGCTAGTGGTATTCTGATAGTTGTCTTTTTAAAATTTTGTTAACTTTTCCATTTACTTATCTGTATTGCGGTTGGACCAGACAAGACGATAAAGGTTTTGGTTCAATATAACCTGTATATTTCTGATATAGAAACACAATGGAATTTTAACCACAATTGATTTAAAAAATACGAATTCGGTAATTCATATTAAGCCTGCTAAGAAAACAGATAAAAATTACGATAAAATCGCAAACAGAAAGCATTATGCTTTTAAATCCAACCCATAATTCGGCTTATTTTCGTAATATTTAATCATTAATCCGCGTCCAATTCCGTAGTGCGTGCTATGATTTCCTAGGTGTTTTTAATGTATGTAAGACCAGTTAATTTTATATGAATATGAAGAAATCAATTTTTTATCTCCTAAGATTTTAACTTATCTTTTGTATATGTTTAATTGGAGAAAATACGAAAATAAGCCAAAAAAAATACAAATATGTATGCATATACTATTTTTAGACACGGTACTATTATCGCTACGCATTACAAATGTTTTGAAACTTTTCCCCAAATATTCCGATCTAAAGTTCAGGCAAATTTGAAAATATTTTTTTCGGTCAGTCATTCCAAAGTTCATATGTTGTATATGATAGGAACTGACGGTTTGAAAAATATTTGATGAATTGCGAACGATTCTTAAAATACATTTTAAGCCCATATTAAATTATTAAATTTGTGGAAAATAGGCATTTGCAATACTTTTATTCAAAATACAAATGAATTTTAATTTTTCTATTCCAAATACAAAATACTAAACCAAGAGATGATTTGAAACGTAAGAAAAGGTTTGATAATGAAGAAATTCTCCCAAAATAGATAAAAAATATCGACACCTATTACATAAATCTGCTAGTCTAATGATTAAAATGTTCCAATATTATCTTCATATTGCAAATAATTTAAAGCTATCAAAAATTCTTTAAAAAAAACAAACTTTTTCAAATAAAAAGTAAAAGTAATAAAAATAACTAAAATGTATCAAAAATTAAAAAAAAATAATTAATAAATGGTTGGTCAGGATTTAAAACCGTACCTTCTTACCCGGTGGCATGGTTTCGAATCCTGAACACAACACAATGCTATTTTTTTAGAATTTTCGATACATTTTAGTTTTTTTTATTACTTTTATTTTTTATTTAAAAAAGTTTGTTCCACAATTTATTTAAAAAACCAGGCACAATCTCATTTATAATATTTTTTTTAATTTTTGCGTTTTTTCCAATTTTATGAACGATAAAAGGTTTCTTTTTCAAAAATATCCAATATGTTATCAGATAGGATTTTGTACAGTGATCAAATAATTATATAATGAATTTAGTAAGTTGTCGACGTTTTTATTTGATATAATATAATATTAATAACAAAAATAAAAATAACTTGACGGTGTAAGAAAAAATATTAAATTATAAAATATAACAACATATATTAATTCATTATTTTAATTTAATTTTTTTCTTTGAAACTCGTATGATGTACGTATGTACGTAAGCTAGTGGTATTCTGCTAGTTGTCTTTTTAAATATAACCTGTATATTTCTAATATAGAAAGACAATGGAATTTCAACCACAATTGATTTAAAAAATACGAATTCGGTAATTCATATTCAGCCTGCTAAGAAAACAGATAAAAATTACGATAAAATCGCAAACAGAAAGCATTTTGCTTTTAAATCCAACCCATAATTCGGCTTATCTTCGTAATATTTAATCATTAATCCGCGTCCAATTCCGTAGTGCGTGCTATCGACATGCGATATTCCTCAAAACTATGATTTTTTAGGTGTTTTTAATGAATGTAAGACCAGTTTATTTTATATGAATATGAAGAAATCAATTTTTTATCTCGTAAGATCTTAACTTATCATTTTGTATAAGTTGAATTGGGAAAAATACGAAAATATACAAAAAACAAATGAAATACAAATATGTATGCATATACTATTTTTGGAAATTTTCCCCAAACATTCATATGTATGTATACGATAGGAACTGATTGTTTGATAAATATTTGATGAATTGAGAACTATTCTTAGAATACATTTTAATTAAGCCTACATTAAATTATTCTATTATATAATGCAATCTAGAAGCTAAATATAAATTTGTGAAAAGTAGGTATTTGCAATACTTTTATTCAAAATACAAATGCATTTTAAATTTTTATTCTTAATACAAATAGTTTTTAATAAAAGTTTAATTTTCACAATGGAAATAATATTTTTTAAGTTTTTTTTACTGTATAATGTTGCTGTGTTTTAATCATTATTAAATCATACAATTTTCCTGATGTTCCCATATTTTTAAGAATTTTAGCCGCGGTACAGCTGGCGAACTATTATCGCTACGCTTTACAAATGTTTTTGAAATTTTTGCCAAACAGTCCGATCTAAAAATCCAAAGTTCATATGTATGTATACGATAGGAACTGATTGTTTGAAAAATATTTGATGAATTGCGAACTCTTCTTAGAATACATTTTAATTAAGCCCACATTAAATTATTCAATTGGATAATGCAATCTAAAAGCTAAATATAAATTTGTAGAAAGTAGGTATTTGCAATACTTTTATTGAAAATCCATATATCGGAGAAAATAATCAATGAAAACCAAAACATATTGTCCATTTGGCAATGGCACTAAAAAGTCAGTTGCTAATGTAATCCTTCCGCAAATGGATGTCTATCCATGATATTATCAAAAAGAAAGAGACAACAGCATTTTCACAACACATACTGGAAACTGGACATATAGCAGACTTTGGAAATATCAAAATATTAGATAGGGAAAACAAAGGAAGAAAAAGGTACACGATAGAAAGTTTACGGATACAACAAAACATAAACAGAACCATGAACTTAAAAGAAGACACAAACAATGTAAGTACGAGTTACAGAATAGCTTTATACAAGTAATTATTTAAGCTTTTGTTTGTTTTTTAAAATTAATATAATTAATTTTTTTTTAATTTAAAATTGTAAGTATATATAACATACTATTTGATGAAAAATTGTAATTATTTAAGTTTTAATTTTTAAATAGACAACACCCTTGAAAAAGTCAACATACGAAACGTTGGGTAAATATGTAATAAAAGTTTTTTATTGACATAGAACGAGTTAGGCCAAATTCAGCTAAGGACTTATAGTCAACAACACTTCTAAAATCTCAGAGTGGCCAAATTTTAAATATTAAAAAAAATGTATTTCGTTTCTTCAATCAAGAGGTTATTTCCTCTGAATCGACATATATTTGGAAAGATCTTAACCAATGCGAATCAATGGGTTTTCAATGGACGCACACATAAATGGCTTCAAGTTTTTAGACATTTCATAGGATTTTCTTAAACAACTAAACATTTCATAAATATGTTGACAATTAACTTATGAAATTGTCATTTTATTTTACTCATATATTAATTTAATTGTTTCTATACTAATATTTTTTTATATTTTTTCCTTCGGATCAACTATACTTTTCCGGTTATTTTGTTTTAAACATTGGCCCACAGCCTCTGGTTTTACCCAGATAATTTTATTTCAAACTGCCTTTGGCCTTTACCAGCTAATTAATATATTTGATTAGCTCGGCCAACTGCCCCTGGTTTTTCTTCAACCAGCTATTTAACTTTTTTTACGACAATCTGTCTTTGGCATTTCCGAACTAATTTGACCAACTGCCTCTGCCATTTTAACAGATCATACTTTGTTCTGACAATTGCCTCTGCCCTTTGGCAGGTAATAATTTAAATGTTTTCATTGTTGAAACATCTTTCAAACACTTTGCAAACACATTTTGCAAATTTTCACAAAACCTTCATTTTCTTACTTTATTTCACAAGATACCGATTTAACTCGTCGCCAATGTACAAACCCGTTAATTTGGATAATAAATAATAAGGAATGTTTTATTAACTTATATTTTTCCAATTATTAAATATTTTACAACTGCCGTTACTTCCTTTTTGGTGTCCGATGAAAAATCCGAGTTCAATGCCGATGTTGATCTTCTTGACAGCGTTGTTATGTTCGCAACTTATGCAGGTCGTCACATGTTTCATGTGTTCTTCCATTGAGGAAGAGTAAATGAGGACATCGTCGTTATAGACATATGCGAATTTACCCATATACTCCCGAAGGATGTCATCGACACATCTTTGAAATATTGAAGGGGCGTTTTTCAGTCCGAATGACATACGGACAAATTCGTACTTGCCACAATTTATGCAAAAGGCAGTCTTTTCTCTATCTTCTTTTTAAATTTTTATTTGGTAGAAGCCTGATTCTAAGTCTAGGGTTATGAAGTATTTGGCTTTACCAAAATTTTGAATTGTTAAATTAACATCAAGTATAATGTTATAGTATTTAATTTTTGAAAATCAACGACCATATGGGTACTGCATCGTCCAAATGAGTTCGTCTCCCTTTGTCCTAATCGTGGCTTCAACTGTTGCAGTGAAGGGCAATGATCCTATGACATTGTTATCCTTCATTAACCTGTCTCTTATTTTAATTTGTTTTCTTACCGTGAATGTTAATTTCTGTGTCTATTTTTGCTCCTAATTTAGTTATTCCTTCCCATCCAAGAATTAAATCAAAGTCTTTAATGAACTGAGTTTCGAAAAAATCTATATCTTTGCTTAGAAACTTTATTATTTACTTTGAGGTAATAAGGGACGTGCCGTGTATCGAACTTAATTGTCTATTATTTCTTAATTTACTTGAAATATTAAATTTTAATTTTTTATTAATGTAGTTATGGCTTGCTTCCGTATCGAACAAGACAGTAATTTTTGTCACCGTCATTCATAGTGAGACAAGGCAACCCATTTATTAGTTTAAAGACTTAATTATTAATGTATTTACCATACCATTTTCTGCTATCATGCTCTTTTTATCATCTTCTTCTGTTGATAAATTGTTGTTTCTCTGTTGAAATTGTTGACTTTGTGCTCTTAATGTTTTCCATGGTTGTTGATTGTTGTAATGAATGTCGAAGGGGTTGTTATAACGAGTGGTTTTCTAAAAGCCGTGTTTCCACATGAAGTATCCATTCGTTCTGGACGTGATTGATCGTTGTTGTATCTCGGTGGGGGATATTGTCTTGTTACCCACGTTGTGGTGTGCTTGCTATCTTGGATTTCCTTTTCCAAATCTATTTGGTGGGGCTCATTTATAAGGCCATAATTTCCTGTTCTGTCAATGTTTGGATTTTTGATGAAATTCACTCAGTGACTTATTTCCTTGCCTGAGGTTTCGTTGTTTTTCCTCTAGTTCAAAGAGGGATTCTTCTTGGAGAATGCGATATCTAATGTCAAATGATGGCGTATATGTTGAATGGTGTCTCATAGTCATCTAATATTGCGTCTGCTTTATCGATGATTTTGCATCTTACGATTCCAAGAGCTGTCATATATTTGCTGGTAGTATTATATAGTTCTATTGTTGTCATGGCACGTTTTACTTGTGTGCGCCAGGATTTATATTTTTATAATGTGCCATCAAATCATGGCAATGCCTTAAAAAAGAGGTGCTGTTGACTGAAGTAGTTAGCGCATTGACTACAAAGCAAATTATGTCTAAGAACGTGGGTTCGAGCCCAGCTTCGGGCAAGTCATAACATCCAGCATTTTTTCAGATGTGCATTAGTATTTGTTGTTGTCGGACTGTTTAAGTGATGAAGGCATAGCACTGGTCACTGAACAGTACTGGTAGCAATTGATACCGGTGTATGCTAGCGGACATCACAGCGCCCTCCTTCGTCGGTATTGTAGCGAAATCGCCGGCGAAGTAAAATAATTAATAAAATGGCTACAACAGCTTAAAACACATTTAATGCGCCTAATTGATATCAGAGGCGCTGCAACATTGATCTTAAAACTAACACAACGCGCAATATCAGAGTTGTAAAATAATTAAGCTTTTCTCACTTTCACCATCTGTCCTCTCTCACTATCCCTTTCCCAAAGAAGGTAACACACCTACGGGTTGGTAGGCATACTAATTGCCTGAGTATTACTTCTCTTTAAAAAAATAAAATATATTTCATTCACATTTACAGGAATGATTACTCTGGATTCGTAAACTTCTAGATCTGGTTGTGGAGCTATCTGTGCCCTTAGTTGATAGTTTTGCATATTTTGAATAGCCACTTGGAGTGTAGGAAGTTCTTGTGTAATGGCAGTGATTTCTGGATTAGTTGCCATTGTGGATGTTGTGTTTTCCAACGGTCTATTTTGGTTAAAGGTTGTTTTCCTTCTGCACTGTTGGGATATTTCCATTTATTTGTTGACCGATTTTTTCTTTTGAACACTTGTTTCACTGATCTTCTATGAAGGATAACGTAATTTTTTACATACACAAATTTCGCGTCCTTGTTGCGACAAGGATAACTTTGGTCCGCTCACTGAAGAATAAGTTTTATTATTCTCGCGACGCGATGCGTCTTTATTTTTTGTTTATTTTTCTGAATTAGAAATACAAACAACGATAATGCGTCTTCACTACTTATTTTTAACTGACTTACATTTACAAAATATTTATTTTAAATATTAGTGGAATAACATGTTTTTCTTATCATATTTTCTTTATTCTTAACTATTTTATGGTTGTTTATGTTATTTTACTATTCATGATATTTGTGTATTTAGGAATGCTTTATGATATTTGACCCTTTCTTTATCTTTATTATTTATATGTTTCCAAGGTTATTTCTTTGTTGTGAATCAAAAAATCTCTTATTTATTATATTAGAAATTATGTTTGTTATTGTCAAAAACATATAAAAATATATTTGTGGGAACGACCTTAACTCAAAAATATTACTACTACAAAGAATTTAGATATTTCTTATATATAATGATAGTTCTGGTAACGAGCTTAACTATCCCCATCGTTTCTTTCCTTTTATTGATATCAGATTAATGCTCTTATTCCAATATATACCAATCACATCGTTCTCTTTCATTGCCTTCACACATGATTTCATAAACGACGTAGTCCATCTTAAGTTTGTCTATGTTTGATTTAAGCTCTAAAGTTTAAAGTCTAAACACTTAGACGACAGCAAGCAGCAATATGTCAAAAATAAAATTCATGTGTTTAAATGAAAACGATTATTTCGACGGCAGCACAGCAGCAGTACTACACAACAGCATTTGCTGCTGCTGCCAACTTAGGCTATTTTCTATTTTGACGGGCACCAATAAACAAATATAGTGTTGCTATTATATATATAAATTGGAAAAATAAGAACAAAAACTTTTTGTTAATATTAAACATAAAAGAACATTACAAAAATACAATATAGAAATAAATTTATGTGTTTTTATAGTTTTTCGTGATATTATTACATTTTTTATCCCTGAAATTTGTTTGTGTTTGAAATTATTATGTTGCTGCTGTCTTCAAAATAATTATCAAAGACAATATATTATAAAGATATTGCACTGGCGAACTTAAGAGAGAATATTTGCTCGTCTTTAAACTGGCTAGTTCGGTAAGCATGAGGGGGGAAAGAATATAAACGAAAAAAAAAATAATAATTGAGAGAAAGAGAATATAATAAACCAGTTTTAATAAACAAGTCTGCATATATGCATATGTATGTATGTATGTATGTATGTATGGATGTCAGTTTAAATGAGTGTGTATTTTTTAGATTTTTAAATTTTGGATTTTGCTATTTTTCAGGCATATTTTTTAGTAGAAAACAGAGCAGCAAATGATATTTAGAACTAATACGATTACTTTTGTGTAGGGATACAAGTATTATTGTTTGCTAAAAACAAAGCAACTTTATTTTTGAATAAAAAATCAAGCCGCGCCGAAGTGATGATACTCTTGTTGAGCAGTTACGTACACATGTAGGTAGTTTTATGTACTTACACTTTTAATCATTTTTCTATATGGTAAAATAAAAATTCGTTCCATAATAATAATTTAATATTTCATAAAATTCGTATTTTTATTTCACAAATAAAATAAAATTAGGAAATAAAAATTATGTATATTCAAAGTTTTATTTAAATGTTCAGATAATAAAAGCTAGTCTAAGATAGGATTTAAAATGTACGTATGTATGTATGTTTGTACATATGTATGTAGTATGTATGTACATCAGAGTCATAACTTTTTTTGGCGATATTACTTTGATAATAAAAAACATTTTTTTAGTTAATTTTGGTTAAAAAACTACACGCACCAAGAGCGATTTCTAAAATACGTGTAATACCTACGTTATTTCTTTTTTTTTTTTTTAATAAGTGTTTTTTTTAAATATAGTAAATATGTACGTATATATAATTTTGATCCCTAAATTTGGTCCAAAACAAAGGAAATAAAAACACAAATTCATTCTTAGCTGAAATATTTAATTTTGAGTGATTTATTCAATTATTTCAATACAATTTTTAAGAAAAAATTTATAAAAATATAAGTAAAAACATTAAGAGCAGACTGTTTCTAATGTACAAGTAAAAAAATATTGGTTACGTTCTTAGTGACCTAGAATTCGTTCATTTGGATTGATATTTAAACTATCAATTTCGCATTCAATGGAATTTTGCGTGTAGCTTTTTTTTCCATTCTCCTTAAATTTTGTTCTAGATTTTTAATTTTTGTCTTCAAATTATTATTTGCTCGTGTTATTGCGTTAAAGTCTTTGAGGAGATTGAAATACTTTTTTCGATAAAAAGCCTCATTTTTTAAATTTTTCAGGCAATTCTTACATACAGATGGCGGAGATTCTAATTCTCTCCTTCTACGTGAAGGAGATATGATACATGTTAAATCAATATCAGGGCGGCTCTCAAAACAAGTTCCTTCCTCTAAAATACTCGTGGATTTATAACTTTCCGATAAATCCAAAGTCGGCACGGCACCTCGCTTTAAAAATTTTGCTCCAATATGGTCCAATTGAAAGTGTCTCTCACACAAGAATAAGGAAGGGGAACGTTCAACAAATTCCTCATCCAATTTGCACTTTTGTAACCATTCCTTAAACATTGGTGAATCAAAATTCGGAAACCTAAAGAGCTTCATATCAGGAAACTTTCTTTTAGACCTCTGGCAGTGAGGTAAACAGCATTTATTGCCCGATTTTTTAGAAGTTGATGGAGGTGAATCCTGAGAATTTAAAAAATAGAGTTCTTAGTACATTTCTTTCTTCCATAATTTCAAAAATCAGTATTAATTTTTCATCAATTAATTAATCGATAAAAAATTAGCCATTTACTGAAAACTCTGCTTAGAAATTAAGCAACTAGTAGTGGCTATACATACAATGTTTTTTTGTGCAGTGAAGCCCGGATTATCCATGGTTCGATTAACTGGCAACATCAATTATCCGTGAAAAAATATATTTTTACGTTTTTTCCTTTTGTCAAAACGCTGTGAGTTTCTTTTATTGTATAATAAAATAAACACTTATTTAAAGTTTGATTAAGCACACTCTAACAATTCAATCACTTAGACTACTCTATTGCCACTGTTTAATATACAATGAATAGTTCACTTTATAAAGCCCTTATGACACTTACTTTTTTTTTATTTTATTGGATTGAAAGAACGGAACAGCAAATGCTAGAAAGAACCAAATATAAAAAATGCATTTCACTTATATGTATTTTTAACCTACGATTTTTTTTACAAATATGAATGTGCAGTTGAATAAGAAATGCTATATGTATTATACTTGTCCTTTATTTCGATTACCTGCCTGCCAAGCTAACCGTTCCTATTGCTATATGCACATATTCGTTCAATATTGGGTACCTGCGGTAAATTGAGAATAAAAACCCCATTTGTTAATCGATTTTCATGGTTTATACCTTATTTTATTATTGAGACATTTATCTTTCAGAAAAATATCAAAAATAGAAGATATTTTTTTTTATTATTTTTTTATTGCATTTTTAACCTAAAAAAAGACAAATTTCGCAAGAAAAAAATTTTCCCCTCTTAAATTTTTTAATAATTCCAGAACGATAAAATATAGAAAAAAAATGTAATAAAATAAATTAAAGATAATTTTCTCACGCATCTTTTGGTGTTTCGTTTATGAAAATCGGATGATTCGTTCTTAAGTAAGGATGAAATATGTCTTCGTACTTGACTAATTTAGGGGAAAAATTACCATGCCTATAAAAAAAATCTCTGCGTGATGGAGAAAAACCGAAAACGGATTTAAGTTTAGCACATCAAAATCCAAAAAATGATTTTTTGCAGAGCAGTGTTGTTATATGAAGGAGTCAGACCCGAATCACGGTCTAAGGATATACATATTCTTTATATGCTGTACTAAGTTCACTTACCATCAAAATCATAATTAATTTATATGGAACATTTGGGGAAGGATTTGGTATTTTGTGTACGGATTCGTAAATGTTCTGTGCCTTGAATTTAGTTTTTTTATGTTTTCGTTAAAAAATATTTTAAAATAAAAAATATTTTCAGAGTTTTTCTTCATAATTTAAAGATTGCTTTCATATGCCACACTTTTTTCTTTTACAGCACGCATACATTCTCTAGAAAAAGACTTTTAAGGAAGGTGCGTACTATTATCTGTGTGCTATACTGCCTACTTACATATAATAAAAAATATATGTGTTACTAAAGGCACTAGTAGTTCGGCGTTTACTTAATATGTTTTGAATTTTACACTAAAAACAAATAGCATTTATACCCTACCATCACAAATAATTCTATTAGTTAAAAATCCCATTGCTACCGTTTCTTCCAATACAAAATATTTTATTTTGCGTGCACACACAGACTTGTGTTTGTGCTTGTATTTTTTTTTGTTTATGGTCGCGAAAAGATACCCAGCAGTCCGCAAGTTATTATAAATGGAAACTCATCCGGTTTTATACTATGTATTATGTCAATCGGAGAAATAAAATATTTAAGCGCATAAAACTAGCATCCGATTAGTTTTTTCATATCCAATTGTAAAATTATAAGTACATTAGAAGCAAGGAACGAAGCGAAGGTGAATATATATTATGCATCTCACTTGTATCTGATTTGGATGGCTCCGTATTTCAACTCATAGTTAGTATGGTTTGGATGATGAATTTTGTTTGTTTTCTGCTAGTTTTCGAAAAAGACAAATCTGAATCGAATGCGAAGTTGTATGCGCTAAAATGATTTATATTTATTTTTCCTATTGACGTAATAGAAAACATCCGATGAGTTTCAATATGTAATGTTTTGCGGACTGCTGGGTACATACATGGTCACTTAATTGTGCTCTCAATTTCTTTTTAATTATTCTCTTTGCAAATTTACGTTCTCTTTTTGGATTTATCATAAATCCAACATGCGTTTTTGGTGGTTACAGCCAAATGTATGGAAGTGAAATATCTTTATAATATATTGTCTTTGTAATTATGAAGCTGACTTCAGAGCAGCATTTGAAGCCGTGAAGTCTGCTGTCGGCTAAGTGTTTAGAGCTTTAGTGTTTGTGGATATGTTTTTGAGTGTTCTGTTTGATTTGTATGCTATTGTTGTTTTGTATATTTGTTTGTTTTTCATCTTCTGATATAGTACTCTTTAGGGTGGCCAGCTATGTTAGTTTTATGTACATCATAGAAATTGGTTGTATTATTTTCTTCAGGTAGTTTTTCTTTTTTGTAATTTTTTAATGTTTTGTTGATTATATTGACTATTATATACAACGGGTAACTATTTTTTATCAGTATCTGTTTTATTTTTTCAATGTTACTTTTCTTATATCTTTCATCACTTATTGTAAGAACTTAGAACTTTTTTAGTGTTGAATGATAATTTATGATCCGGGTTGATGATGTTGAATACCTGTTCGTTAATAGTTTGTAATTATTTCTGATTATTTTCACGTCTGGATAGGCTATTTGTCCTTTCTTCTCATATTCTACCGTAAACTGCAGCTTGTTGTGGTAGTCGTTGAGTGTTTTTAAATGATTGTCTCGTTGGAATTTTTAATAATTGCAAATAGATCGTCAACATATTATCGTCAACATATTTTGATATAAATTTAATAAACACATTCTTTGATTTTAATTGTTTAATAACGTTGTCCAAAAGCGAGTCCAGTACAATATCTGCAATTGTCGGTGATAAGAGTTCTTCCCATCGCCATAGTTGGGTGTAGATCTTGTCGTCAAAATTAAAATAATTGTTGTCTTTTAGAGAAAACTGAAGAAGTTTAAGAAATTGTTGTTTGGGTACTGTTGTCATATTTATAAGTTTATTCTATTTGTCTAGTAGTTTCTAATTGCTAAGTATATCGGTATCTTTGTAAATAACGACACCACGTCGAACGATACCAGAATGTCATCTTCATATAATGCAATGTTTTTTAATTTATGTATTAGTTTTTGTGAGTTTTTTATGTTATTGTCCGGGGAGATTAGATTCTTTAAAATTTTTCCAATGTATTTCGCTAAATTATAGCATGACACCTTAATCCAATAAGATATTGGTCTCAGAGGTATATCGTCCTTGTGTATCTTGGGTAAACCATACAATTCAGGTGCGGAAGAAGCGTGTGCTGTCATTTTAAATTTTTCGTATTTTGTTATTCTGTCTTCCTTATATAGTTATGTGACAAAATTATTGTTAGTTCTTTGTAGTTTCTCCGTAAGATCGTCTTGAGCTATTTTATATGTCTTCTTATCCTGCAGCAATTTGTATAATTTTTCCTTGTATTCGGTTTTATACATTGTAACAGTCTTGTTTCCATTATTTGCCGTGCTTATGATTATATTGTCTTGTTTTCTTAAAAAAGTCCTTGTTTTGTATAGATGTTTAATGTGAAGCTTTCTTTTTCATTATATCGTAAGGTTCTTCTGTAGTTCGCTATTCTGTTAGCTATCTAAGATCTCGCACAGTCCTTGTCGGTTTCATCTTTAATATTTTGTGCCCATTATTCTATATCAGCTATAAGCGGAATAGGCTGAAAATTCTTCCTGTTCACCGGATTGCGAACTTAGTACCGAGAGATAGCAGCCACTTCATTTCGAAGTCACATTTAACGTTCGTGTTAAATTAAATTAGGTTAAACTTTCTAAATTTCTCTTTTTTTAATTTATTTATTTTGGATCAATGTGTCTTATTTATTTTCAATTTGATATTATTAAATGTTTTCCACTGTTCGTTTTAAAGCCGTATGAAGTCTATTTTTGTGATTGTACGTTCCAATTTTCCTTCTATAGTTTGAATGCAGTTTTTTATATACGATATATTTGTATGAGTTTCCTAATCTCTATATTTAATAACTTAGTATTAAGGTTCGATATTATTTTTTCTAAGTAAAATTTTGCCGCTTTTGTTGAAAAAAGACTGGTCACCTTATATGTGCAGTTTGTGATGTGTGTTGGTGTAATCCCGGCTTGTCGACAGCATTGTAGGTATTTAGATCTCTCTATATGTTTTGCTAATCTCTCTACGTGCCTGTTGTATGTTTTTAGTAGACTACATGTTTGGATGTTGTAATGTTCCCGTACATAATGATAAAAGCTTGCCAAGTTGTTGTTGTTTATTTGTGCAAATAATTAGGTTTTGGTTGTTTGTGTTTTTGATTTTTCGGCGGGCCCTCCGATTAAATTAAATTTTTTTTCTGACCAATGTGATAATTTTATTATTGTAATAGGGGTATCTTCCCTACGGCTATAAGTGATCAACGATTTGTTTCCAAATGTAAAAATAACAAGTAAGAGAGATATATTCGGCTGTGCCGAATCTTATATACCCTTCACCATTGTATGGAGTGATGAAAGAAGTCACAATCACGAAAATTCAAGCCCACGAAATACGAAAACAAATTAAAAAAAAGGATTTATTTGGAAAAAATTTCATTAAAGCAAAAAATGCAACTCACCGTCTCACGGACGTACCCTCACGTGATGGAAATAAAAAATTAATCACGATCACGCATTTTTGGTTCTAATCTCTATTTCATAGTATAGGCTGATTTCATAAGCACAGCTTGCAAAGCAACACTGAAAGCATGAGTTTAAAAGACATTCTAGTGTTGCTTTGAAAACTGCGTTTATGAAGTCAGCCATAAATTAAGAATTCCGTAACAAATTTGTTACACTTTCTTGCCTGGGGTGCATTATAAAATTATTAACATCCCCTTATTAGCACTTATGTAATTTTTCACACATCCAAATAGTGTTTCAACGTCTATATCAAAAAGCCAGTTGTCTTCGACTAAACAAAGAAATGATTTGAAATGTAAGAAAAGATTTAATAATGAAGAAATTTTCCCAAAATTGATTTAAAAAAATCGCCAGCTTTAACATAAATCTGTTAGTCTACTGATTAAAATGTTCCAATATTATCTTCATATTGAAAATAATTTAAAACTATCAAAAATTCTTTAAAAAAACGAAATTTTTCAAATAAAAAGTAAAAGTAATAAAAATAACTAAGATGTATCAAAAATTAAAAAAAATTATAAATGGTTGGTCAGGATTTGAAACCGTACCCTACCCGGTGGCACGGTTTCGAATCCTGAACACACACAATGCTATATTTTTTGCATTTTTAATACATTTTAGTTGTTTTTATTACTTTTACTTTTTATTTGAAAAAGTTTGTTCCACAATTTAATTAAAAATCCAGGGCACAATCTCATTTATATTATTTTTTTTTTAATTTTTGCGTTTTTCAAGTTTTATGAACGATAAAAGGTTTTTTTCAAAAATATCCAATATGTTATCAGATAGAATTTTGTAGAGTGATAAAATAATTATATAATGAATTCAGTAAGTTGTCGGCGTTTTATTTGATATAACAATAATACCAAAAATAAAAATAACTTGACGGTGTAAGAAAAAATTTTTAATTATAAAATATAACAACATATTTTAATTCATTATTTTAATTTAATTTTTTCTTTGAAACTCGTATGATTTACTTATGTATGTAAACTAGCGGTATTCTGATAGTTGTCCTTTTCAATTTTCGAATTCGGTCATTTGTATTCGGCCTACTAAGAAAACTGATGGATGTAATTAAAAACATTTTTTATTTAAATCTTCTGCGTTTACTAAATATGAAAAATTACGATAAAATCGCAAACATAAAGCTTTTTGCTCTCAAATCCAACCCATAATTCGGCTTATTTTATATGAATATGAAGAAATCAATTTTTTATCTCCTAAGATCTTAACTTATCATTTTGTGTATTTTGAATTGGAGAAAATACGAAAATATGCAAAAAAAATACAACTATGTATGCATATACTATTTTTAGACGCGGTGCATCTCGCGAACTATTATCGCTAGTCTTTACAAATGTTTTGGAAATTTTCCCCAAACATTCTGATCTAAAAATCCAAAGTTCATATGTATGTATACGATAGGAACTGATTGTTTAAAAATATTTGATGAATTGCGAACTATTCTTAGAATACATTTTAATTAAGCCCACATTAAATTATTCAATAGTATAATGCTATCTAGAAGCTAAATATAAATTTGTGGAAAGTAGGTATTTGCAATACTTTTATTCCAAATACAAATGAATTTTAAATTTTTATTCCAAATACAAAATAGTTTTTAATAAAAGTTAAATTTTCACAATGGAAATAATATTTTGTAAGTTGTTTACTCTATAATTTTGTGTTTTTTAATCAATTTTTCTGATGCTCGCATATTTTAAAGAATTTTTCTCATTTTAGAGATTTTTTCAAGACTTTTGGCAGCCGATTGCCAATTATATGATTTTTTTAAATACATTTTGGGAATAATTTCCAATATTGCAGTTGCAATTTTAAGAATATGCGCTATTTTCGAGGGGTTTTCAATTTTTTAGTTTCTTTGCTAATTCCCTTTTTTAGCCTGGTATCAAATTAAATTCTTACATCAAACTTTGTTTTTATTTTTTAGAAAAATGGCAATTAATTGAAGTGCTTTAGAAGATTAACTCACTGATGTTACAGAATGAAAGAAACATTTCTTATCAAATTCTAGCCGGGAAGTGATTTTTCTGCTTTGTTATGTGTTACTAAGTATTCAAACAACATTTTAATTGTCAAAAGATTTTTTATAACATTGTACAAATACAATAATAATACCTGGTTCTAACAAACTGCAGGTACGCTCTGCACCTGAATATAGAAAATAATTAAAATTACACAAAAAAAAGAAATATTAATACATTTTTAAAATAATACTAAAATTCAATTTCATTGATTTTGTATATTTAATCGTACAAAGTGTATTGTCGATCCATTACATTTCTTTAATATAAATAATATAAAAAATAATTATGATTATTTATATACGAGAAGAAATATAAGCGATAAAGAATACTGTAATATGCATGCATAATATTATACTAATAAACGTACAAAAATAAATTTAAGGAAATAAACAAAAACAAAACAACAAATCTTTGCTTTTCGGTTGTTTAGTTATGCACATGTATACACACAATGTGTACATGTGCCCACGAACGCATTTCAGTATTGATGTATGTGTGACAAAAAAAGGGCCAATTTACAACAACCACACCAACTGATCTGTGGTGTATAAGAAGCGCTTGTGACTACCAACCAGTAGGTTGTTGGAATGAATCCCAACGCAACTTTAAAAAAAAATTTAAAAGTAAAATTATTTCGAATACCATTTTTTGTCCATATTTTAGTCGTTAATGGACCGAGTTCAATTATTTTCAGTCTAAAGCTTCGTAGATCTCCGTAGAAGAGATCTGCTTCATAAAATTGACTGTAGGACAGTTGGGGCCATAAAAAACAATAGAATAGAAAATAAAACAAAAAAAGTCTTTTGGTTACGTCTCATTAATTATTGGGTTGAGTTTTGTTATTTTCAAACCGAATAATTTTATGAAAAATTCCAAGAGAATGGTATAAAATTTATGTCTCTATGTTGTGTGAGACCTTAATTCTACTTACACCAATATATAGAAGACGGACATCGCTCATTCGACTTCTCTATCTATAAGGATCCAGAATATATACTTTATGGGGTCTTAAATGAATAATGGAGAAATTACATACGGAATGACAAACCTATATATTCCTTTCCAAATTTTTTGGTGAAGAGTATAAAAATTACACTATTTTTGTTCTGGTTTTTTACCCAACGTTTCGTTTTTTTACAAACTTCTTCAGGGGTGTTTTTATTGATATATAGCAAAAATTAAAAAAATATTACATAATTAGAAATTTATAATATTCCGTCACAGTATCTACTCGTACTTAATATTTACATATGTATATCATTGTCAATTTGTTATTTAAATTTATTATCATAAAAAACTGGACTACACGACACAGATATGAATAATATATAACTAAATAAAATAAAAATCGGTACATCACAACACAAAATCAAATAGTCAACTTAACACTAGTATCACAGATTTTCCACTAATTATCTTATTGACGTAATTTAAAAATTCAATTGATTTTGTTTCTAATTTTTTTCTTAAAATTGCAATAATATTCAATCAATACTTTTGAAAACTATTTATAACTTAAAAAAACATCAATAGCATTTTAAAAATTATAAAGCAGACTTTTTTAAAATCAAAATTTAACAAAAATTAAATTAAATTAAGAAAAAAATATTTAGGCTCAAGAAGAAAACATTTTTTTAAGTCGACTATAATTTTATTTTTAATAATTATTTTTTAAACAATGTCAATTTCTATGGACTATTTTTGACTTTCTTTAGGCGATTGGCAGTTAATTTGAGGCTATATACTCACTATAAAGAAAAACCATAAAAATATATTTTTTATAATATAGATCTTACCGTTTAGTTAAGGGATATGCCCGTATATTTAATATTTTTTAATGAATATTAATTTAATTACACATCAAGAGAACATATGTAAGTAAAAACACAAAACCATCATATTTACAAACATAACATTATTTGCTTGGAACAAGTGTTGTGAATAAAACAGTACATTTAAAAAAACAGTACGTGTACTGTTTAAAACAGTACGACATAGACATTTCGTTTGCTACAAATTGTCGCTTTGCCTCTGGAAACTACTTTATTGAAATGATATGTACCACACCATACTAATAGTATTTATATATAATTCATCAACTTTTCTAAGCTAGTAGTCAGTACAATTCTGTATCTAAAAGTATCAAGTCAGTAATTTTTAGTAATTCCTTTTTTTGTTAAAAATAAATCCATTGCAACAAGTTTAAAATAAATTTACAGTTATATTTTGTTGTGTACATACATATATAATATTTAAACGATTTTTAGTAGTGTTCTAAAAAAAAGTAAAGTGACTATTTTTTGTGCTAAAACATAATTTGTGTCCTTTGATTAAAAAACTAAACATACGACAATAAATATAATTCAAATATCGTATATATAAGCAAAAACGAGTTCGTCCGTTTTCCGCTGTTATGTCTGTAATAAGGAATACAAGTATCAGAAGTCCCATTTGGAGCATTGCAAAAGTCATGCCCAACCACAGCAGGAGCAAATGCCGGCGGAATATTTTATACCACCTCTAATACCTTCCTACAATTCTGTGACTTGCAACAATCTACAACATCAATATCCAGTGCCTATTCAAGAACTTCCAGCTACCTTATATTATCCCACGGTTTTGAGAAATCAGTTCTCAGTACCCATGCTATTTGCACAGTATCCCTTATAATATACGGTACCAATGCAGGGGCAGCAATATAATATCCCAAACTATTACCCTACAGTTTATAATAATCAAGTTGCCTTGACGATGGGGAATCCTAGACAACAACAAGAGGATAATTATGACTATAGTGATATGGATATAAGTCAAGTAACTCCACATGATGATATTTCCATTTGGAATGAATTTCCGTCATCCCACGTCAAATTTGGTTGATAAACAGACCGGTTTCGGCTATGTGCCATCTTCAGTGTTCTCTCAGTAACTAATCGTTTTTTGTGTTGTCCCTTGTCTTTTGTATAGTTTCCTTGTGTACCTAACCTCTTTTCCTCTCTTTCTCTTGTTCGTGTCTGCATCTCTCTCGTTCGTATATATTCGTGTGTGGCTCTCTCTCGTTCGTATATATTCCTGTGTGCTCTATATCTACCTGCTTCTTGTTCGTTTAATTTTTCTCTTGTTAGTCTCTTGTGTTTACCGTTACAGTTTATTATTTGAGTGATCATTTGCTAGGTGTTTTATCTTTGTGTAGGTAGTAGTCTGTGATTGTACGTTTTTGGGTTTCTTTTTGGTTTTGTTCGTTTGTTGTGTTGTCTGGTTTTCTTGGGTTATTGTTTTCTTTTGTGTAAAAATGTTTTAGCGGTTCAAATATTATGTCTGACGCAGTCTTTATTTGTTCGTTTATAATTCTTCCGTCAAACGTTTTTTGTTTGTATATTTCCATGTTTTCTAATACGTTCATTCGCCGTCCTTTGTGCTGTAAATGCAGTAATTCAACTGTTTGTCTGATGTGTCTTGGTGTACATTTGTTGTTGAATATGTGGTTCGCGAAATTTGATTCTGGCGTTGCTCCTGGTTGTTTCAGTTTCTTGTTGTAGTCTCTTATGTGCTCCCGAAATCTTGTTTTTATTTTCCGTCCTGTTTGTCCGATGTAGCTATGTTTGCATGAGCAAGTCAATTTGTAAACTCCTTGCTTATCTAGGGGGTCCGTTTCGTTTGTGCTATTTCGTAGTATTCTACCCAAATTGTTTTTTGTTCGGAATGCTGTGTTAATATTGTGTTTTCTAAAAAATTTTGCTAGTTTGTATGCTGATTTGCCCATATACGTTAAAGTAGCCCAGGTTCCATTTTCTTGCTCCTGTTCTCTGTTCCGTTCTTTATTTGTTTTGATATCATTTCGGATTTTGTCTACTAGTTCTTTTTTGTATCCATTGTTTTCTGCTATGTCATATATTGTTTTTATCTCTTTCTTATAGGCCTCACGTGTTAGTGGTATTCGTTCAAGTCTTGTTACTAATTGTCTAATTGCCGCGTTCTTGTGTTGTTGAGGATGGTTCGATGAATTATGTATTATTGTGTCTGTGGCCGTTGGTTTTCTGTATATTTCGTATTCAACTCTATTTAAACTCTTATTTGCTTTATTTGTTAGGTCTAGGTAATTTATTTTGTCGTCTTCTTCTACTTCCATTGTGAATTTAATACTTTTATGTTGCTTATTCAGGAGCTCCAGAACTTGTTCTTCTCTATTTCCTTCCAGTATACATATAATATCGTCGACATATCTTGCATAGAATGTTACCCCGAAATTGGTTTTTAGATCATCTACGTATTTCTCTTCTAGATTTTGCATAAACACCTCCATGAGGATTGCTGATGTTGGATTTCCCATTCCTAGTCCGTTAGTTTGTCTGTATATGCTATTGTTAAATTTAAAGTAATTCTGTTCTAGTGTGGCTTTCAGTGTGTTTACGAGTTGATTGGAAAATTCTACGTTTTCTGTTTTGTTGAGTAGTGTTTTATGTACAATGTTTATTGTCTCCGTTGTTGGAATTGATGGATATAAATCTTTTACGTCAAATGAGACTAGTTTACTATTTTTCGTTATTTCTACATTATCTAGCTTTGTAACTAATTCCGTGGTGTTGGCTATTGTGTGTTTGTTTTTTAGGCTCAAGGTATCTTTCAGTATTGTTTTTAGATATTTCGATAATTTGTAACTTGGAGCAGATTTGTAGTTAATTATGGGTCTCATAGGTGTGTTCATTTTATGTATTTTCGGTAGTGCGATCATAGATGGGGCTGATGGGTTCATGAGTGTTAACGTGTGTGCTATGTTTGGTTTTATTACTTTGGTTGCCTTTTTTATTAGTTCTTTCACTTTGGCTTGGTACTCATCCGTAGGATCCTTTCTAATTTTCCTGCATTTAGTATCCTCTATTAGCTGTTCCGTTTTTGTGATGTAATCCTCTTTTTTTATTAATACCGTTGTGTTTCCTTTATCTGCTTTTGTTGTTATGATATTGTTAGACCTTAGTTTCTGTTTTAAGTTTTTAACTGTTTCATGTTCCTTGTTTTGATTCCTTTTAGATTTAACTTCCTTCTCTATTATCCGTTTGCAGATGTATCTGGCTTCCTCTTGCTCTTCGTTTGGTAGCATCGATATTGCAACTTCTGTGTCCACAATGGTTTGCTCTATTTCCTTCTTTTTGTTATTTTCCCGGATATTGTGTTTTAAACCCTTCTCCAGTAATCGACCCTCCTCATTCTTGATAGCAACTTCAGTCAGGTTTATGAATCTAGTGTGGAAGTTGTGCTTTTTGTATGTTTGTTTGTTTTTTGATCGTGTTAGTTCACCGAGTTTTTTGTTCAACTTCTTGTATTTCTGTTCTATTGTTAGTACAAACGAAACGGACCCCCTAGATAAGCAAGGAGTTTACAAATTGACTTGCTCATGCAAACATAGCTACATCGGACAAACAGGACGGAAAATAAAAACAAGATTTCGGGAGCACATAAGATACTACAACAAGAAACTGAAACAACCAGGAGCAACGCCAGAATCAAATTTCGCGAACCACATATTCAACAACAAATGTACACCAAGACACATCAGACAAACAGTTGAATTACAGCATTTACAGCACAAAGGACGGCGACTGAACGTATTAGAAAACATGGAAATATACAAACAAAAAACGTTTGACGGAAGAATTATAAACGAACAAATAAAGACTGCGTCAGACATAATATTTGAACCGCTAAAACATTTTTACACAAAAGAAAACAATAACCCAAGAAAACCAGACAACACAACAAACGAACAAAACCAAAAAGAAACCCAAAAACGTACAATCACAGACTACTACCTACACAAAGATAAAACACCTAGCAAATGATCACTCAAATAATAAACTGTAACGGTAAACACAAGAGACTAACAAGAGAAAAATTAAACGAACAAGAAGCAGGTAGATATAGAGCACACAGGAATATATACGAACGAGAGAGAGCCACACACGAATATATACGAACGAGAGAGATGCAGACACGAACAAGAGAAAGAGAGGAAAAGAGGTTAGGTACACAAGGAAACTATACAAAAGACAAGGGACAACACAAAAAACGATTAGTTACTGAGAGAACACTGAAGATGGCACATAGCCGAAACCGGTCTGTTTATCAACCAAATTTGACGTGGGATGACGGAAATTCATTCCAAATTGCATCAAACCCCGTCGGAAGAAAAACACAACACTTAATATTTCCATTCCTTCCGGTGGTCAACCAAATCCTTCTTTGAATGAACAACAGACAGAAGCTTCTACTAAAAAAACTGAACTGGAATATTATGTGCTTTTAAGAATAATATTGGAACGTACGGAGTTCCAAACAAAAAAGATAATATTTTATTTGCAGATTTTGTTGCTGAAAATAAATGTATTTCAAGGAAAAAATTGAAAGTAGTTTAATTAAACACCAAACTATAAAATTTTGTATAACTCTTATTGGAGAGCATATAAAAATTGTTGGAGAAGAAATGGAATTGTACACTATTTCCCATAGAGCGAAAATGGATCTACTATGCTTTGGAGATGAGACGATTTCAAAACAATTGCAAGAAATTCATGATAAAATGTCGGAGTTCCAAGAGAGAGATTCTGGTTGGACGTTAATTAGAATTGTTCGTGTTGAAATCAACATAAATATGTAAATCTTCATTAGTAAGAGGGTCCCATTGGATAAGCTCACCGTATAAACTTTATCAAAAGCATGCCCTCGCGAATGGGTAGTCATCTTGTCGCGATGCGAGGGCTTAAGTACTGTGACATTTAGAGTCATGCTGGCGGTAGTGATGTTAGTCACGACCGGTAGGGCCTCCCATGCCAGAAGGGTCTAAATCGAGTACGAAAAAAGAACTACCCCTCCCCACTCTATTAGCGTCTGTTTCTCCTAGGTGGAGCGGCTAATGGAGTATCCTAGTCCGCTGGCCTGAAACGGTCATCTTTGGCTCTCTGAGGTCTGTCGGTCCGTGAAAATCCATCAGCGTCTGTCCTCATATTGAGCGGCTGATGGTCTGCATCTGTGTCCAGTGGAGCGGCAGCAATCCTTTCGCCTGACAGTAGGCATAAAATGCAAACGCCCCTGTCTTCCAAATGTCAGACAATAACACACGCCCTACGTATCCGGTAAAGGGCTTCATAGTCTCCGGAGAACCAACTACTGCAATGTCGGTTTCAGGCTGTAGTAAGTTGTTAGCTACTGAGACCCCGTCTAGCAGAGTGGTTGCGCCAGGCTCTGCTAGTCGGTCTGCTACTAGTGCGCAAAAAATCATGACCAAGCCTTCAGGCGGTCGCAAACCAAGCCTGGTACAAGGTTCTTCTAAACCAAGTACCTCTAAGGCCCGGACGGGAGTAAACCCCGTCAAAATCCCTTCCTCGGGCGCAGTTTCAACGGTTAAGACACAGTCTGCCGTTAAACCAGCTTTCCATGTGCCGAATCTTGTCCAAACAGGGTACCCGAAGAACGATTCGATGCCCCCAGCAGCACCTCCCTCGGCCTCACTTAAAAAACCCCAAAGGCACATAAATCCCGCCAAACGGGCCTACACCACTAGGCGCTCCGCCTTTAAAATCGTCAGCCGACTTGGTGGAAAACCGGTCGGTGAGCTCACGGAGCAAGAGGTAAGCTCTCTTCAGTGGGCGAAATCCCATATTGAGGAAATTGAACGGGTCCAACCCACTGCGACGGAAGGTAATCCTGCACGGAAGCCAACTGAAGCAGCGCCTAAACGGCAAAGATCAGGGGAGGACACCATTCCTGGGACTAAAAGGCCCAAAAATATGCCTCAACGGCCGTTAATAAGATCGTACAAGGAGGTGGCAAAAGACCATCTAATTTGGGCGATCATTGACCGCAACGCCAGTGACGGCACCATCTCTTCCAAAAACTGGAAACTGGTTGTCGTCGCACTCTCCAAGGCGTTCCTCAAGGCTTTTAGGGGTAACCCTGGACCACCACCCGAATGTGATTATGCCGGCTGGTATCAAGGGCACATCAAGTTGATAGCGTGTGCAGATGAGCGGTCATCGCTGCTGTACAAAAAAGCCGTGGAGTCCCTGGGGGAAGTATGGCGAGGCGCGAAGATTGAGGCAATACCTCTGGCCGATGTACCGCAAAGACCCAGATCTGTTGCCAGGATCCCCGCTGAGCCATCTGACCCCAAGGAGATCCTGGAAATCGTACAGGTCAGTAAACCAAAGCTACCCACACAAGACTGGAAAATAGTGCGGGTTACTGACGCTGTTGATGAAACCAGGCAGGCCACTGTTATAATTAACAGTGACTCTTTGGCGTCACTTCGGGAGACACAGGGGAAGATATTCTATGGTTTTGGAACTATCTTCCTCCGTGTCTACAAAAGTGATGACATGGAGAAGCCTCAAGCTCCGGTGACGAAGGCTATGGCAACTATGGAGGACGATTCCGCTGCTTCATCGGCCAGCGAGGACACCCAGTCGATCACAGGATTCGTGGGTGACTTTGAATTCTTTGGCAGGATGGAGGTTGCGGACGATGAGGACATCCTTCTGGAATCGGACGATGACCCAGAGGATGCCAACGTCACAGTCGTCCATAGTGATGAACTGTGATGAAAGTCACACAAATTAACCTTCATCTCTGTAAAGCGGCGACAGCTGCCCTTCTCCTCCGATTAGCTTCAGGCGCGGAGGAGCTTATTTGCATCCAAGAACCATTGTTGTATAAAGACAGGGTTTGCGGACTCAGTTTAGACGGCTATAGTACTTTGTACGCAGCTGAACAATGTAAGACTAGAGCTTGTGTTATGGTCAAAAACGTCCTCAAAGTTTTTATTCTCTCTGATTTTAGCGATAAAGACACTTGCACTGTCGCGGTGGAAAACAAAACACGGAAAGAATGGTTTATGAGCTGCTACATGGCTCACGATCAGGACGATCCTCCAAACGGTTTAACCAGGAAGGCGATGGTGTATGCCAATAGGCGCAACATTCCCCTCATAATATGTGCAGACGCTAATGCTCACCATACCATCTGGGGCAGCTCGGATATCAATCAACGAGGTGAGTTACTTCTAAACTTTATAGTAGAAAATGAACTAACAGTAGTTAATAGGGGTAATGAGCCCACCTTTATTGTGACTAACAGAAGGGAAGTTCTTGATATTACGTTTATTAGCGATATGTTCTCGGATATGATTAGCGATTGGAATGTGTCAAAGGACTGTTCCTTCTCTGACCACATGTACATTGATTTCAATTTTTCTCTTAGACTTGATTCAGTGAAACCCTACACGAACAGAAGAAAGACCAACTGGTCTGTCTATGCTAGTGTACTCGAAGACAAGCTGCCGCCATGCCAAGTTAGCATAGGCAATGTGTCCATGCTTGACTCCGCGGTGGAATCACTAACGAGTGTCTTAACCGAGGCAACAGAAAAATCCTGTAAAAGAATCGACAGGAAAGGCAAGGCTAAGCCCATTTGGTGGAATGCAGAAATTGCTAAAAAACGCAAAGAAAGCAGGAAGCTCTTTAACGAGGCGAAACGTAATGGGGTATGGAACAGTTACAAATCCTCAGTGAATGGATTCAAGAATCTTATAAGGAAGGCTAAAAGACGGTCATGGAGGGAATTCTGCAGTGATGTAGAAAACTCCTCGGAGAAAAGTCGGCTACGTAAAATCTTATCCTCAAGACCAGTTATTCCATCGTATATACAGAAGTCAGATGGATCCTGGACAACAAATAGTCAGGAGACCCTTGAGGTTCTGATGAATACTCACTTCCCAGGCTGCACTGATGATGTGCCGAGGGAGGTAATTCTTAATGGCGCTCGGAATAACTCTATTATCCCGATAACTCGTCATCGTGTGGAATGGGCTGTTAAAAGCTTTCATCCCTTTAAATCTCCAGGTCCGGATGGGATTATCTGCAAAATAACCTAGAGAC
The DNA here is from genome assembly GCA_956483585.1 of Gymnocheta viridis. NCBI lineage: Eukaryota > Metazoa > Arthropoda > Insecta > Diptera > Tachinidae > Gymnocheta > Gymnocheta viridis. Next base: position 135,245 of record CATQFJ010000006.1, read on the forward strand.
ACTGATGCCATGGCTCTTGGTGATTTTCAGAGCCTGCCTAAGTGTCTCACATGTCCCATCTATATATACAACATATAAGATTGTCTTCATCCCCAAGGTTGGGAAAACATCGCACACTAAGGCTAAAGACTACAGGCCAATTAGTCTATCCTCCTTTCTGCTGAAAACACTGGAGAGGATTATAGACATTCATATCAGATCAAAGCTAGGACATAATTCCTTGTCAATGGCTCAACATGCCTATACGAAAGGGAAGTCCACCGAAACTTCGCTTCACTTATTGGTGGGTCACATAGAGAGATCCCTACAATACAAGGAATTCGCATTAGTTGCTTTCCTGGATATTGAGGGAGCTTTCAACAATGTTAAGCCAGAGTCGGTTATTAATGCGATGAGGCTACTGGAGATCGACCCAGAGATCATCTAATTTGTTAGTAGCATCTTGCACTTTCGGCGTATTGAATCTAACTGGGGCGCCGCAAACATTTCCAAAGTGGCTACCAGGGGCACACCGCAAGGAGGTGTACTCTCGCCATTACTTTGGAACCTAAATATAAATTTCCTCCTCAGGGCCATGGAAAAGACGTGCTGCAGAACGATTGCGTATGCGGATGACGTCGCAGTCATGGCTATGGGTAAGGATCCCAGACTACTGTCTGAACTCATGGAATCCGCACTGGATGTCCTCGTAAAATGGTGCCGGGCATATGGTCTGGATGTGAATCCGGCCAAAACGGAACTGGTACTTTTCACTAGGAGATACAAAATTCCCAAATTTGTTACCCCAAAGCTGAATGGGGTTCCACCGAAACTATCCGATAGTGCCAAATATCTTGGAATAATACTAGATAGTAAATTGAACTGGAATATGAATATCACTTCCAGAACCACTAAGGCAGCAACTGTATTATATTGCTGCAAAAAAGCCATTGGCCTAAATTGGGGTATCAACCCGAAAAATGTATACTGGCTATACGAATGTGTCATTAAACCCATTCTATTCTACGGTGCAGTCGTTTGGTGGCCGGCGCTTAGGCGGAAGAGTCATCAAACTAAGTTTGAACGTATAATGAGAATGATGGCAATAACAGTAACAGGTGCCATTAGAACAACTCCTTCTAAGGCACTGTTCACGATATTGAACTGGCTACCACCAGACATTTTGGCTAAAAATTTGGCTGCGAACACGGCAGTAAGACTAAAAGCCACCAGAGCATGGAGAGATTACAATATCGGTCATGCCAACATCCTATATAATATAAATTGGAACATGAGCGTTGACTATGTCACACCTGAGCCAATCTTTGATCCTGGCTTCTCTGTAAGCTTTTCGGATAACGCGGTCCACCCTGATGACCTACATACACCCGCGAATGTGATTCAAATTTTCACGGACGGGTCGAAATCACTGAATGGTGTCGGTTCTGGCATTTACTCCGAGCAGCTAAACTGGTGCATTCCTCTAAGGCTGCCGGACCACTGCAGTGTCATTCAGGCTGAAATAACGGCCATCTACACAGCCGCAAAATTCATCCGGTATGGCGAAATATCTGGTAGGGATATTCAGATCATTACCGATAGTAAGGCGGCTATTAGATCCCTGGAGAATGTGTTCATCACATCAAAAATTGTCAAGGAATCCCGGATATCTCTGGACGAGATAGCGAGACATTCAACGGTTACCCTTAAGTGGGTACCAGTACACAGGGACATACACGGAAACTGTATCGCGGACGCGTTGGCGCGTGCAGGATCCACTTTAAATCGAAACGATTCAACACATGACATAGGCGTCTCTCTCCCAATGAGTAAACAACTTATTGCACATAAGTTTCACCTTACTGCTATTCAGAAATGGTTAGATGAAGCTACCTATAGGGAAACTAGAAAAATCTGGCCCATAATAGATGAAAAAAGGACTAGGCGGGCACTACAGCTATCCAGACTTCATCTCAAAAACCTAATCGCGGTAATAACTGGACACTGGCCCATTGGGAGGCACGCCCAAAGGTTGGGGCTCAATTACAATGACATATGTAGAAGTTGCGGAGATAAAGAAGAGGAAGAATCGACGGAACATCTTCTCTGTCATTGTCCGGCATTCGATGATCTAAGACTTAAACTTTTCTGTCAAAGAACCCTTGGGGACAAAACTTGTCTCTCTAATATTGATTCAAAAAAGATCCACTCCTACATTGAATCAACCGGGTGGCTGCGTGAGAATATCAGCAGCCAGATAACATAGGTAGCACAACGGGAACTAATTGTTGGACCCACGTGAGCTGTGCTTGATCACGGCTGCCAATGGAACCTAACGTAACCTAACATGCCTGTATCAATATTGAAAACATCTATAATTATTGTTTTAAATGGGCTTTAGTTGCAGTATTAGATAACTCAAAAATTATACATAAGCAACGCTGTAGTTCGTATAATATAGAAGATATTAGTGCTGACATCATTTATTTACAAAATGGAATTTCCCTGGATTATTCAAATTTAAGCATACCTATAGCATCAAAAAATATTAATGTATTTGAGGAGAGGAATGTTGATATTAGTGTGAATGTGTTTGGGTACGACAATGAGACGGATGAAATAGTTGGACCATTCTACAAAACGAAAATATAGAAAACTAAGCATGCTGTTTTAGAAAATTACGCGGGTCATCATTATATCTTTATAAAAAATATATCAAAGTAAGTAAATTAATACTGATAAAAAACCTATAAACAAAAATTCAAATATGAATAATATAAGTATATATGTATATAATTAAATATGTATAAGTTTATTTCTTTTACAGACTTTTGAAAGCTCAGACAACGCTGCACTGCAGTAAACTTTTGTTTTGCCTGTCTGCAAATACAAACACAGCGAAAGAAGTATGAATCGTCATAAAGCGGAATGTGGAAAAATTGCTGTAGAGCTGCCATCTGCTGAAATTTTAAAATTTAAGGACCATCAGCGGCAGATGGATGTGCCATTTGCAGTATATGCGGATTTCGAGTGTATACTTGAGAATGTTCAATGAAATGTAAGCCATAAAAGTAAATTTATTAAGAAGCACATTCCCTGTGCTTTTAGTTATTCTGTTAAATAAATTAGATAAATTTAGAATTTACACAGGCAAAGATGCAGCTGAAAAATTTGTTCAATATATAATTGAACAACATAGTTGTTGTGCGTGTAACGTGTTTGTCGGCTGCTCTGTAAAATTTTTAATTTTAAAGTATTGAAACATCGTAATAAAATTAATACCTGTGTAGAGGTTGTCTGGAGACAATTATCGGTTGAACTATGTTACGATTTTCGGTTGCTAATTTTCTTTTATTGATACGCTAGGTAGAGTTCTTTCCCTAATAAATAGCATGCTAGAGAAAATTTATGATTTATTACATGTTGGTTCTCACGCTTGCAAAGTTTAATATTCTGTGTGATTAATCATGCACTGGTCAGAATATAAATCTCTTCGATTGGAGAGAAATACTTTTGACTTTTTTCTGCAAGTAGTAATTGCAGTTATGAAATTTTTTTAACCAATTCTCACTACAATTCAATTGCGCAGCTAATTAAATTTTTGACATTGAAAAATAATTTACGGACGCATAGTAGTCATTTAGAAGTTAAAAGTACAAGAGTACAGAAGTGGTTGCAGAAAAACATAGTTAACGAAATTCAAAAGTTATAAAAATAAAACCACGAGTGAAGTTAAAAAACCCAGTGATTTTCACATACATACATATGGGATATCCTCATATGTACATATATACAAAAGTGCCCCATCTGAAATAGACGAGTCATACAAACAACCGGATTCCGAGGCAAATTTTGTAGTTTATGTAGAAGTAACACGCCACCAGCAGGTTCACATGGGCAAAACGAGGAAGTTAGAAAGAAACTTCAAAATAAGGAGTCCCAATACTACGGTGGTTCCACAGATCTGAAGTGAGATTTAACCTCTAACTTAGGTACTACGCTTAAACTCGTGCCACATATACAAGTTTAGGTAACAACTCAGACCATCATTTCGAAGTAAGATGCAATTTTCTTCCATATAGACAAATTAAATGATAAAGCTTTAGTTAAAATCACCAAATCATTATTTCAACCCTAGTTTACATAAACCACATCAAACCTTACAATGTACTAATACAAAAAAATTCTAAAACTAACATATTAAACATCTAATAAAAAAAGGAATAATATAATATGGTGCTATAAATATATACATTTGATTAAAAAAAAACATAATAAGAAAAATAATTAATAATGGGGAAAAAAATTATATATTAGTAAATGAAATATGTAAAATTCATATAATCCTTAAAAAATAAATATATATGTATATGTACATTAACAAAAAGAATAACCTAACCTAAGTAAATTTTACTAACATTAATTTTTAAGTGTTTTGAATTATCTTTATTATTACTCATGTGCATTATATGATTTTTTTTCATAATATCATTATTGTATACAATGCTGTTACTATAAACTCATTTTTTTCCGACAACTTCATCATGTACTCCTAAATGCTGTGCGGCCCATCAATGAGACAACACGAATTTGGAACCCCATTAAAAGTTGTGAGTAACATACCAACATACATAATTATTTTATTATTCCTAAACATATGAACTTTCATTCATTTATCATAATTTCATTGATTATTAATTAACTGTGGAGATATGTATATATATGTATATGTAGGTATATTTTCGGTTCATTTCCAGTTCGTTCCCTTTGAGAAATAGAAACTTATTGATCATAATTTTGCTCATTTCAATAATTTTTTTCCAAAGAATATAGTTTGCACATAAATTCATATATGCATATGTATGTACATATGCTTATGCCCACAAACTTACATACATGAATAAATTCTTGTATTTTTACATTTTTTAATGAGTATTATCAATTCTGCATTGCTAAGCTTATTATGATCTTTTATATTTACTTACATATTATATAGAATAAAATTTATCAATGAATTATTGTAATACTTTCGAAATGAAACAATAATTTTTTTCTTTATATGGGAAAGATAACTAAGTCAAATCCTAGACATGTAAAATAAAAAGTTAAAAAGTATCTTTGTAAGGGACAGAATCCAAAATTTAGAGTAATTGATCTGTCAAGGCGTTCTAGCATTAGGGAGGGAAAATTGTACTCTACGTGGTGTATCACCATGCCATGGTTTGTTCATTGTTATAAAGCATACACATAATTTTTTCTTCCAAGATTCCTTACACTTTCATTTCACACACCCTGTGATATTTTTATAGGCATGAAGAGATTGTGTTATATGCTTACGCGATTCGGTTTACGGGTTAAGAACAACATCTATCAAAGAGCTAGCGGGAAGATCTCATTCATGCCACTTACATAACGACGTTTGATCATGTTAATGAAACGAAAAGATTCAGCACAAATTTTTATTAATTTTTGCGTGCATGTCGATTTCACATTAGGCAGTCGTGTAACAACTGTGCATTTCATTGTGGATTTGTGTTGTTATTTGACACGTTTTAAGCCTCATAAACTCCTTCATTGTGCTAAATATACATACATACAAACATTTAATATTCCCTAAAAATTTTATAAAGTATCACTTTATCCTACTGTGTGATCAGCTGTGCGATCACATTGTTACTCAGTAAACATAAAAGCTTAAACAAGTTGATATTAAAAAATTCAAATAAATAATTATCGATTTTTTCAATGTAAATTGTAGTCTCACAAGCAATGATCGCATGGTTGCTGGTTGTGCCTAGGAGGCTATCACGTAAAATGTAGTGGACTTAAAGCTCCACAATGGTGTAGTCCCCGCTGTACAATGATTAATGTGGAATTCCATAAATATTTTAAAAGTTTTAAAGATGAGTTTAAAAAACTAAATATTGACTTTTTATCCCTTCAAAAAAGGTTTTCTGAATTTGGTGAATTGTTTACTAACTTTACAAAGTTGGATAAATTCGCTGGCACCCAACATCTCTCTTTGCCTTTTAATAGAACTTCGAATGGAGATTCTCTAACTATTCCCCAAATTAGTGTTTCGTGGCCAAATGCTCCTCAAATTCTAACGGCAGATAATACACAGGCTGCTCCAAGGGATGTTAACAATACTTCTCCAACAGCTACATACACTTCTTTTTGATCTACCTACTATTCCACCTAGGAAAACAATTTTTGCCACTCGGGATACATTCAGTCTAAAATTAATATGGACCAGTCTAACAACGTCAATGTGTTCAGAATTAAATCAAATTCAAAATAATTAAATTCAAAATAATTGTACCAGTTGAATTTTTCGAGAAGATCGTAGACAAAATATTTTGGCCAAATACACGGTTGTACGCGAATTTATTTACCACGAGAATCTTGCACATATTCCTGTCTCTGCTACCTCAATTTCAAAAAACTAATGTCGTAATCAAACCTCAGTGTATTATATCAGAATGTTAATGGAATGAACACCAAGCCTAATAATAGATTTAATACTGAATTCCATATTGCTGTCCTTACTGAGACATGGCTTAATAATAATACTAACAATGCTGAAATTATGTGCGATAAGTATCAAATTTTTAGACGTGATAGAATTGGTAAGCAAGGTGGTGGAGTATTGATTGCTGTTTCAAATTTCTATCTAGCCGAAGAAGTAATCGTTGAAAATTCTCTTAACATAGAAATTGTTGTCGTTGCAGCACAAATTTTAAACATATCACTCTTTATTGTTTGCTCTTACCCAGCAAACCATATGAGTCCTAAAAAGTCTTTTAGGACTCCTTTTTATGGGCAAAACCCTCAGAAAAAAGCTCCTAAAACCCTCAGATATCAGCGTGTTTTCCTATGAAACCGTCAAAATATTTTGTACTGAATATGAGCGTTTTAGGACTTCTAAATTTAACAATTTGTATGGAAAATAGAGAGCCTTTTTGATCACAAATCAATCATAACAGCCTCTTAAAAGAGTCATAAAAGAGGGATTTCGGAGCCAAAAAAAATTAATATAGGAGTGTTTCATTTTCTTGAAATTAGGGGATTCCTTTTATTTGTAAATTTGTGCTTTTTAACTTTTAATGGAAAAGTTTTATTAATATATGTTTTGTGCATGGAAATAATTAATTTTTCCAAATTTGTACATTGTAATGTGTACCTATCTGTGAACATTTAGCAAAATGATCATTTTAAACAAATTTCGGACAAAACCACCTAATTTTTCTTTTTACAGAGGCTTCAAATGGATAGTTTTGTCTAATGAAATGATTTACAAGGACAATGTTTTTTAAAATATTCACACATAAAGTACACAAAAAACATTAGTGAAAAAGTTAAAAAATAAATAAAATAATACCCTTTCTTCGAAAAGCGGAAGTCGTCGTCATTGCTATTATAGAGACCTTATTTTGTGCTCGTCCCCAAGAAAATTTTGCTACAAGACTATCAACCATAAAAGTTCGTCAAATTTTGAGAATGAACTTGGAGGGATCTGACGCTGAGTTGCATTTAAATATTTCGGTTTCCTAAAATATTTTTTTTTTAAAGATATTAATCTAAAACATACAATACTTACATAAATACAAGGCATTTAACTTACCAATTGGTTGCATATGTCTGACGAACTTCTGATTTTTTCCTTGAATGGTTTTTTAGGTAGAATTGTTAATGTTTTGCTCTCTCGGAAAATTCTTCGCTGTGAGGTTATTTCGGATAAAAAACGCGTCTGAACTCGAATATTTCCAGAGAGCATTCAAAGCATTGCAAGGAATGTTATAGACGATGGACCACTCAGCTAATTTGTCTTTTAAATTCTTCCCACTTTCTTCAAAATTTATAGAGCTTTAAGAGCTGTCCGACTCGTTATCCTCGATATGCATGATCTCTTTTTCAAAGGTGGCGCCCTCACTTCCTTGTTCACTTTCTTCATTTGTTTCACTTTGCAGCTTCGTTGAATTCACTTTTATTATTTTTTTCATTAATTATTTGGGCTGAACGCCTTTTTCACCTGTTTTTGGATACATTTTCGCTTTTTGTTTAAAAACACAGAAATAAACTTTCTTTTTGCACAATTTCTCAAAGATTTTATCAAAACTACAACCGAACAGCCCAAAATGATCACAATAATGACACAAAGACAAAATATTGAAATTATTAAAAAAAAAGAAAACAAACTACCGTTGCCCTCAGAAAACCCTCATAAATAAGATTTTTCTAGGAATGGGCTGCTAAATTTCTCATAAAAATGAGTCTTTTCGGAGTCCTGAATTCTACAGGCTCCGAAATCAATCATAAATGCTCATAAATTAGGAGGGTAATCATAAAACCCTCAGAAAAAGGAGTCTTTTAAGCATCATATTTAAGAGCGCTCCGAAAATTGTTTGCTGGGTACATTCCTCTTAATTCTGTTCCTTAAATTTATCATTTGCATGCCCTGTTAATCAAATCCGTTGCTAATAAACTTAAACCAGCTGATTACTTGGTAGTTCTTGGAGATTATAATATTTTATCAGCATCTTGGATTTCTTCTGATGAGACAGATTCTTTGATTCCGATTACTCCGAATGACTGGACAAATGACTTTCTTATGAGCCTTACAGATATTAATGTTTTTCAATTAAATAATATTCATAATTTCAATATGAGATTGCTTGATCTGATTTTTGTAAACAATCCATCCTTGTTTGATGTGAGTAGGACCAACCCGTTTTGCATTCCAGAGGATCATCATCATCCGACACTACTAATTTCGACGCCATTCCCGAAGAAGAAATCTATATTAAATATATCTGTGGGCTTTTGTTTTAAACGTACGAATTATAAATTTCTAAATCAATTGCTTTCTAAAATAAATTGGTGATTCAAAAATTTTACTCAGTGCTAATTAGTTGTGTTTCTGCCAGTACTCCGATAATTAAACAAGTTATGCGCAATCGCCCTCCCTGGTTTACTAATACAATGGCATGGTTAAAAAACGGAACAGACGCCATAAAAAGTTTAAAAAAAGTAAGAGTTCAATTGATCGCAGCCTTTATCTAATAGCAAGCAGTCACTTTAATTAGTAAAATTAAATATAACATAAAAAATAATCCCAAAATGTTTTTGAACTTTGTTAATTCAAAACGGAGACTTTCATCGTACCCTACAACTATGAAATACAATAGTACTACATACTCTAATGATGCTGATATAGCAAACATTTTTGCTGAATTCTTCACCTCTATGTTCTCTGCAAATAACTTTTAGCAAACCATCGTATCCATATGAAATTTCATATGCACGGTCAATTTACATTTCCTCCATAGATGCTTCAACCGTCTTGAAAAATCTTAGATTACTAAATAGCTCTTGCAAACCTGGACCAGACGGTATTCCAAACTGCATTTTAAAAAATTGCGCTGAGTCGTTGGCCTTTCCTTTATCGTATTTATTTAATACTTCTCTAAAGTTTGGTTTATTTCCTTACTGCTGGAAGGAATCATATATCATTCCTCTCCACAAATCTGGTAGTCGTAGCAATGCCACAAAATATAGAGCTATAGCAAAGTTAAATGCTATTCCTGAGTTGTTCGAGAAAATTATAACAGATATGCTAAAACATGAAATATCATCAATTCTTTCTCCAAAACAGCATGAGTTTTGTCGTGGTAGATCCAAAACTACAAACCTAATGGAATTGACGTGCTATATCAACGCAAGCTTTTATAATAGTCAGCAAACAGATGTCATTTATACAGACTTTAGTGAAGCTTTTGACAAGGTAAATCATGTGCTTTTGATTGAGAAGCTTTGTGCAACTGGATTTTCCGGTAGCTTCCTACATTGGATAAAATCGTATTTGAAAAACCGGAAACCATGTGTTATATTCAATAACTCCAAATCTAGGTATATTGAAGTAATTTCAGGGGTTCCTCAGGGCAGCTATCTTGGACCACTATTATTTCTAATTTTTAAATGATCTACCAAAAGCCGTTGAATTCTGTCATATTCTGATCTATGCCGCTGATGTGAAACTTTTCTTAATTTTATTAATGGCACTGAGCTATTAGCTGTTGATTCAATTTTAGATCTTGGCATTTACTTCGACAAAAAGCTTAATTTCAACACACATGTGACATTTGCGGTTAATAAGGCTACTGCTGTTTTATGTTTCATAAAACGATGGGCAAAAGAATTTAATGATCCTTATATAACAAAAAATCTATTCTTGAATACGGCTCCGTAATTTGGGATCCCCAGTACAATATTAAAATGCTTGAATCAGTTCAAAAAGAATTTTTATTATTTTGCCTTCGTTATCTGCAGTCGAATACAGCTGTGAACCTGACGCCTTATCGTAGTCGATTGGCACTTATAAAGCTCTCTACATTGAAGAGTTGAAGGATTGTATACAACATAGTATATTTCGTAAACTTGTTTCAAGGGAAAATTTACCCTATTTGTCTTCACAGCGAAATAAACATCAACATTCCTAAGAGGCAACTTAGATCATATGAACCCCTTCGTCTACGGTTTCATAGAACAAATTTCATTAATTTCGACCCATTCCGTAGAGTTTGTTCAGATATTAACAAATTTTATGATCGCATTGATTTATCGGCCAACGTTAATATTTCTAAGATAAGTCTTCTATCTTATTTAAACTCCAATTATTATATATATAATTGTTTATAACCATTGTAATTTATGTGTTATGTTTGTATTACACAGCTGTAGTAATAATAGTTGCAAAAGATTAAATAAATAAAAAACATATAATGAGCATCTAATAAATAAGACACAAATGAATAGAGAATCCAGTATTTCGAGCTATATAATTTTTACAACGCAGTCATTTGTCCCATGCGTGGAAATTTTCTAGGTAGTGCTCGCGTAAGAGATCATTGCCATATAACTGGTAAATTTAGAGGCGCATCTCACAATATTTGTAAGTATGGGACAACCATTCAAGTGGAGCTTGAAAATAACATCATGTTTTTGCCTAATCGATACAACGCTCTAAAAGATGAAGAAATAAAGGATCTCTCGAGTGGAACTTATCGACTACACTGAGAAGGAGAGCGGGGTCTGACTTTGTCTATGGACATAACTTCAAATGCCCAGTACCCAATTTGGCAGTAAAAAAATAAAATTTTTTTTAAATATGTAAATAAATAAAAAAAAAACTATAAATAATTTATTAAAATTTATATGATTGTGTTCATATTTAATCTTTTCAGTTATTTCATAAAGAAATTTGAGAAATAAATTGCCACAGTTATATGTATTAAAATTCTGCTGTTGATTGCAGTTATATTTTATATTTGTGCCCAGATATTTGACTACTTCTAAAGGAGGTAGTAAATTTCCAAAACTGTCGAAACATTCTTTCCCATTGTTGTTTTTATAATGTTAATTGATCATTCCACATTCTTTTTTCCTTTGTGGTTTTGGTATTGGTTGCATAAGTCTGACGAACTTCTGATTTTTTCCTTGAATGGTTTTTTAGGTAGAATTGTTAATGTTTTGCTCTCTTGGAAAATTCTTCGCTGTGAGGTTATTTCGGATAAAAAACGCGTCTGAACTCGAATATTTCCAGAGAGCATTCAAAGCATTGCAAGGAATGTTATAGACGATGGACCACTCAGCTAATTTGTCTTTTAAATTCTTCCCACTTTCTTCAAAATTTATAGAGCTTTAAGAGCTGTCCGACTCGTTATCCTCGATATGCATGATCTCTTTTTCAAAGGTGGCGCCCTCACTTCCTTGTTCACTTTCTTCATTTGTTTCACTTTGCAGCTTCGTTGAATTCACTTTTATTTTTTTTTCATTAATTATTTGGGCTGAACGCCTTTTTCACCTGTTTTTGGATACATTTTCGCTTTTTGTTTAAAAACACAGAAATAAACTTTCTTTTTGCACAATTTCTCAAAGATTTTATCAAAACTACAACCGAACAGCCCAAAATGATCACAATAATGACACAAAGACAAAATATTGAAATTATTAAAAAAAAGAAAACAAACTACCGTTGCCCTCAGAAAACCCTCATAAATAAGATTTTTCTAGGAATGGGCTGCTAAATTTCTCATAAAAATGAGTCTTTTCGGAGCCCTGAATTCTACAGGCTCCGAAATCAATCATAAATGCTCATAAATTAGGAGGGTAATCATAAAACCCTCAGAAAAAGGAGTCTTTTAAGCATCATATTTAAGAGCGCTCCGAAAATTGTTTGCTGGGTACATTCCTCTTAATTCTGTTCCTTAAATTTATCATTTGCATGCCCTGTTAATCAAATCCGTTGCTAATAAACTTAAACCAGCTGATTACTTGGTAGTTCTTGGAGATTATAATATTTTATCAGCATCTTGGATTTCTTCTGATGAGACAGATTCTTTGATTCCGATTACTCCGAATGACTGGACAAATGACTTTCTTATGAGCCTTACTGATATTAATGTTTTTCAATTAAATAATATTCATAATTTCAATATGAGATTGCTTGATCTGATTTTTGTAAACAATCCATCCTTGTTTGATGTGAGTAGGACCAACCCGTTTTGCATTCCAGAGGATCATCATCATCCGACACTACTAATTTCGACGCCATTCCCGAAGAAGAAATCTATATTAAATATATCTGTGGGCTTTTGTTTTAAACGTACGAATTATAAATTTCTAAATCAATTGCTTTCTAAAATAAATTGGTGATTCAAAAATTTTACTCAGTGCTAATTAGTTGTGTTTCTGCCAGTACTCCGATAATTAAACAAGTTATGCGCAATCGCCCTCCCTGGTTTACTAATACAATGGCATGGTTAAAAAACGGAACAGACGCAATAAAAAGTTTAAAAAAAGTAAGAGTTCAATTGATCGCAGCCTTTATCTAATAGCAAGCAGTCACTTTAATATGGAAAACAAAAAATGTTACGATTACTATGTTAGTAAAATTAAATATAACATAAAAAATAATCCCAAAATGTTTTTGAACTTTGTTAATTCAAAACGGAGACTTTCATCGTACCCTACAACTATGAAATACAATAGTACTACATACTCTAATGATGCTGATATAGCAAACATTTTTGCTGAATTCTTCACCTCTATGTTCTCTGCAAATAACTTTTTGCAAACCATCGTATCCATATGAAATTTCATATGCACGGTCAATTTACATTTCCTCCATAGATGCTTCAACCGTCTTGAAAAATCTTAGATTACTAAATAGCTCTTGCAAACCTGGACCTGACGGTATTCCGAGCTGCATTTTAAAAAATTGCGCTGAGTCGTTGGCCTTTCCTTTATCGTATTTATTTAATACTTCTCTAAAGTTTGGTTTATTTCCTTACTGCTGGAAGGAATCATATATCATTCCTCTCTACAAATCTGGTAGTCGTAGCAATGCCACAAAATATAGAGCTATAGCAAAGTTAAATGCTATTCCTGAGTTGTTCGAGAAAATTATAACAGATATGCTAAAACATGAAATATCATCAATTCTTTCTGCAAAACAGCATGAGTTTTGTCGTGGTAGATCCAAAACTACAAACCTAATGGAATTGACGTGCTATATCAACGCAAGCTTTTATAATAGTCAGCAAACAGATGTCATTTATACAGACTTTAGTGAAGCTTTTGACAAGGTAAATCATGTGCTTTTGATTGAGAAGCTTTGTGCAACTGGATTTTCCGGTAGCTTCCTACATTGGATAAAATCGTATTTGAAAAACCGGAAACCATGTGTTATATTCAATAACTCCAAATCTAGGTATATTGAAGTAATTTCAGGGGTTCCTCAGGGCAGCTATCTTGGACCACTATTATTTCTAATTTTTAAATGATCTACCAAAAGCCATTGAATTCTGTCATATTCTGATCTATGCCGCTGATGTGAAACTTTTCTTAATTTTATTAATGGCACTGAGCTATTAGCTGTTGATTCAATTTTAGATCTTGGCATTTACTTCGACAAAAAGCTTAATTTCAACACACATGTGACATTTGCGGTTAATAAGGCTACTGCTGTTTTATGTTTCATAAAACGATGGGCAAAAGAATTTAATGATCCTTATATAACAAAAAATCTATTCTTGAATACGGCTCCGTAATTTGGGATCCCCAGTACAATACATATATTAAAATGCTTGAATCAGTTCAAAAAGAATTTTTATTATTTTGCCTTCGTTATCTGCAGTGGAATACAGCTGTGAACCTGACGCCTTATCGTAGTCGATTGGCACTTATAAACCTCTCTACATTGAAGAGTCGAAGGATTGTATACAACATAGTATATTTCGTAAACTTGTTTCAAGGGAAAATTTACCCTATTTGTCTTCACAGCGAAATAAACATCAACATTCCTAAGAGGCAACTTAGATCATATGAACCCCTTCGTCTACGGTTTCATAGAACAAATTTCATTAATTTCGACCCATTCCGTAGAGTTTGTTCAGATATTAACAAATTTTATGATCGCATTGATTTATCGGCCAACGTTAATATTTCTAAGATAAGTCTTCTATCTTATTTAAACTCCAATTATTATATATATAATTGTTTATAACCATTGTAATTTATGTGTTATGTTTGTATTACACAGCTATAGTTATAATAGTTGCAAAAGATTAAATAAATAAAAAACATATAATGAGCATCTAATAAATAAGACACAAATGAATAGAGAATCCAGTATTTCGAGGTATATAATTTTTACAACGCAGTCATTTGTCCCATGCGTGGAAATTTTCTAGGTAGTGCTCGCGTAAGAGATCATTGCCATATAACTGGTAAATTTGGAGGCGCAACTCACAATGGGACAACCATTCAAGTGGAGCTTGAAAATAACATCATGTTTTTGCCTAATCGATACAACGCTCTAAAAGATGAAGAAATAAAGGATCTCTCGAGTGGAACTTATCGACTACACTGAGAAGGAGAGCGGGGTCTGACTTTGTCTATGGACATAACTTCAAATGCCCAGTACCCAATTTGGCAGTAAAAAAATAAAATTTTTTTTAAATATGTAAATAAATAAAAAAAAACTATAAATAATTTATTAAAATTTATATGATTGCGTTCATATTTAATCTTTTCAGTTATTTCATAAAGAAATTTGAGAAATAAATTGCCACAGTTATATGTATTAAAATTCTGCTGTTGATTGCAGTTATATTTTATATTTGTGCCCAGATATTTGACTACTTCTAAAGGAGGTAGTAAATTTCCAAAACTGTCGAAACATTCTTTCCCATTGTTGTTTTTATAATCTTAATTGATCATTCCACATTATTTTTTCCTTTGTGGTTTTGGTAGTGAGTCTAACATGAAAACTCCTCTAAAATAAGGAATATTTATAGAAAAATTTCTTGGGTCAACTTCTGATAGTGGTCTGTCGGGAAGCTTTTCTAAGAGTTTTTGCCTGCTCTTTGTAAACTAATCCATAGCCCTTTTTATATGGTTTTAGGTAAGGTCCTTCGTCCACTGCTATAGATTCCATAACTTTATTATGTCTAGTTGCTTCCTCAAGTTGATTTTTTGCATTCTTTGCTGCATTTACAGCACCTCCAGTGGCATGACTACCAATTGCACCAAGAGCAGTTAGAATCGGAATTAAGGATAAAAAACCACAAATTTTTGGAACATTTATTATGCGTGGTATTATAGATCGTGACTTTTTTTCCCTTCAATGATTTGTTGATAACTTTACGTGCAATTCTAATGGCATAGTTAATATCTTGAGGTTTTTCATTCTGCAATATTTTTGTTGCAAGTTCAATTGATGTACTGAACAGGTTTTTTCCAATTAAATTGGATTTTTTAACATTTTTCTTTTACTGCACACACATACGAAATTTTGCTTTGGCTTTCATTGCAAGTGATTTTTCTGCAAGGTTTCTGTCATTTGAAAGAACTCGTTCCCAAGCCTCAGTCCTTTTCAAGAATTTTATCAGCTGGATGTCTAGTTCTTAAATCCTTATTTTTATAATAAGCTATATTGTGACTTTTGCAATTGTTATTTTGTCTACCAAACCTCCTCCAACGACAGTTTTTTTATGACTAAATGTTTTATTGTATTGTATAACCATCTTATATTATTCTATAATAAAAGGTAATATTCATGATTTACATATAGTTCTAAAAATGCGTTTAGTAAAACAACACAAAAATATTTTGGTGCGTAACGTTGATGCTTCTTCGAACATCAGTTCAAAAATAAAGCATAGTTCCCTCTTACCAAATTCTATTCGGGCTCTAATAGTAGGACCGTCAAATTGTGGAAAGACTAATGTTATGATAAGCGTGCTAGAAAGTCCTAATTGACTCAAGTTTGAAAACATCTATCTATACTCAAAATCCTTATATCAATCGAAATATGAATACTTTTGAAGATAACAATTTTTTGATTTTATATGTTTGCAATTTTTGTTTTTTATGATAAGATCTGCGCCTCAGAGACTAAATCGAAATTCCGAAAGATTTGCAAGATATCAGCGTGAGAAAATGATCAGTATTTTGCAAAAATGACACCGAGGATCCAAATCTTTGGGGCCAATAAAAAAGTGCATGACTTTGGGCAAAACTGGGAGACACGGGTCTTCTTTTTTTGGTTTTTTATCACGTAGTGGTGTCCGTATGTGTTTTTTTTCGTTTTGCACTGTGTATTGTTTATTTTTTGCTTTACTTTTTTTTGGTTTTTGTAATTTTTGTTGAGATACTCTTAGCATGCATATATTTGATTATATTAAAGCAGCGGTGCTCAAAAATAAAAATGAATATGTATTGCTGAGAGAATTGCACAGCATACATTATGTCAAACACTTAAAATAAGAAAGCAAGATAGAAAATTTGGATTAACAACTTTTGTCAGATATTAACTTATTAAATGAATGTACTTTAAAATTTAAGGAAAATAAAAAATATACATTATACGGCCGAAACTCTTTCTTATCTTTAATGATAATAAATTTTGATTGGTTTTATCTTGGCTGTATATTTTAGCATTGTAATTAGATTATTATTATTTACTTAGGGCTAGACAGTTTTTATTTACTTATGTCTGAGGATCAGTTTTATATACAAAAAAAGTTTTATTTGCTTTTGTCTAAACAGTTTTATCTACTTATGTCTAATTGAAATAAAAAATATGTCAATGAAGTTTCTAATATAGGGAAAAAAATGTTTTGCCAAGTACCAAAATACAAAATAAATTTTAAGTCTGATAAATTTTGTGGTCACTATAATTAAATCAAAGAATAATCGTCGTCTTTTTATACCCTTCAGCAAAAAATTTGTAGAGGGGATATATAGGTTTGTCATTCTTCATTTAAGACCCCATAAAGTACGAGTATATATATCCTGGATCCTTATAGATAGAGAAGTCTATCTGCAATATTTTGGTGTAAGGCCTCACACAACATAGAGACATTAATTTTGTACTATTCTCTTGGAATTTTTCATAAAATTGTTCGGTTTGAAAATAAAAAAAACTATGTCCAATAATTTATGAGACATATCCAAAAGACGTTTTTGTTATATTTCCTATTCTGTTGTTTTTTTTATGGCCTCAACTGTCCTACGGTCAATTTAATGAAGCAGATCACTTGTGTGGAGTTCTGAGAATTACGTATTCGCTTCCACACGGAAAAAACAAAGCAAATAAATTTGCATACAAACACGCACATTTACAAAAAAAATCTTATTACTCGTACACATAAGTATGTACGCAGATACTCTTAAGCACTCTCATCGCTTTGCTTGACCCAATACTTACATAAATGAATGCGTGTACGTGTGTATTTTTAGCTTTTGTAACTTGCTGGTATCAATTTCTTTAACGAGTGTTGTTCTGTGTCAAGAGCTATTAGCTTGAGACACTACCTACTTGAAGGTTGACTTCTTCCTGGTGGCTCTCTTGCTCATGTCCAGACGCAGTTATAGTGACCTCAAACACTTTATTGGCTCCTCGCATAACTGAGTGTCAAGAGCACGCGGCCCATTTAAGAGTTTGTACTACCTAACTAAAGGTTGACTTCTTGCTGGTATCACATCCACTCTCAGGTGTTGGTCTGTAAATTGCCAGTGAGGGTTATTATATTCTTCCTGGTGGTTCCCTTGCTCATTCCCATACACAATCATAGCGCCCAGAATTGATTGAAGATATTCTTCGCATAATTACTACACAGTATTAGTGGTCACTAATGTTTAAAATTCTGGTGACAAAAACCCGCGGGAGTAATATACTCACTTGACTGAAACCAGTCCCATAAGCATCGGCCTACCAACCCCCGACTCCAACTCAGTGCTAGAACCTGCCTCAAGAGCGGTGGTACATATCTAGTGGAAATATAATTATTGTTTTTAATTCCTAGTACCGATTAAAAGTTTAATAAACAGTTGTCAATCGTGTTTGTTTTACGGACACCAGTCGGCAATAAAGAAATCCTTAAAGTTAAGTTAAAAAAATACGGAAAACAATAAAAATTCAATCGTAATACAGAAAATATAAAGTATTACTACAAGAAAAAAAGGAAATATTTTATTTAAAAAATATCTTATAACCAAAAATTTTAAGACCCAAATTATAGTTGAAAAAGTAACGATCATGTTGGGGACTTCGTGGGTGTACACTCTTAAAAAGGAAAAGCTGCTTGACTACCTCAGTCGATTCCAACAAGTGGCTACAGGCACCGTTGCCGAGCTGAGAAAAAACTTCAGCAAGTTTGTTACCTCCAGCCATGATGAAAAAACACTGCGAGAGCTCCTGCAACTGCAAGACAAGCTCGAGGCAGCTTCAGCGACTTTGCCCAGTGTTAAAATCACAGCGACCACCATTACATCAGTATCCCTGCAAACCCATAAACTGAAGTCCCCGAGCGTCCAACTTGTGGAAGGCTCATCGGGCCCCGAATCAGAAACTGTTAACCGGATAAGTGTTGTCGAGTGCGTCCGTAAGTGGGGATTGAAATACGACGGCGGAAAAGACTCTTTAAGTTTTATCGAACGCATAGAAGAGATGGCCGAGATGTATGAAATCAACATAAATAGTACAGTATTTTTCGGTTAATTGACCCTACGGTTAATTGGTTTCCACGCTTAATTGAACCACATGATCGGGCAAAAATATTGCATACGAAAACCATGTAAATTTCCTCGGATAATTGAACCCGGTTAATTGATTTTCCCGCTTAATTGGTTCAAAATTCATGTCATCAAAAATAAATGTCCTCTTACTTTTACCCGGTTAATTGCATTATTATTGAAAAATAATCTGGCATTTTTGCACATACATATTTGACATCTTTTGTGAAAAGCACTGGGTTGCATCTCTACTATGTATGTAATTGAAAAAATATGTTTATTGCTAAGGAAAAACCGCGAGAAAACGTAAGTGTTTAATTTGTATTTGACAATAACATTGGAAATTAATTTTATCTTATTGTTAATTTTTGTAGACTATGAGTGGAAAACGATACGTAACCATTACACTTAAGGATAAGCTTAAAATTTTATCTGAAGCTAAATGCAAGCAGAAGTCTGAGCTGTGCAAAAAGTATGCGTGCTCTCTTACCACATTGAATAGAATTTTGCGAAATGAGTTCGAAATAAAATCAAAAGCCTCCAAGTACAAATTGTCAAGCAAGCGTGAACGGCATGGAAACAATATTGACGTTGAACGAGCGCTTCAAATTTGGTTCGAACAAATGCAATCATCTGGTGCAGTGATTTCAACAAACATGTTGATGGAAAAAGCGCAGCAGTTGGCTCAACAAATGAATTGTGATTTTACCCCATCAACAGGTTGGTTATGGCGGTGGCAACAGCGGCAAGGAGTTAAGCTCAGAAAAATACATGGGGAGCAAAAATCTGCGGATTAAAATGCGGCAGAAGATTTTTTAAGTTCAGTTGCACCAAATATATTATCAGAATACGAGGAGGCCGACATTTTCAACGCGAATGAGAGCGCTTTATTTTTCAAAGCATTGCCTCCAAAAAGCCCTTGCAAACAGGGATACCGTAACTGGATTCAAGTCATCTAAGGAGCTCGTAACATTACTTTTTATATGCAATGCCACGGGTGAATACAAAAAAGTTATTATAATCGGAAAGGCTAAAAACCCACGTTGCCTGAAAAATAAAGTATTGCCCTTAAAATACTATTTGAATCAAAAAGCATGGATGACAGCATATCTATGGAGCGAAATTATACTTAATTTAGAAGAAGAAATGGCTTCACAGAAACGAAACATTGTTCTGTTTGTAGATAATGCGTCCTGCCACAAGAAGCCCCAAAATTTAAAGCACATAAATCTACAGTTTTTACCAGCAAATACTACAGCAATAACCCAGCCCCTAGATCAGGGTATAATTCATGCCTTCAAGTCATATTATAGACAGAATATTGTTAGAAAACGGATTGTAGCTATGGAGCTAGGGAAAATAGTTGAAGAGTTTTCAAAGTCAATTAATATTCTACATGCAATGCAAATGACAAAGCGCAGTTTTTGGATGGTTAAACCAACGTCTATTAAAAATTGTTTTAAAAAGGTATTAAACTATCGGATTTTGTTATTGCACATTTTAGTAATGCTAGGTATAATTTTACAGGCGAGATTAGTGAAGACGTCCCCCGAAGAAGAAAATGAGGAAACTGAAAGTTCCGATGAGTTTGAAATAGCGGACAATTTAAGAGAAGAATTTGAAGAATTCGTAACATGTGACGACAACGAAGAATGTAATGGAGTGCTTACTGATATGGAAATTATTGAAAATATTTTGGATGGGGCTGATGTTGAGGAAGAAGAGCAAGAACATGATAATCCAAAACCTCCATCAGTTCTAGAAGCTTTAAAATACATACAAGAACTTCAGACATTTTTTTGTACCGAAAACAAGTTCCTATTTGAGTTAGGTAATATGGAGTCTTATATTGTCTCAAATAAATTAAAAAAATACACAAACAAAAATTACAGACTTTTTCAAGTAATTCTTTTAAAATGTTAACAACATGTTTATTTTTCTTTTTTAAATAATGATCTCGAAAAGTGTGAATATGTACAATATGAATTTATTTGTTCCTTTTTTTACTTTTTAAGCACTATGTAATATTTTAATACTTACGTGAATGGAAGAGCTGTATGTATATGCATATGAATTGTTTTTATTCTTTAAGTTTATGTTTTTTTTGTAAAAAAAATATATGAATTGTTTTTTAGTTTATAAATTTTATTTTTTTGTAAAACTAATGTGCACATAAATAGTGCATTTAATAGTACATACCTACAATAATAAATACCTGCGTATACACATATATGTAAATTTTTTTCTGTTACTTGCATTTTTTTTGTTTAAGGTAAAAAAAATTATTTTGAGAAACTTAAAGTGCACATATGCGATTTCTTTTAATTCATTAGTATGTAGTTCCAATTATGCGTGATTTCTGTAATTGAAATCTGTTCAATTAAACGGGATTCTTGTAATTGAACGAATTGTTCAGTTAAGCGGGTATCGGCTAATTGGTTCCCCGGTTAATTGAACAAAAAGTTGTGCAAATTTTGATGTGCAATTAACCGAAAAATACTGTTGAAAGTGCTCCCGGAATGTTTTCGAGGCCCTAGTGTGGTACCGAAATAATAATAAACAATGGGAATAGTGGAACAGTTTCAAGACCGATTTTTACGAATTCTTCTTGCCGTTCCGTTACTTCGAAAAGCTGGAAGACGAAATTCGTAAACGGACCCAGCGGGCACGGAAACTATTTAAGGAGTGTGTGCTCGCACTACAAAGCCTAATGCAACACTCCAGTTTGACAGAGGATCAGAAACTGGAAAGAATTTTTCGTAATTCTCACCCGGCTACTAATGGTACATGCAATGCAGAGATTTCAGTGGACTAGATGACCTCATACGCCTGGCCGCAGAATTGGAAAGTATCCCTGATTCAAACCCCGGTAGAGGGGAGCATCACCGACTAATGCGCGAGCAAGCTGGGCAAGAAACCTGTTCTGCCCAGGATGGCCAAATAGACTCTCGAACCCACTTGTCGCGTGAAAAACACAAAATTTAAGCCACGATCCTTCTCGAGAATAAAATGGTTACGACCATAGTGGATACCGGAGCTACAAGGAGCTTTGTCAGCGCTACCCTCGTACAACGAAGACGCGTAGCGGATCCAAGGAAGAAACCGGTACACTCTCGGTTGAGCATAATGCAGAGATGTTCCGAAGAGATAGAAAGAAAAACACACAGCACACGCCCGAAAGGAAAGAGAACCAACACCGCATAACCAACAGAGATATCCCAGCTCATAATCTAGCCTCAGAATACCCCCCACAGGACCCTCCACACAATATCATCGAAATTGATGCCTCGGATAGCGAAATTGCGCCGCCACCACAGCAACCAACAAAGAAGATTTCGCTCTAGCTCCGCCTCGTATAAACCACGACAAGGTGACAACGCCGCAAAGCTCAGACCCCTCCACTACCATCGAGCTCTTGGGCGCCTTTTGGATTTAGCTAGCTAACATCGGCCTACTCCGACCCGAACTCGAAACCTACCTCCCAAAGGCACCGCGTAGGTACGGTTTTGGGCTGGTAGACGTTCCGGAAAGGAACAGGTACGTTTCATCATAGATGTTGACCAGCGAAAATTTCGGGTCAAGATCTCCCGAACGGACGTCTGGCATGTCCGTCAAATACAGAATATATTTTGGTCCCGAGCCGTACATACTTGCGTATATTTCGTTAAATTTTTCAGCCCCTCGGGAATGAGGAGGGGTAATGTGACGACCAAAAGTCGCGAAGCTAGTTTTGGGCTCACATCAATAAGTACCATTATATTTATATGCAGGCATGTACCTCGTACACATAGTTTTTTTTATTTACATATTTACTTTGCTACACTATACCTTAATTATATACTTATATATCCATAAGTATGAACGTAAGAATACTAATTTTGTTGTTATGTTCTTTATTTACGGTTATGAATTTTAAAAGTTATATTATACCAAATTAAAAACAAAATTACAAACTCAATTACTACTAAGCATCTTGCATATCCATTCCTTTTGTTATATACATATGTAAAATTCTTTGTCATCGTTAAACACTAAGCAATCAACAGAGGCTGCTATGGCATGAGAGTTGTTGTTGTGCATGCATGTTACTAAGAGAGAAGATTAAAAATAAAATAGATCACAAACACCAATGATCGCCTTATGCGTGAACGCTGTGTGTGACTATTAAAGGGCAAAACGTTATGTGAAAGCGGCAGTTGGTTGGCAGACGGCATTGAGGTAAGTCAAATAATAGCTCGCAAATAATTTATTTTATTAAATACTAACACAGCCACTCTAATAGCTTATGATACCTAACTGAATGTTGAATTCTTGCTGGTATCATATTCTTTCACGAGTGTTGTTCTGTGAATTGCTAATAAGGGCTATTAGCTTGGAACACTACCTAACTGAAGGTTGACTTCTTCCTGGTGGCTCTCTTGCTCATGTCCAGACACAATTATAGTGACCTCAAATACTTTATTGGCTTCGCGCATAATAGAATGTCAAGAGTATGCGGCCCCTCTAAGAGTTTGTGCTACCTAAGTGAAGGTTGACTTCTTGCTGGTATCACATCCACTCTCGGGTGTTGGTCTGTAAAATGCCAGTGAGGTTTATTAGCTGGGGACCTTGCCTAACTGAAGGTTGACTTCTTCCTGGTGGCTCCCTTGCTCATTCCCATACACAATCATAGCGCCCACAGGGGTATAAAGCTAGTAGAAATATAATTATTGTTTTTAATTCCTATTAACGAAATAAAACCAATAAAATTTCAATAAGCAATTGTCAATCGTGTTTGCTTTTCTAACACCAGTCAGCAAATAAAAAAATCATTAAAGGTATGTAACGACCATGGACGTCGATTAGCTCTACCTCAGCAACCAGCGGAAACGTGTCGTTTTGGAACGACTGGTCGAAAAAAAAATACATTTAAAATTTTTCTGAATTTTAGATCGGAATATTTGGTCAAAATTTCAAAACATTTGTAGGGCGTTGCGATAGTAGTCCGCGAGCTCTACCGCGTCTAAAAATGGTATATGCATACATATTTGTATTTTTTTGTATATTTGCGTAATTTCCCCAATTCAACATTTCCAAAATGATAAGTTAAGGTCTTAGGAGATAAAAAATTCATTTCTTCGTATTCATATAAAATGAACTGGTCTTACATTCATTAAAAACACCTAAGAAATCATAGTTTTGCGGAATATCGCCTTGTCGATAGCACGCACTACCGAATTGGACGCGGATTAATGGTAAAATGTTACGAAAAATAATCCGAATCTATGGGTTGGATTTGAGAGAAAAAAGCTTTCTGTTTGCGATTTGATAGTAATTTTTCATATTTATTTCTTGCAGAAGAAGATTTAAATAAAAAGTGTTTTTAATTAAATCCATCTGTTTTCTTAGCAGGCTTAATATGAATTACCGAATTCGTATTTTTTAAATCAATTGTGGTTGAAATTCGAATGTGATTCTATATCAGAAATATACAGGTTACAATGAACCAAAACCTTTATCGTCTGGTCCAACCGCAATACAGATAAAAAATGAAAAACTAAAAAAAAATTTAAAAAGACAACTATCAGAATACCACTAGTTTATACACATACTTACGTACATCATACGAGTTTCAAAGAAAAATTAAAATAATGAATTAAAATATGTTTTTATATTTTATAATTTTAAATTTTTTCTTACATCGTCAAGTTGTTTTAATTTTTGGTATTATTATACTAAATCAAATAAAAACGTCGACAGCTTACTGAATTCATTATATAATTATTTTATAGCTGTACAAAATCCTATATGATAACATATTGGATATTTTTGAAAAATATATCCATATTTTATCGTTCATAAAATTGAAAAAAACGCAAAAATTTAAAATATACATATATTGTAAATGAGATTGTGTAATGGGAATTGAAACAATTTGTTTACTATATGTTTTTACTTTATTTTACCGAGCAACGAACAATGTTGCTCAAGGTATGTACATATGTTGTTTTATAATTGATCTTATTTGTGAAAAACCTTCTTCTTATAAACAAGTTTTGAGAAGAAAGATTAACCCCCTAATTCTATGGTTATAGATATACATACTTATAAACTTATATTTAGATACTTGTATTTACTTAAAATTAGTTTAGCGGGAAACCAAAATAAATGTATTTCCCACCGATGATATGTGAGGCAAAGAATAATCACACAAACATGATGGGTATTTAAAGTGGTGCGGCGGCGACAAAGTTAAACATAGTTCGTGTGTGTGTAAACGTCACTCATTGACCGCTTAGCAACTCACATGACCAAACGCACCTTTCAAATGTAACGGCACGAGGTGTCAGATGATGTTTGTTGTCCATGTGAGTTTTTAGTGACATTTGATATTCATTTGTTTATTTGTATTCATGCACTTTAAAGAATGAATTCATGCTATGTGTTTAGGAATGCAATTATGCTACACCTCCATTTTTCGTAAGAATGTTCATATAACAGAAAATGTTTTATGAACATTCTTGTACATAGATGTTAATTTTATGTTGTAAAGGTTAAATTTTATTTTAAGTTTGTAAATGAAATTTTATTTGAATTACATTTACTTTAGTATTATTAATAATTTATAATATTTAATCCGGATTGTCAATTTTTGTTATTATTTATTATGATATAACTTAAGTCTATTTTTATGAACTATTTGCTGTTTATTAGTTTTCTTATCAACTATTGCTACATTATTTCTTATATCTATTTTCTTTATTTGATATGGTCCTTTGTAACTTGGATCTACTTTATGACCTGATTCATTTCTAAGTAAAACTAAATCTCCTATGCTTAAATTATAATCTATAGAGTTCTTATCATAATTTTCTTTTTGCTTAGTTTTATTCTAATCTAGTAATTGTTGGGTCCTCTTATATGCTACTTGTAATCTAAATTTTGCCTCTTTGGCATAGTCATCTATGTTATACAAGGGAGAAATTTTGTCGATTTCAGAAAATTGTTTAAATTTGTTTGGGACAGTAAGTAAAGTATTTTAAAAATTCATCCCAGTCTGTTCTGTCTATTAAAATATAGGATCGTACATATTCATTAAAAGTTCTATGACTTCTTTCAATTGTTCCTAATGTCTGATAATGGTGAGGTGTTGAAGTTAGTTTTTCAATTTTAATAAATTAATAATTTCCGTTAGTATAGAATTTCTATATTCTGTCCCCATATCCGAAATAAACGTCTTCATTGGACCGTAGGAAAATATAAAATTTTCAAATATAGCTTTAGCTATTGTTTTAGCGCTTTTGTCTGGTATTGGTATAGTTACTAAGTATTTCGATAGGTCACATATCATTGTAATAGCGTATTCATTTCCGTTAATTGATTTTGGAAATGGTCCTATTGTATCTACGTATACCCTGTCAAATGCTTTTGCATTTGTTTCAGTAATCATCATTGGACTTTTAATATGCTTATTGGTTTTAGAAATTTGGCAATCATGACAGGTTTTAACATGTTTGGAGATGTCTTTCGACATATTGTTCCAATAGGAATATCTTTTTATTTTTTCTATTGTTCTATATATCCCACAATATCCTCCTTCTATGGGATCATTGTGATATTTCAGCATAATCTCAAGAATTGCCTTGGCATTCTTATTATTAATTTGGGTCACCACGTTTAGTAGCGTTACTTTAACTTTATTCAATATTCTATTGCCCATAGTTTTAAATTCATTATAAGAAATAAATTCGAAAATTTTCTCACTAGGTGCCACTTGTAATTTATAAATATTATGTTCACCGGCCACATATTCGAGCCTAGAGAAAAATTGTCCTAAGTCAAAGTTCCCTTTAGTAAACAAATCATTAATTTGTATATATGTTACTATAGATTTTCCTCGTTTGATATAACATCTTCCGGGGGAAATCTTTAGTTTATAATATTTTCTGACGTCAGCGTTGTTTAAGGTACATATATACTGGGCTCAATATTATTATTATTTTTGTTAGATTTATGCTGTTTATTATATATTTTGCTATTCTTTTTCTTCTTTATTTGTCATCGATCTAGTCGTGACCTTTAGTATAGAACAAATTTTATTATGTGTTTCTTTTAAATCATTTATTGTTATGCGGGATAGCGCGTCAGCGACATACTTAATTGTCTTTTCCCCTAAGGTATTCCACCGTAAAATCATATTCTTCTAAGTCAAGTCTAATTCGTGTTACTTTGGAGCTAGGATTTTTCATTGAAAACAAATAAGAAAGTGGTCTGTGGTCAGTACGGACCAGAAAGTGTTTTCCATATATATGGTCTGAAATGGGTTATTACACTGGGCAATGGCTGTTAATTCTTGTTCAATGGTCGATTTGTTACTTTCGCCTTTTGTAAATGATTTTGACACATATGTAATGGGTAGATGTTTACCTTCATATTCCTGAGTTTAAACTGCTCCACAAGCAAGTTACTTGCATCTGCTGTTATACAAAATTTCTTTGTGAAATCAGGATATTGTAACAAATTTGGACTCATTAATGCTTTCTTACGATACCTAAAAGCAAGATAACAATCTTTAGTCCATTCAACCTGGAGTATTCAGAGACATTTTTTATGAATCTTCGGTAATAGTTGCAAAAAGCTACAAATCTCTTTGCCCTATCATCATCTTTAGACGTCGGGTATTTTTCAATTATCGAATATTTACTATCATTTGGTAATATTCCTTTGTCAGTGCATTTGTGACCAAGATACGCTACTTCTCTCATAAAAAAATGAACATTTTTCTGTATATAGTTTTAGATTGTGTTCACGGCATAAGTCGAAAACATTTTTCAAATTTGACAACATGTGTTTTTCGGAACATCCTAGGACAAATAAATCATCCATGTAAAGGAAAGCTTGATTTGGATTAAACCAATTTGGTGAAAGCCAGATATTAGGTCTAAACAAGAGAAATATTTCGCTCTTCCTAGTTGATCCAAAATGTCATCTATTCTTGGTAAAGGAAATTTATCTGCAATTAACTTTTTATTTATTTGTCTATAATCTATTACTAGTCTCCATCTTTTATTTTCTGAATTAGGAAGTGATTTCTTTGGTACTAATAGCATTGGACTGTTGTATTCCGATTGTCATGGTTCAACTATTTTGTCATATATTAGTTTTTTTACTTGCCTATCGATTTCTTCTTTATGTGTATGTGGTATTCGGTAGTTTTTTATGTATACGGGTTTTGTATCTTTTACTCGTAACTTTTGTTCATAGAAATTATTACTGGTTATTGTTTCTGTTTCTAAACCGAAAATATCACAGTATGAAGTACATATGTAGTTTAGTGTGCCTTTGAATTGTTCAGGAAATTTTTTCTTTAAAATTTGCGATACTTCTGTGTTTCTTGATTTTTTTATAGTGTTGTGTTCTAATACACTGTAATCTGAAATGTTTTCGGTCTTAATTTTGTTTTGATAAATTTTGGCAATATTGTGGTTAGTATTAAGGATACGAATAAAAGCTTTATTTGTTTTTACTAATGTGTTTGCAATAAAAACTCTCGGTTCTATTTCTTGGTTTGTTATTAGTAGTTCATTATTTATAGATATTAATATTATTTGGCGTATGACTTCAGATCTCGGAGGTAAAATTATATACTCACCATTATTTGTTATTGGTATTTCTAGTGGGTTTGGAATATTGAAAGGCGTAGGATAAGGTAATCAGAGTCGTTATTGAAGTCTAATATACAATTATATTTTTTAATGAAATCCATGCCGATTATTCCATCGCATGGTATTGGGAAATCATTTTGTACTTCCTGAAATTCATGTGCTATTCAAAATTTTTTATATTTTAGATCGAAAATTATACTGCCTTTAATTGACTTTATTTTACCCTGTCCTATTCCGCTTAATGTTGTGGATTTATTAGTATTTATTTGATTTACATTGTGTCCAAATTAGGTTTGGACACCAAATTTAAATTGAATTTGTATCACTTTTTATATAAAAATTAAATTATAAATTTATATTAATAATCGTATAATTAATATAAGTTAGAATCGCAATATTAAAACAACCTATGGCAACATTAATAATTTAGTACTCGCTACATTAAAAAATATCTCTTTGTAAAACGTTACTTTTCCAAAACCGATCCGCAAACGAAAGGCATTTATAAACATAAAAACTTAAGTTTAGCTTTCGTACGATTTAAGTAAAATTTCTAAAGTCACTTACAATTTATCGTTCAACCCATTACCTTTAATTAAATTTAAAACCATTACCTTAAAATTTATACGTGCATTTGAAATTAGCGTATAATTATACAAACAACTTAAAATCATATACTTACCTACAACTTGTTTATACTTACCTAAATTGTATTGGATTTATTGCATACTTGCACATACATTGAATTATCGTCTACATACTTACCTCTACACCTAACTCTAAGTTAATCCTAAGAATAAAACAGGAATTTTTGTTGAGTGAAATACTAAATAGATCCGTGCATTCTTTATCCAAGAAAGCAAAAGGAAAAGGTGAGAATACCCTTTCGACTACCAACGCCTAAAGAAACTAATTTTATTCTCTTTTACCCAGTATCCCAATTATAATTGCCCAACTGCGAGCATTCATAATTAATTCCCCCTTTTTTGCTAGATCCACCCTTCATAGATTTTCTAATAACCCCTCTGCTAGCTACCAAAATCCAGAATATAAAAGAGAGAATTCTACATATGGATTTTAAACCCAAAAGTATTCATGGTCCTTCGAGCCGTTAAAATAGGGTCAAGTGTATTACAAACATCCATAAAACTCAACTAAGGAAGAGGTCAGAACAAGAAAATCAAGAAAAATTATGTAAATTGCGATTGAAATAAGAATAAACTCATCAGTCAGCGAAAGTCAAACATACATAAGATAAGAACGCATGTACTACATACATACATAAGTATGTATCCTAAGTAAAACCAAAAAATAAAAACTTCGTTAAATAAAGAATAATTAAAATAAAAGATCAGCAAGCATATGTGGGTTGTGAAAATAAAAAACATGTGAAAGTGAAATATTTTAAACAAAATAAAGAAAAAAATCGCGGTTGAAAAACACAAAGAAGTAAAAAACATACATACATATGTATGTACATACATACATATATACTAAGTTGAGTTGATTAGAAAACAATTAAAAATTAAAACAAAAACCAACAGTAAAAAGCATAGAAAAAAATCAAATACATTCTTACATACATACATATGTATGTATAAAATTGTGTGCGAAATAAGTGAAATACCAATAGAAAAAATTTGGTGTTATGAGATAACGGTCGAAATCCCAGCAATAAGTCCGTTAAGTGGTCGCAAAAAAGTGTACATAAGTACATATGTATGTATGTATGTGCATACATATATGTATATGTTGGTTCCGTATGAACTTTGTGTGACCTGTAAAGTTCACGCAGTACATTGTGTACATCTATGTACATATGTATGTATGTATGTACAAATGGATATTAAAGTACATAGAAGAATGCACCACCATCTTTAAAGTCCATAAACGCAACGCTCCAACAAAATTTATCAGCAAGGTATTTATGAATATGTATATACATACTTGCATTTGTATGTATGTAAGTCGTGCTTGTGAAAAAAATCGAATATACATTGTGTATACATACGTACATACATACATATTTGAAATAAAATAAAGGCATACTCGTGCATATACATATAAGAGAAAATTTTATTAGTTAATAGTTTAACAAACACATTAATAAATACACATTCGTGGTGAACAAAAACAAAAAA
This sequence comes from Gymnocheta viridis, assembly GCA_956483585.1. Lineage (NCBI taxonomy): Eukaryota > Metazoa > Arthropoda > Insecta > Diptera > Tachinidae > Gymnocheta > Gymnocheta viridis. The sequence continues at coordinate 166,089 of CATQFJ010000006.1, forward strand.
AGGGAAAACAAAGTACTCAAAAGAGAGTTAATTTACATTTAATTCAACACACTGTGTGATCAATTTAGTGAAGAGCTCTTACCTGCACATAACAATAAAATACAAGAAGTTACAAATACAGTCCATAACAAAAATTTAAGAGAAAGAAATATATGTATAACAAAATTTTCAAACAATAATATTTATACAACCAGTTTCAACAAATAACAATAAATAGAAACAAACAAGCAGTAATTTTAGAAATTAAATCAATTGCCTGAAAAATAAAGTAAATAAAAGAGTATAATATTACTAATGTATGTATGTATGTATGTATGTACAAATGCACGAAGTTATACATAAATCAACAAAATACAAAGGAGGACACAAGAAGAGAACAAGTCAACACGAAATACAACTAAATACCTAAGTAAGAGAAAAACGTCACTCATTGACCGCTTAGCAACTCACATGACCAAACGCACCTTTCAAATGTAACGGCACGAGGTGTCAGATGATGTTTGTTGTCCATGTGAGTTTTTAGTGACATTTGATATTCATTTGTTTATTTGTATTCATGCACTTTAAAGAATGAATTCATGCTATGTGTTTAGGAATGCAATTATGCTACACCTCCATTTTTCGTAAGAATGTTCATATAACAGAAAATGTTTTATGAACATTCTTGTACATAGATGTTAATTTTATGTTGTAAAGGTTAAATTTTATTTTAAGTTTGTAAATGAAATTTTATTTGAATTACATTTACTTTAGTATTATTAATAATTTATAATATTTAATCCGGATTGTCAATTTTTGTTATTATTTATTATGATATAACTTAAGTCTATTTTTATGAACTATTTGCTGTTTATTAGTTTTCTTATCAACTATTGCTACATTATTTCTTATATCTATTTTCTTTATTTGATATGGTCCTTTGTAACTTGGATCTACTTTATGACCTGATTCATTTCTAAGTAAAACTAAATCTCCTATGCTTAAATTATAATCTATAGAGTTCTTATCATAATTTTCTTTTTGCTTAGTTTTATTCTAATCTAGTAATTGTTGGGTCCTCTTATATGCTACTTGTAATCTAAATTTTGCCTCTTTGGCATAGTCATCTATGTTATACAAGGGAGAAATTTTGTCGATTTCAGAAAATTGTTTAAATTTGTTTGGGACAGTAAGTAAAGTATTTTAAAAATTCATCCCAGTCTGTTCTGTCTATTAAAATATAGGATCGTACATATTCATTAAAAGTTCTATGACTTCTTTCAATTGTTCCTAATGTCTGATAATGGTGAGGTGTTGAAGTTAGTTTTTCAATTTTAATAAATTAATAATTTCCGTTAGTATAGAATTTCTATATTCTGTCCCCATATCCGAAATAAACGTCTTCATTGGACCGTAGGAAAATATAAAATTTTCAAATATAGCTTTAGCTATTGTTTTAGCGCTTTTGTCTGGTATTGGTATAGTTACTAAGTATTTCGATAGGTCACATATCATTGTAATAGCGTATTCATTTCCGTTAATTGATTTTGGAAATGGTCCTATTGTATCTACGTATACCCTGTCAAATGCTTTTGCATTTGTTTCAGTAATCATCATTGGACTTTTAATATGCTTATTGGTTTTAGAAATTTGGCAATCATGACAGGTTTTAACATGTTTGGAGATGTCTTTCGACATATTGTTCCAATAGGAATATCTTTTTATTTTTTCTATTGTTCTATATATCCCACAATATCCTCCTTCTATGGGATCATTGTGATATTTCAGCATAATCTCAAGAATTGCCTTGGCATTCTTATTATTAATTTGGGTCACCACGTTTAGTAGCGTTACTTTAACTTTATTCAATATTCTATTGCCCATAGTTTTAAATTCATTATAAGAAATAAATTCGAAAATTTTCTCACTAGGTGCCACTTGTAATTTATAAATATTATGTTCACCGGCCACATATTCGAGCCTAGAGAAAAATTGTCCTAAGTCAAAGTTCCCTTTAGTAAACAAATCATTAATTTGTATATATGTTACTATAGATTTTCCTCGTTTGATATAACATCTTCCGGGGGAAATCTTTAGTTTATAATATTTTCTGACGTCAGCGTTGTTTAAGGTACATATATACTGGGCTCAATATTATTATTATTTTTGTTAGATTTATGCTGTTTATTATATATTTTGCTATTCTTTTTCTTCTTTATTTGTCATCGATCTAGTCGTGACCTTTAGTATAGAACAAATTTTATTATGTGTTTCTTTTAAATCATTTATTGTTATGCGGGATAGCGCGTCAGCGACATACTTAATTGTCTTTTCCCCTAAGGTATTCCACCGTAAAATCATATTCTTCTAAGTCAAGTCTAATTCGTGTTACTTTGGAGCTAGTATTTTTCATTGAAAACAAATAAGAAAGTGGTCTGTGGTCAGTACGGACCAGAAAGTGTTTTCCATATATATGGTCTGAAATGGGTTATTACACTGGGCAATGGCTGTTAATTCTTGTTCAATGGTCGATTTGTTACTTTCGCCTTTTGTAAATGATTTTGACACATATGTAATGGGTAGATGTTTACCTTCATATTCCTGAGTTTAAACTGCTCCACAAGCAAGTTACTTGCATCTGCTGTTATACAAAATTTCTTTGTGAAATCAGGATATTGTAACAAATTTGGACTCATTAATGCTTTCTTACGATACCTAAAAGCAAGATAACAATCTTTAGTCCATTCAACCTGGAGTATTCAGAGACATTTTTTATGAATCTTCGGTAATAGTTGCAAAAAGCTACAAATCTCTTTGCCCTATCATCATCTTTAGACGTCGGGTATTTTTCAATTATCGAATATTTACTATCATTTGGTAATATTCCTTTGTCAGTGCATTTGTGACCAAGATACGCTACTTCTCTCATAAAAAAATGAACATTTTTCTGTATATAGTTTTAGATTGTGTTCACGGCATAAGTCGAAAACATTTTTCAAATTTGACAACATGTGTTTTTCGGAACATCCTAGGACAAATAAATCATCCATGTAAAGGAAAGCTTGATTTGGATTAAACCAATTTGGTGAAAGCCAGATATTAGGTCTAAACAAGAGAAATATTTCGCTCTTCCTAGTTGATCCAAAATGTCATCTATTCTTGGTAAAGGAAATTTATCTGCAATTAACTTTTTATTTATTTGTCTATAATCTATTACTAGTCTCCATCTTTTATTTTCTGAATTAGGAAGTGATTTCTTTGGTACTAATAAAATTGGACTGTTGTATTCCGATTGTCATGGTTCAACTATTTTGTCATATATTAGTTTTTTTACTTGCCTATCGATTTCTTCTTTATGTGTATGTGGTATTCGGTAGTTTTTTATGTATACGGGTTTTGTATCTTTTACTCGTAACTTTTGTTCATAGAAATTATTACTGGTTATTGTTTCTGTTTCTAAACCGAAAATATCACAGTATGAAGTACATATGTAGTTTAGTGTGCCTTTGAATTGTTCAGGAAATTTTTTCTTTAAAATTTGCGATACTTCTGTGTTTCTTGATTTTTTTATAGTGTTGTGTTCTAATACACTGTAATCTGAAATGTTTTCGGTCTTAATTTTGTTTTGATAAATTTTGGCAATATTGTGGTTAGTATTAAGGATACGAATAAAAGCTTTATTTGTTTTTACTAATGTGTTTGCAATAAAAACTCTCGGTTCTATTTCTTGGTTTGTTATTAGTAGTTCATTATTTATAGATATTAATATTATTTGGCGTATGACTTCAGATCTCGGAGGTAAAATTATATACTCACCATTATTTGTTATTGGTATTTCTAGTGGGTTTGGAATATTGAAAGGCGTAGGATAAGGTAATCAGAGTCGTTATTGAAGTCTAATATACAATTATATTTTTTAATGAAATCCATGCCGATTATTCCATCGCATGGTATTGGGAAATCATTTTGTACTTCCTGAAATTCATGTGCTATTCAAAATTTTTTATATTTTAGATCGAAAATTATACTGCCTTTAATTGACTTTATTTTACCCTGTCCTATTCCGCTTAATGTTGTGGATTTATTAGTATTTATTTGATTTACATTGTGTCCAAATTAGGTTTGGACACCAAATTTAAATTGAATTTGTATCACTTTTTATATAAAAATTAAATTATAAATTTATATTAATAATCGTATAATTAATATAAGTTAGAATCGCAATATTAAAACAACCTATGGCAACATTAATAATTTAGTACTCGCTACATTAAAAAATATCTCTTTGTAAAACGTTACTTTTCCAAAACCGATCCGCAAACGAAAGGCATTTATAAACATAAAAACTTAAGTTTAGCTTTCGTACGATTTAAGTAAAATTTCTAAAGTCACATACAATTTATCGTTCAACCCATTACCTTTAATTAAATTTAAAACCATTACCTTAAAATTTATACGTGCATTTGAAATTAGCGTATAATTATACAAACAACTTAAAATCATATACTTACCTACAACTTGTTTATACTTACCTAAATTGTATTGGATTTATTGCATACTTGCACATACATTGAATTATCGTCTACATACTTACCTCTACACCTAACTCTAAGTTAATCCTAAGAATAAAACAGGAATTTTTGTTGAGTGAAATACTAAATAGATCCGTGCATTCTTTATCCAAGAAAGCAAAAGGAAAAGGTGAGAATACCCTTTCGACTACCAACGCCTAAAGAAACTAATTTTATTCTCTTTTACCCAGTATCCCAATTATAATTGCCCAACTGCGAGCATTCATAATTAATTCCCCCTTTTTTGCTAGATCCACCCTTCATAGATTTTCTAATAACCCCTCTGCTAGCTACCAAAATCCAGAATATAAAAGAGAGAATTCTACATATGGATTTTAAACCCAAAAGTATTCATGGTCCTTCGAGCCGTTAAAATAGGGTCAAGTGTATTACAAACATCCATAAAACTCAACTAAGGAAGAGGTCAGAACAAGAAAATCAAGAAAAATTATGTAAATTGCGATTGAAATAAGAATAAACTCATCAGTCAGCGAAAGTCAAACATACATAAGATAAGAACGCATGTACTACATACATACATAAGTATGTATCCTAAGTAAAACCAAAAAATAAAAACTTCGTTAAATAAAGAATAATTAAAATAAAAGATCAGCAAGCATATGTGGGTTGTGAAAATAAAAAACATGTGAAAGTGAAATATTTTAAACAAAATAAAGAAAAAAATCGCGGTTGAAAAACACAAAGAAGTAAAAAACATACATACATATGTATGTACATACATACATATATACTAAGTTGAGTTGATTAGAAAACAATTAAAAATTAAAACAAAAACCAACAGTAAAAAGCATAGAAAAAAATCAAATACATTCTTACATACATACATATGTATGTATAAAATTGTGTGCGAAATAAGTGAAATACCAATAGAAAAAATTTGGTGTTATGAGATAACGGTCGAAATCCCAGCAATAAGTCCGTTAAGTGGTCGCAAAAAAGTGTATATAAGTTAGAATATGTATGTAATATGTAAGTACATATGTATGTATGTATGTGCATACATATATGTATATGTTGGTTCCGTATGAACTTTGTGTGACCTGTAAAGTTCACGCAGTACATTGTGTACATCTATGTACATATGTATGTATGTATGTACAAATGGATATTAAAGTACATAGAAGAATGCACCACCATCTTTAAAGTCCATAAACGCAACGCTCCAACAAAATTTATCAGCAAGGTATTTATGAATATGTATATACATACTTGCATTTGTATGTATGTAAGTCGTGCTTGTGAAAAAAATCGAATATACATTGTGTATACATACGTACATACATACATATTTGAAATAAAATAAAGGCATACTCGTGCATATACATATAAGAGAAAATTTTATTAGTTAATAGTTTAACAAACACATTAATAAATACACATTCGTGGTGAACAAAAACAAAAAAAGGGAAAACAAAGTACTCAAAAGAGAGTTAATTTACATTTAATTCAACACACTGTGTGATCAATTTAGTGAAGAGCTCTTACCTGCACATAACAATAAAATACAAGAAGTTACAAATACAGTCCATAACAAAAATTTAAGAGAAAGAAATATATGTATAACAAAATTTTCAAACAATAATATTTATACAACCAGTTTCAACAAATAACAATAAATAGAAACAAACAAGCAGTAATTTTAGAAATTAAATCAATTGCCTGAAAAATAAAGTAAATAAAAGAGTATAATATTACTAATGTATGTATGTATGTATGTATGTACAAATGCACGAAGTTATACATAAATCAACAAAATACAAAGGAGGACACAAGAAGAGAACAAGTCAACACGAAATACAAGTAAATACCTAAGTAAGAGAAAAACGTCACTCATTGACCGCTTAGCAACTCACATGACCAAACGCACCTTTCAAATGTAACGGCACGAGGTGTCAGATGATGTTTGTTGTCCATGTGAGTTTTTAGTGACATTTGATATTCATTTGTTTATTTGTATTCATGCACTTTAAAGAATGAATTCATGCTATGTGTTTAGGAATGCAATTATGCTACACCTCCATTTTTCGTAAGAATGTTCATATAACAGAAAATGTTTTATGAACATTCTTGTACATAGATGTTAATTTTATGTTGTAAAGGTTAAATTTTATTTTAAGTTTGTAAATGAAATTTTATTTGAATTACATTTACTTTAGTATTATTAATAATTTATAATATTTAATCCGGATTGTCAATTTTTGTTATTATTTATTATGATATAACTTAAGTCTATTTTTATGAACTATTTGCTGTTTATTAGTTTTCTTATCAACTATTGCTACATTATTTCTTATATCTATTTTCTTTATTTGATATGGTCCTTTGTAACTTGGATCTACTTTATGACCTGATTCATTTCTAAGTAAAACTAAATCTCCTATGCTTAAATTATAATCTATAGAGTTCTTATCATAATTTTCTTTTTGCTTAGTTTTATTCTAATCTAGTAATTGTTGGGTCCTCTTATATGCTACTTGTAATCTAAATTTTGCCTCTTTGGCATAGTCATCTATGTTATACAAGGGAGAAATTTTGTCGATTTCAGAAAATTGTTTAAATTTGTTTGGGACAGTAAGTAAAGTATTTTAAAAATTCATCCCAGTCTGTTCTGTCTATTAAAATATAGGATCGTACATATTCATTAAAAGTTCTATGACTTCTTTCAATTGTTCCTAATGTCTGATAATGGTGAGGTGTTGAAGTTAGTTTTTCAATTTTAATAAATTAATAATTTCCGTTAGTATAGAATTTCTATATTCTGTCCCCATATCCGAAATAAACGTCTTCATTGGACCGTAGGAAAATATAAAATTTTCAAATATAGCTTTAGCTATTGTTTTAGCGCTTTTGTCTGGTATTGGTATAGTTACTAAGTATTTCGATAGGTCACATATCATTGTAATAGCGTATTCATTTCCGTTAATTGATTTTGGAAATGGTCCTATTGTATCTACGTATACCCTGTCAAATGCTTTTGCATTTGTTTCAGTAATCATCATTGGACTTTTAATATGCTTATTGGTTTTAGAAATTTGGCAATCATGACAGGTTTTAACATGTTTGGAGATGTCTTTCGACATATTGTTCCAATAGGAATATCTTTTTATTTTTTCTATTGTTCTATATATCCCACAATATCCTCCTTCTATGGGATCATTGTGATATTTCAGCATAATCTCAAGAATTGCCTTGGCATTCTTATTATTAATTTGGGTCACCACGTTTAGTAGCGTTACTTTAACTTTATTCAATATTCTATTGCCCATAGTTTTAAATTCATTATAAGAAATAAATTCGAAAATTTTCTCACTAGGTGCCACTTGTAATTTATAAATATTATGTTCACCGGCCACATATTCGAGCCTAGAGAAAAATTGTCCTAAGTCAAAGTTTCCTTTAGTAAACAAATCATTAATTTGTATATATGTTACTATAGATTTTCCTCGTTTGATATAACATCTTCCGGGGGAAATCTTTAGTTTATAATATTTTCTGACGTCAGCGTTGTTTAAGGTACATATATACTGGGCTCAATATTATTATTATTTTTGTTAGATTTATGCTGTTTATTATATATTTTGCTATTCTTTTTCTTCTTTATTTGTCATCGATCTAGTCGTGACCTTTAGTATAGAACAAATTTTATTATGTGTTTCTTTTAAATCATTTATTGTTATGCGGGATAGCGCGTCAGCGACATACTTAATTGTCTTTTCCCCTAAGGTATTCCACCGTAAAATCATATTCTTCTAAGTCAAGTCTAATTCGTGTTACTTTGGAGCTAGGATTTTTCATTGAAAACAAATAAGAAAGTGGTCTGTGGTCAGTACGGACCAGAAAGTGTTTTCCATATATATGGTCTGAAATGGGTTATTACACTGGGCAATGGCTGTTAATTCTTGTTCAATGGTCGATTTGTTACTTTCGCCTTTTGTAAATGATTTTGACACATATGTAATGGGTAGATGTTTACCTTCATATTCCTGAGTTTAAACTGCTCCACAAGCAAGTTACTTGCATCTGCTGTTATACAAAATTTCTTTGTGAAATCAGGATATTGTAACAAATTTGGACTCATTAATGCTTTCTTACGATACCTAAAAGCAAGATAACAATCTTTAGTCCATTCAACCTGGAGTATTCAGAGACATTTTTTATGAATCTTCGGTAATAGTTGCAAAAAGCTACAAATCTCTTTGCCCTATCATCATCTTTAGACGTCGGGTATTTTTCAATTATCGAATATTTACTATCATTTGGTAATATTCCTTTGTCAGTGCATTTGTGACCAAGATACGCTACTTCTCTCATAAAAAAATGAACATTTTTCTGTATATAGTTTTAGATTGTGTTCACGGCATAAGTCGAAAACATTTTTCAAATTTGACAACATGTGTTTTTCGGAACATCCTAGGACAAATAAATCATCCATGTAAAGGAAAGCTTGATTTGGATTAAACCAATTTGGTGAAAGCCAGATATTAGGTCTAAACAAGAGAAATATTTCGCTCTTCCTAGTTGATCCAAAATGTCATCTATTCTTGGTAAAGGAAATTTATCTGCAATTAACTTTTTATTTATTTGTCTATAATCTATTACTAGTCTCCATCTTTTATTTTCTGAATTAGGAAGTGATTTCTTTGGTACTAATAGCATTGGACTGTTGTATTCCGATTGTCATGGTTCAACTATTTTGTCATATATTAGTTTTTTTACTTGCCTATCGATTTCTTCTTTATGTGTATGTGGTATTCGGTAGTTTTTTATGTATACGGGTTTTGTATCTTTTACTCGTAACTTTTGTTCATAGAAATTATTACTGGTTATTGTTTCTGTTTCTAAACCGAAAATATCACAGTATGAAGTACATATGTAGTTTAGTGTGCCTTTGAATTGTTCAGGAAATTTTTTCTTTAAAATTTGCGATACTTCTGTGTTTCTTGATTTTTTTATAGTGTTGTGTTCTAATACACTGTAATCTGAAATGTTTTCGGTCTTAATTTTGTTTTGATAAATTTTGGCAATATTGTGGTTAGTATTAAGGATACGAATAAAAGCTTTATTTGTTTTTACTAATGTGTTTGCAATAAAAACTCTCGGTTCTATTTCTTGGTTTGTTATTAGTAGTTCATTATTTATAGATATTAATATTATTTGGCGTATGACTTCAGATCTCGGAGGTAAAATTATATACTCACCATTATTTGTTATTGGTATTTCTAGTGGGTTTGGAATATTGAAAGGCGTAGGATAAGGTAATCAGAGTCGTTATTGAAGTCTAATATACAATTATATTTTTTAATGAAATCCATGCCGATTATTCCATCGCATGGTATTGGGAAATCATTTTGTACTTCCTGAAATTCATGTGCTATTCAAAATTTTTTATATTTTAGATCGAAAATTATACTGCCTTTAATTGACTTTATTTTACCCTGTCCTATTCCGCTTAATGTTGTGGATTTATTAGTATTTATTTGATTTACATTGTGTCCAAATTAGGTTTGGACACCAAATTTAAATTGAATTTGTATCACTTTTTATATAAAAATTAAATTATAAATTTATATTAATAATCGTATAATTAATATAAGTTAGAATCGCAACATTAAAACAACCTATGGCAACATTAATAATTTAGTACTCGCTACATTAAAAAATATCTCTTTGTAAAACGTTACTTTTCCAAAACCGATCCGCAAACGAAAGGCATTTATAAACATAAAAACTTAAGTTTAGCTTTCGTACGATTTAAGTAAAATTTCTAAAGTCACTTACAATTTATCGTTCAACCCATTACCTTTAATTAAATTTAAAACCATTACCTTAAAATTTATACGTGCATTTGAAATTAGCGTATAATTATACAAACAACTTAAAATCATATACTTACCTACAACTTGTTTATACTTACCTAAATTGTATTGGATTTATTGCATACTTGCACATACATTGAATTATCGTCTACATACTTACCTCTACACCTAACTCTAAGTTAATCCTAAGAATAAAACAGGAATTTTTGTTGAGTGAAATACTAAATAGATCCGTGCATTCTTTATCCAAGAAAGCAAAAGGAAAAGGTGAGAATACCCTTTCGACTACCAACGCCTAAAGAAACTAATTTTATTCTCTTTTACCCAGTATCCCAATTATAATTGCCCAACTGCGAGCATTCATAATTAATTCCCCCTTTTTTGCTAGATCCACCCTTCATAGATTTTCTAATAACCCCTCTGCTAGCTACCAAAATCCAGAATATAAAAGAGAGAATTCTACATATGGATTTTAAACCCAAAAGTATTCATGGTCCTTCGAGCCGTTAAAATAGGGTCAAGTGTATTACAAACATCCATAAAACTCAACTAAGGAAGAGGTCAGAACAAGAAAATCAAGAAAAATTATGTAAATTGCGATTGAAATAAGAATAAACTCATCAGTCAGCGAAAGTCAAACATACATAAGATAAGAACGCATGTACTACATACATACATAAGTATGTATCCTAAGTAAAACCAAAAAATAAAAACTTCGTTAAATAAAGAATAATTAAAATAAAAGATCAGCAAGCATATGTGGGTTGTGAAAATAAAAAACATGTGAAAGTGAAATATTTTAAACAAAATAAAGAAAAAAATCGCGGTTGAAAAACACAAAGAAGTAAAAAACATACATACATATGTATGTACATACATACATATATACTAAGTTGAGTTGATTAGAAAACAATTAAAAATTAAAACAAAAACCAACAGTAAAAAGCATAGAAAAAAATCAAATACATTCTTACATACATACATATGTATGTATAAAATTGTGTGCGAAATAAGTGAAATACCAATAGAAAAAATTTGGTGTTATGAGATAACGGTCGAAATCCCAGCAATAAGTCCGTTAAGTGGTCGCAAAAAAGTGTACATAAGTACATATGTATGTATGTATGTGCATACATATATGTATATGTTGGTTCCGTATGAACTTTGTGTGACCTGTAAAGTTCACGCAGTACATTGTGTACATCTATGTACATATGTATGTATGTATGTACAAATGGATATTAAAGTACATAGAAGAATGCACCACCATCTTTAAAGTCCATAAACGCAACGCTCCAACAAAATTTATCAGCAAGGTATTTATGAATATGTATATACATACTTGCATTTGTATGTATGTAAGTCGTGCTTGTGAAAAAAATCGAATATACATTGTGTATACATACGTACATACATACATATTTGAAATAAAATAAAGGCATACTCGTGCATATACATATAAGAGAAAATTTTATTAGTTAATAGTTTAACAAACACATTAATAAATACACATTCGTGGTGAACAAAAACAAAAAAAGGGAAAACAAAGTACTCAAAAGAGAGTTAATTTACATTTAATTCAACACACTGTGTGATCAATTTAGTGAAGAGCTCTTACCTGCACATAACAATAAAATACAAGAAGTTACAAATACAGTCCATAACAAAAATTTAAGAGAAAGAAATATATGTATAACAAAATTTTCAAACAATAATATTTATACAACCAGTTTCAACAAATAACAATAAATAGAAACAAACAAGCAGTAATTTTAGAAATTAAATCAATTGCCTGAAAAATAAAGTAAATAAAAGAGTATAATATTACTAATGTATGTATGTATGTATGTATGTACAAATGCACGAAGTTATACATAAATCAACAAAATACAAAGGAGGACACAAGAAGAGAACAAGTCAACACGAAATACAAGTAAATACCTAAGTAAGAGAAAAACGTCACTCATTGACCGCTTAGCAACTCACATGACCAAACGCACCTTTCAAATGTAACGGCACGAGGTGTCAGATGATGTTTGTTGTCCATGTGAGTTTTTAGTGACATTTGATATTCATTTGTTTATTTGTATTCATGCACTTTAAAGAATGAATTCATGCTATGTGTTTAGGAATGCAATTATGCTACACCTCCATTTTTCGTAAGAATGTTCATATAACAGAAAATGTTTTATGAACATTCTTGTACATAGATGTTAATTTTATGTTGTAAAGGTTAAATTTTATTTTAAGTTTGTAAATGAAATTTTATTTGAATTACATTTACTTTAGTATTATTAATAATTTATAATATTTAATCCGGATTGTCAATTTTATTATTATTTATTATGATATAACTTAAGTCTATTTTTATGAACTATTTGCTGTTTATTAGTTTTCTTATCAACTATTGCTACATTATTTCTTATATCTATTTTCTTTATTTGATATGGTCCTTTGTAACTTGGATCTACTTTATGACCTGATTCATTTCTAAGTAAAACTAAATCTCCTATGCTTAAATTATAATCTATAGAGTTCTTATCATAATTTTCTTTTTGCTTAGTTTTATTCTAATCTAGTAATTGTTGGGTCCTCTTATATGCTACTTGTAATCTAAATTTTTCCTCTTTGGCATAGTCATCTATGTTATACAAGGGAGAAATTTTGTCGATTTCAGAAAATTGTTTAAATTTGTTTGGGACAGTATGTAAAGTATTTTACAAATTCATCCCAGTCTGTTCTGTCTATTAAAATATAGGATCGTACATATTCATTAAAAGTTCTATGACTTCTTTCAATTGTTCCTAATGTCTGATAATGGTGAGCTGTTGAAGTTAGTTTTTCAATTTTAATAAATTAATAATTTCCGTTAATAAAGAAAAAAATCGCGGTTGAAAAACACAAAGAAGTAAAAAACATACATACATATGTATACTAAGTTGAGTTGATTAGAAAACAATTAAAAATTAAAACAAAAACCAACAGTAAAAAGCATAGAAAAAAATCAAATACATTCTTACATACATACATATGTATGTATAAAATTGTGTGCGAAATAAGTGAAATACCAATAGAAAAAATTTGGTGTTATGAGATAACGGTCGAAATCCCAGCAATAAGTCCGTTAAGTGGTCGCAAAAAAGTGTACATAAGTACATATGTATGTATGTACATACATATATGTATATGTTGGTTCCGTATGAACTTTGTGTGACCTGTAAAGTTCACGCAGTACATTGTGTACATCTATGTACATATGTATGTATGTACAAATGGATATTAAAGTACATAGAAGAATGCACCACCATCTTTAAAGTCCATCAACGCAACGCTCCAACAAAATTTATCAGCAAGGTATTTATGAATATGTATATACATACTTGCATTTGTATGTATGTAAGTCGTGCTTGTGAAAAAAATCGAATATACATTGTGTATACATACGTACATACATACATATTTGAAATAAAATAAAGGCATACTCGTGCATATAAGTTAACACAAACAAAGTCAATAAACTCTATTCTTTAATAATTTTGTTTATTCATCTTTTTAAACGCGGAAGTAAGTTGCAATGCTTTAAGCAATTAATTAGGTTAATAAAAAAATACCTTGTAATCAATTAATAAGAAAGCAAATAATGCAATTCTCGCTTATTTGTGAATTAGGTCAATAAGTATTTCGCAATAAAGTTAATAAGAATAAAATATCGCTATTCTTGCTTATTTTAAGTAGATCAATTAAGTTTATATAAATTATGTGTATTTGGGAATTTAGTTCTAGTTTAGTTCTCACTTTGTAATTATAATACAAATAAAGAAGCGGTCGCGTTGACCGCGTAAACAAAAAAACATTTTTTTTAAATTTTCCAACACGGAAAATATTAAGTGGCGCCCGAGCAGGGACTATTATCAGAGTTAGTAGCAATTGATAAGGAATTTAATGGCGATTTCTGCGGTGGGATTCTAGATAGGGCATCGGCCACAACATTCGTTTTTCCTGGCTTGTAACAGAGTTCATAATCGTATTCTTCAAGTATAGACTTCCATCTTTTCATTTTACTGTTGTTATTTTTGTTGCTGAGCGCATATGTCAGCGGTTGGTGGTCCGTGTGAATTTTCACTTTCTGTGAACCATACAGGTAGTTTCTAAAAGCGTTTAAGGCCCATATAATAGCTAACATTTCCTTCTCGTTAGCGGCGTAATGTTCTTCAGCTTGGCTTAATGTTCTTGAGATAAAGGCTATGGGTTTTCCACCTTGAGATAGAACCGCTCCAAGTGCAAAATTAGAAGCATCAGTTACTAACTCAAACTCTTTGCTGAAGTCCGGATAAACAAGAATTACATCCTCGGAGATAAGAGAATACTTGATTTTCCTAAAGGACTCAATGGCTTCTTGGTCAAAGAAGACCTCAACCTTTGCTGACTTGTTTTTGGAGGTACGACCCCCTTCCCCTCTTAGAAGGGATGTCAAGGGTTTTGCGATTTTGGCGTAGTCTTTAATAAATCGCCGGTAATACCCTGACATACCCAGAAAACTACGGAGTTCTTTTAATGTTCTAGGTTGGGGAAAATTAGCAATTGCCTCAACTTTGGTGCGATTAGTTTTTATACCATTTTCAGATATTACAAAACCCAGAAAGTCTACTTCCTTGTTGAAAAATTTACATTTATCGAGTTGGATTTTCATATTAGCGTCCTCCAATGTCTTAAATATTTTACTTATATGTTGGAAGTGTTCTTCTTCTGATTTACTGAATATGATAATATCGTCGATATAGACGTAGCAACATACCCCAATGAATTCTCGTAATATATCGTCGAGAGTACGTTGAAAGATGGACGGGGCATTTTTGAAGCCAAACGGTAGACGCGTAAACTCGTATTTAGCATTTTTAATTGAGAACGCGGTTTTCTCAATGTCAGATTTTTTTAGTGGAATCTGGTGAAAACCACTTTTCAAATCAAGTACAGAAAAAAACTTACTGGCACCGAGTTGGGAGATTACCTCTGATATCTCGGGGATTGGGTACCTGTCTGCGATAGTAATTGAGTTCAATTTTCGATAATCTATCACCATGCGGTATTGTTTATTTCCAGTTGAATCTGCCTTCTTTGGGACAATCCAAACTGGGGAGTTAAAGGGTGATCTTGATGGTCTTATGATACCATCGTTTAATAGTTTTTTAACTTGATTTTCTACCTCTGTTTTAAGAGATCCGGGGTATGGGTAGAATTTTGTATATACTGGAGAATCACTTGTGGTTCTTATTTCGCCTACAACTTTTGTAGTATAGGTAAGCTTTTCATCCGGTTCACTAAAAAGATTAGGATGAGCGTTTAGTATTTGTGTCATTTCTCTTTTTTGTTCCGCGGGTATGCTGTCTACATTTATAGCATTTACATGTTGAGTGGGGAGTTGCTTAAGATGCACTTTAAACCCGTTTTTCAGTAACATATAGTGTTTATGTGTAAAAATAGTAGCTTCCAGCTCTCTAAGGGTATCGTTACCTAGAATACCGTCGAATGTTTCTAACGAGGGCATTAAATAAAATTTTATTTCTTCTTCAATTTTAAAAAGTTTTGCGTATGTGTGTTCACTTATTTTAATATCTCCTACGATAGATTTTGCAAAAAAAGGGCTTTCATTAGGGATGCGTTTTTTTACTAAGTTTGGTTTTATATAATTCTTGCTAGAGCCCGTGTCTACTAAAAATTTTAAAATATTCCCGCTCTCCGTTTTCACTTCAAAGTAAGGCAACGAAGAGCTTATCATGCTAAAAAATGAATATCGCTGGGCTCTCCGTATGCCTATTGTCATCATCGGTCTGCCTGCTTCCCATTTCTTTCGTGTCTATGTGAAATGTTCTCTGATTTTTATACTGTTGTTGATGACCGAATTGGTTTGGCCTTTTACCAAAAAATTGGTTCTGATGAGGTCTGTTCATATAGTTCACGCGATGTGATCGCAAACTCTGATCCACATCCATTGGCTCTGGACGAGGTTGCGGCTTCGGTGGGCGAGGGGGATTACTATTTATTTGACCTCTCTGGTGCGAATTATGATTCCAAGGTTGACTTGTACTTGGGATATGGGCTAAATGGGGATAAAATGTTTTGTTTTGCGAGTTTCCTAAATTTCGTCTAGGTGGCAATTGTGGGGACTGATTTCTTCTTGCGTTATTGGCATGGCTTGCACGAAAATTTTGATTTTCTAATTTCAGGCACAAGTGAAGTGCTTGAGGTAAATCAGTAGGTTCTCTTATTCCTAACAGTCGTGGCAAGTCACCGTTAAGACCCCTTACGAAGGTATCTAAGGCTTTGTCCCTATATGACCGTGTGAGCAAGTTTAATGATTCATTGCCCATTTCGAGGCACCCTAATTTGTTCAATATCAAGGAAAGATGGGTGTATACCTGTTGATAGAAATCTTGGATGCTTTTATTCCCTTGCACCAACGTTGTCATTTGGTACTCAAGGGTGGATAAATCACGCTTGTCGCCATAATGCGTTATTAAGCATTGTGAAATTGCTCGCCAGTTCAAAGGTGTGTGTATTTCTAACAGCTTGAACGGGTGTTCTCGAACACCAGTTAAGAAAAGTTTTATTTTTGGCTTTTTTGTAAACCTAAAAAAGAAAAAGAGACCAACCACCTTATTCTCTAACCCACAAATAAAAGCCCAATTTTATTTCTACGCTTAATTTTGCACTCAAAAATTTATAATATCTAACCAAACACCAACCACCAACCACCATCCACCATTAATATCTTTCCGCAACATATTTACAGTAGATCTTACAATAACAAAATTTTTAACTAATAATTACACCCCTACAAAATTTAAACCCATTTTCAAACTACTACAACAACAAATCTTCACCATAGGATTATCAGAGACAGCAGTTATGGACGTTATGTCTTCTTCATTGCAACAGCAACGCATTATTGTCGAACAATTGAGACGTGAAGCGGCTGTAGATCGTCAGCCTGTTTCGGAGTCATGTGCCGCCATGATGCGTTACATATCGCAACATGAACAGGAAGATTATCTCTTGAGTGGTTTCACCAGTCAAAAAGTTAATCCATTCCGTGAGAAATCTTCGTGTGCTGTACTTTAAAAAACAATAATAAAAAATGCAGTAATGAAGGAGCAGAGGAGGATATGGAGAATATGACGAAAGAGACGAATGAGTTATGTTTGATATTGAAGATGGATAGGATGTTAATGAGGAGATTGAATATAAAAATGAAGGAAGTCAATGATGATAGAGGAATTTAAATACTTCACATGATTTTATATTAGAAATCACCACCTAAATTACAATTAAAAAACCACAAGAAAAACAAAATCATTTTAATACTACACATTTTGCTGGCAACAAATATTTAATTTGTTGTTGAAAATGCTGAATTTCAATAAAAAAAAAAAGTTTAAAAACCAACCAAAAACTACACTAATTCTTCTTTATACTTCAGACCACCACGACAAGTACTCGAATTGGCTATAATAACATCTACATGATAGCAACCAATCGAAAACAATAGCATTATTAAAAATACAACAACAAATTATTAAAATGATTAATCTACTGAAACGACGAAACCGAAAGAAATTAATACAACCAAGATGTTAATCATTGCTATATCTCTTCTACACCATGTTACGAAAGTCTACATACGATCATATTCAGTTGAAAATTGCGAAAAAAATAAAAGAAAACAAATAGTATACTACACAAAATATTTATTTACGATAAAAGAGATCAAAGGCAAACAAAATTTAAAGCAATTCATTAACAAGAAATTAACTTATATAAAAAAAGACATATATTCATTTTTATGCTGTTACAAAAGTCTACATACGATTAATTTATACCGAAAAGTCATACGAAATTAGTAATGTGTTGGTCCACCATTTGCTTTTATAACTTCCTTAAGTCGGGAGGGCATGGATAGAGCTAACTTTTTTGTGACTTCCGGTGAAATTTTGTCCCACTCTTCAAGTAATACCGTTTTTAGCGAATTGACCGATGTTATATTTCTTTCTTTTACCTTAATTTTAAGATGTGCCCACAAATGCTCGATAACGTTCAGATCTGGAGATTGCGGAGGGTGGTCAAGCTTTGATCTTACGTTATACAGCAGCCATTCTTTAACCAAGCCAGAACTATGCTTCGGATCGTTGTCGTGCATGAAGACGTAATTTTCTCTTAAATGAAGTTTTTCAACACTTCCAATGAAATTTGTTTTTAAAATATTTAAATACATGTGCCGATCCATTATTCCGTCAATAAAGCGCAATTCTCCAACTCCATTTGCTGCCATGCATGCATAAACTATTTATAACTTATATTCTCTATACATTCAATATTTATGAACAACAATGAAATATTATATACATAAATGTATGTTTACAAAAATATCAAAAAACTTGCGCAAACCAACAATATATATCATATATAAGATCTAATTATTTAAGTATAACAATGTAATTCCACATACATACATACATACATAAATGTTCATTAGAGATGGTCATTTAAAAATCTTCGCTTTAAAATTAAACCAAAAAAGAAATAATAAAGAGAATTGAAACCCCCGTAAAAAAAAAATTAAGAAGGGAAGAGTTAACACAAACAAAGTCAATAAACTCTATTCTTTAATAATTTTGTTTATTCATCTTTTTAAACGCGGAAGTAAGTTGCAATGCTTTAAGCAATTAATTAGGTTAATAAAAAAATACCTTGTAATCAATTAATAAGAAAGCAAATAATGCAATTCTCGCTTATTTGTGAATTAGGTCAATAAGTATTTCGCAATAAAGTTAATAAGAATAAAATATCGCTATTCTTGCTTATTTTAAGTAGATCAATTAAGTTTATATAAATTATGTGTATTTGGGAATTTAGTTTTAGTTCTAGTTTAGTTCTCACTTTGTAATTATAATACAAATAAAGAAGCGGTCGCGTTGACCGCGTAAACAAAAAAACATTTTTTTTAAATTTTCCAACACGGAAAATATTAAGTTATATGTACATATAAGAGAAAATTTTATTAGTTAATAGTTTAACAAACACATTAATAAATACACATTCGTGGTGAACAAAAACAAAAAAGGGAAAACAAAGTACTCAAAAGAGAGTTAATTTACATTTAATTCAACACACTGTGTGATCAATTTAGTGAAGAGCTCTTAACTGCACATAACAATAAAATACAAGAAGTTACAAATACAGTCCATAACAAAAATTTAAGAGAAAGAAATATATGTTTAACAAAATTTTCGAACAATAATATTTATACAACCAGTTTCAACAAATAACAATAAATAGAAACAAACAAGCAGTAATTTTAGAAATTAAATCAATTGCCTGAAAAATAAAGTAAATAAAAGAGTATAATATTACTAATGTATGTATGTATGTATGTATGTACAAATGCACGAAGTTATACATAAATCAACAAAATACAAAGGAGGACACAAGAAGAGAACAAGTCAACACGAAATACAAGTAAATACCTAAGTAAGAGAAAAACAAAATAAAAACAAATATGCATACATAACTATTTCACTTGTTACATATAAACACACACATGCACATCCCAACAAAAATTTTCACTAAAAATTAAAAGAAACGAAAACAAATATACAAAATAATTTCACTTGCTATAAAAAACTATAAACACATACATGCACATCCCAACAAACATTTTCACATCTAATCAAAAATAAAAATAAAAACAAACACACAACATCATATTACTTTACAAACATTTGCATGCATATCCCACGAAACATTTTCATTATTAATCAATAAGAATTATACCAGCTAATAATTTCCGTAAGTGATGAAAATATATAAAACCATTTTTTTTAATCAAAGAGTATTGCGGAAATTTCTTTTTTAACAAAACTTTTAGTTTCGTTCAGGAATTTATAATTTAGTTGACACATTGAAAAAAAATTTTTATTCGTCTAATAAGAAGTTTTTTAAAATCATCAAATACATTTTTATTTAACAATTAAAAACACGCAAAAAGAAATTTTCAAATAAATAAATAAAATAAACGTGAGTGCACTTACCCAAAATTGTGTATGTAAGCTCAATTCAGTACTTATCCGTTAATTAAAATTAAAAATAAATAAATTAAGCTAAATAACTGAACCAAGTTAAGTGTGTACTTACCCTCAATATTTACCCGTTGATTAGTACATCCGCATATTAAACCATTATAATTTTCTTCCCGCCAACACGGTTGATGTCAATCAACATTACGACCACATGAATCTCAGCTCGTTACCATTGATTACAAAAGAACGCAAATCGCAAAATTTGTTGTGTCACGTAGAAATTGGAAATAAATTTCATAATAAAGGCAAATATAAGTAGATTTAAAAATCGAAATTCAGCCTTATTAGCCAATCGCTCAGAAACACAACAACTAATTGTGTTAATAAACAAGAACAAAAATGACTTAACGAAATTTTCCCTTTGCATCAATGGTAACATATACATAATTAAAAAACAAATTTAAATTGTCTCGAATTTAAAGTTAATGCCTTTAAGCACGTAATATCCGCAAACTAATCTGATAGTGTTTTCTATATTATCACGCGAAAGCTAGATAACAGGTATCTAGCTTTATATCTATAACCGCTCAAACGCTCGATAATATAGAAAACCCTATCTTAGATTCGCCATAATCCGCTTTCACGTATATGCTTCCCGCGAATTGACTAGATAACAGGTATCTAGTTAGACACTTTCAACCCCATATCCCTTTAAGCATGGTGAAAAAAGTGTGAAATCGCCTAGTTTATAGTTACCCGATAAAAACTGGATAACAGGTATCCAGTATCAAAACTCTCAGAACACACAAGCAGTTTTGAACCCAAAAGACAGAAAA
This sequence comes from Gymnocheta viridis, assembly GCA_956483585.1. NCBI lineage: Eukaryota > Metazoa > Arthropoda > Insecta > Diptera > Tachinidae > Gymnocheta > Gymnocheta viridis. The sequence continues at coordinate 187,385 of CATQFJ010000006.1, forward strand.
GAAAATTTTGTTATTAACACTAGATAACAGGTATCTAAAAAACAGAAAAGCAAATTTTGTTATTAACACTAGATAACAGGTATCTAGTGTTATATAATTCTCATACCGCTAACATTATTTGTTGTAACAACCTCAATAGAACAGGTTTACCCCACTCTAATTTTCAATAAATTATTAATTGCAATCATGAATCCCAAATCTGATAAATCGCTATCAGAAAAGTCGTCCTCGGCAAGTCTTTAAGATTATTTCATATTCGATTGCGATAATTTATTACATTTTTGCGATATGTTCAACAGCACAAACGAAGAAGAGCAAACGGAATCAATTTTAGAAGTAAAATTAAAAGACTTAGAAATAAGGTATAAGAAAATGGAAGCTTCTTACCAAGAACTTATGCTTTCTCAAAATGGCACAGTGGATCCAGAGTTCAAAGTCACCGCTAAAAGCGATTATGCTGCGCGTAAGCGCCTATTTCCAATGTCATGGTCAAATAGGTGAATTGATAAAAGCAGCTCGGTTAGAAAATCCAGACGCATCAGTCAACTGTTCGTTACTCTGTCCCTACTCTCGCGCAGTTTGCTCCAAACACAGAACAAGACACTTCAAGTAACTGCATAAAGCTGCCACCCTGTGATACAGAGGTGTTTAAGGGCAGTTATGGCCCTCATTCAGAGATATGTTCATGGCAGTGTACATAAATCACTCTAGATTATCTCCAGTAACTAAGTTATATCACCTTCGCAATAAAACGAGAGGAAAAGCGGGACATATAGTAAAGAGATACACCCTTACCCACGAAAACTTCAATCTCGCATGGGATGCATTAAAAACACGCTACGAGAACAAGCGTGTTCTCGTAGGTAATCAGATAAAAATCTTATTCGATATCCCAGCAGCGACTAATGAAGACAGTACGTCAATTAGAAAAATTCAGTCGTCAGTTAATGACTCTTTAGCGGCGCTTAGAACCCTTGGAGTAGAAGTTGAAGGTTGGCACCCAATTATCATTCGCCTAATCTCGACAAAACTGCCGGATAATACCATAACTCTGTGGGAACAATCGCTTACATACCCTCGTGAACTTCCGAAATGGTCGCAGATGTCACAGTTTCTTATAAATAGATATAAAACTGTGGAACGAGTGAAAAGCATTCGAATCTCAAAAGACGGCTTTAGTTTCACTAAAACTCCCCATGTGCAAACGTATATATCTCAAAAAAATTTGGCGTCATTTTGCAAATTATGCAATAAAGAACACACGCTTAGAACATGCCGAAAATTTAGAGCATTTACAGTGCAGCAAAGGGTAGACTATATGTTCAAAAATAAGTACTGCAATAATTGTTTAGGCCATTCCCACATCAAGGCATGTATTGCAAAAAGTCACATCATACTCTCTTGCACATGCCGAAAAGAACTCAAAATTATCCCGACAATTCAGAAAACTCTCATCACGGAGGGGTCGTTCGAAATCCCGTCAGTTCCCAAAACTCGTCCATAAGTAGTCCCAGAAACGAAATTCAAGATGAAAAACCCAGTACGTAGGGCCACATTCAAGCCAATTGCTCCACGAGTATCGAGAATATCCTTTTACGCACAGTATTAATGCAGATTGAATATAAAGGTGAACATTTCACTGTAAGAGCCCTAATTGACCCCGGTTCTCAAAGAACATTTTTAACTGAAATAGTTAGGTATCGTCTGCAGCTCCCATACAAAAGGGCTCACTATGAAATCGTTGGCATAAGCAAATCGGCAAATAAAGAATGTGAGTTCATATTGTATGCGAATCGAACAAACACTAGAATTCCTATAAAAGCTACAGTCTTGCCAAAAGTCACTAAGAGTCTCCCAGCCAATTCGTTTGAAGTCTTACGAGCAAAGGAGCTGGAAGACTTAGATCTAGCGGACCCCACTTTTAATAAATGTTCTCAAATAGAGCTAATCCTTGGCAACGACTATGAGCATTATATTAACCTCGAAGGAATTCAGAAAAACATTTGTGGCAAAACATCGGCATACAACATTATTTTTGAATGGGTACTTAGCGGTCCCATGAAAACCAAAAGCGTTCACACATTCACAACTGAAGTGGTCCCCTCTGAAAATTCAGATCTCAGTCACATTTTGAGAAAATTTTGGGAAGATGAAGAGATTCCGTCTACTCAAAAAAGCTCAGTCGAAGATGAATTTTGTGAAGAATTTTATGCACGAACGACTTCACGCAATGCAAGTGGAAGATACATGGTAAGGTTACCATTCAAACTAGAGTTTCCCAGTGAAATCTTCCTTGAATCATCTCGATTCGTAGCTCTTGCGCAATATTCCAGAATGGAAAAACTCTTACCAAAGACCCTTATCTGCAATCACAATACAAGGCAGTGCTCGATGAATACTTAGAATTAGATCACATGGAAGAAACAACCTCTCAAGAAATTATATCGCAGGGTAAATACCACTCATTCTATTTACCACACCATGCGGTTGTGCGGCCAGAGCATAAAACCACAAAAGTGAGAGTCGTGTTCAACGCCTCAAGGAAAACTAAGTCCCAGTTTTCTCTTAACGATGTTCTCCACACTGGGCCCACACTGCAAAATGATTTGATGACAACAATACTGAATTGGAGAAAGTATGAAAATGTATTTAGTGGCGACATTCAAAAAATGTATCGCCAAATTATCGTGCACCTAGACGATAGGCAATTTCAGAGAATTCACTTTCAAACCAAATTAATGGCCCTATACAAGATTTTCAGTTGAAAACTGTAACATTCGGATTGAACTGTGCACTCTTTCTCGTGATTCGTACCCTGTTACAACTCGCGTCAGATTCTGAATCTAGCTACCCTAGAGCGGCCTCGATTCTGCGATCAGAAACCTACGTCGATGAGATATTGTCTGGTAGGTATTCAACCCTTAATGCTCGAAATGAACTCATAGAGACCTTGAAATCAGCGGGTCTACCGCTAAAAAAGATAACGGCAAACCATCCTAAGCTACTTATAAATTTACCAAAGGAAGATCTCTATGATTCAGAGTTCCTGCGATTCCAGGAAGCAAGCTCTACCAAATCTCTTGGTATAAAATGGAATGCGCTTCATGATTCCTTCTCATATAGTTTTTCACCTATTTATCAGAATTCGAAAATCACAAAGCACCAGGTTCTTTCAGCAGTTGCAAAATTGTTTGACCCAGCCGGGTGGCTAGCGCCAATAGCCATCAGAGCCAAAATTTTGATGCAACAATTATGGTTAGAAGGTCTACAATGGGACGAAGAACTTTCAGCAGATTCTCTTCAAAATTGGAATAATCTTGTTCAAGACTTCTCAAAGGTAGAGTTACCACGCTGGCTACAATATAAACCCGAGGACACGGTACAGATTCACGGATTTTCCGACGCCTCCAAATCGGCGTACTGCGCAACAGTATATCTGAGATGCCAAACTTGTACTCATAGTACTTTTGTTAACTTATTAGTAGCAAAAAGTAAAGTGGCACCCATACAAACAATTTGCCTTCCGCGACTAGAACTAAATGGTGATGTACTATTATCCAAACTCATTAATCATGTTTGCTCATCTCTAAAGGTGAACCACAAAGAAATACACCTTTGGACAGACTCGTCCATAGTATTAGGATGGCTCTCAAAGCCTCCGTCGTCATGGGAAACGTATGTAGCCAATAGAATATCCCAAATTCATCTCCACCAACACCAAACGCAAATTGGCGACATGTCGCAACTCATGGCAACCCCGCTGATATGGGAACACGGGGTTGTAACACACAAAGCTTAGCACAGAGCTCCTTTTGGTGGCATGGACCATCGTGGCTAACACGCCCCGCTTCTGAATGGCCAAATCGAAACCCGCTAAAAAAGTATACAGAACCCAGAGAACTCCAAGCTCTGCAAACTCAGGTTGAGGAAAACGATATATTGGATAATTTCTCCTCATACAGCGGGCTCTACGTGTGGTTTGCTACATTTTTAGGTTTTGCAACCGAGCAATAAAAAATATAAAACAAAACGTTTATCGCACCACATCTGCTATACTAACTCAAGCAGATATGGTGTTCGTAAAATCTCGGCTCATAAGTCTAGAACAAAAAAGATTTTACCGAGAAGAATTTAAGTGTCTACAAAACTCACAAGACATTCCCAGCAAAAGTTCCCTCAAAACTCTTAAACCGTTTATGGACAACAACTCAATTCTAAGGGTAAACGGCAGACTATCGCAGTCGTCTCTTCCATATGGCGATTCCAATTATCTTGCCAGGAAATTCTCGCGTTTGTCAACTATATCTTTCCCATTTACATCAATTCCTGCAACACGCGGAATGTAGTCAAATGTGCAGAATGACACAAACTGAATTCTACATATTCAGACTTAAAATTTGAGTAAAAAAAGTAATTCGCCATTGCAAACAATGTATAATTTATAAAATACGGTCATGCACTCAGATAATGGCACCTTTACCGCCAGAAAGATGTAATTTGTCTCTGCCCTTTCAAATTACAGGTATCGACTTCGCAGGCCCGTTCGAAATTTAATCATCCGCATTAAGAAAAGCTCCAACACTAAAAGGATATGTAAGCGTTTTTGTTTGTTTCAGCACGAAAGCAACTCATTTAGAACTCTGCTCTGACTTATCCTCGGCGCCATTCCAAGCCGCATTCGCTCGCTTCGTTGGGAGGCTGGGGCTCCCCCAGAGGGTAGTTACGGATAATGGCCGAAATTTCCTCGGAGCAAGCCGAATACTTGAATGAGAATTCGCCAATTTTGTGAATAAAGTTGCTCAAGACGTTGCTCTAAAATATCTTGCTCAGGGATTTGAGTGGAAATTTATTCCACCACACGTTCCTCACATGGGTGGCCTGTTGGAGGCGGCCGTAAAAAGTTTCAAATTTCATCTGAAACGAATCGCTGGGGCCCAAAAATTCACGTTCGAAGAATTTGGCACAATCTTAGCAAGAATCGAAGGCGTACTTAACTCGCGACCAATATCTGCCATTTCAGAAGATCCTAACGATCTCACGGCCTTAACACCAGGTCATTTCTTGAGAGGTGCACCATTAATGGCTGTTCCAGATCAAAATTGCCAAACCCTGTCCATCATAAATCGTTGGGAGAAACTAAAGGTACTCCACCATCAGTTCTCCATACGATGGAAAGAGGACTACTTGAAATCGCTACATAAGCGGTATAAATGGAAGAAGTCTATCCCAATTCTTCAGGGAGGCGATTTAGTTGTGGTGATAGATGATTTACAGCCATCACACGAATGGCGCTTAAGAACAGTCAAAAAACCTTTCGCCTGTGCAGACAATAATACACGTACGGCGGACGTGCGTACAGCTACTGGTGTAACCACCCGTCCAATCATTAAATTATGCTACCTTCCGTTTCTCAAGGAAGAAGGCGCCCATTAACTTATCCTGCAATATCGCGACAAGTTTATCAAATTCAAATAAATCTGCAACTCCTCCTTTATTACACGTAACTTTACTTATAATACACTCTTCAATAACATACATTAATTTCACCCATAATATATCTAAATTGAACTAAATGATTATTTTCTCCCACTAGGAACATTCGACGACTCGAAGCCACTCGCCCAAATCACGATAGTCATCATCGACGGAAGAAACGATATTCGGACCCTTACAAGTGTGTACTTTGCAAAAAGGGGCATGGGCTTAGGCTTGCCCGAGGTTTTTAAAAATGACTGTAGAAAAGCGGGAAAAGATAGTAAACAAGTACAAGGTCTGTCGTACTTGCCTAGCACAAAGTCATCTTTTGTGGACATGTAAATCGAGGAGCACGTGCAGGAAATGTGACCGGTATAATCATTCCTTGTTACATCCATCTCATCAAGAACGTCGTCCAAAGGAATTGGAGACAAAACACTTAAACAACCGTAAGCATCAACAGCCAAGTGAAAAGATGAAGAAACAAGGGCAGGGTAAGAAACACCAGGAAAAGCATTCACTCAACCAACCAGAACCAAAAGTGTCTACTGCCCCGAGCACCAAAATAATCGTCGAGGCAATTCGATCACTTGCTCAGGTTCTGTGCGTCCGTGAGAAACCATAATGCACACCGCCCAAGGCCGGCGCCATGTCCAAATTAGATTTGGACACCAAATTTAAATTGAATTTGTATCACTTTTTATATAAAAATTAAATTATAAATTTATATTAATAATCGTATAATTAATATAAGTTAGAATCGCAACATTAAAACAACCTATGGCAACATTAATAATTTAGTACTCGCTACATTAAAAAATATCCCTTTGTAAAACGTTACTTTTCCAAAACCGAACCGCAAACGAAAGGCATTTATAAACATAAAAACTTAAGTTTAGCTTTCGTACGATTTAAGTAAAATTTCTAAAGTCACTTACAATTTATCGTTCAACCCATTAACTTTAATTAAATTTAAAACCATTAACTTAAAATTTATACGCGCATTTGAAATTTAACGTATAATTATACAATCAACTTAAAATCATATACTTTGCTTAAGATTATATATTTTCGACAACTTATATATTTACCTAAATTCATTACCTTAACCTGAAGTGATCTACTTACCTACAACTTGTTTATACTTACCTAAATTGTATTGGATTTATTGCATACTTGCACATACATTGAATTATCGTCTACATACTTACCTCTACACCTAACTCTAAGTTAATCCTAAGAATAAAACAGGAATTTTTGTTGAGTGAAATACTAAATAGATCCGTGCATTCAAACAAAAGGAAATGGTGAGAATATCCTTTCGACTACCAACGCCTAAAGAAACTAATTTTATTCTCTTTTACCCACTATCCCAATTATAATTGCCCAATTGCGAGCAATCGTAATTATTTCCCCTTTTTTGCTAGATCCACCCTTCATATATTTTCTAATAACCCTTCTTCTAGCTACCAAAATCTGGAATATAAAAGGGAGAATTCTACATACTTTAACCGAAAAGTATTCACATTGAAATGTTTTATTTTTATTAGTGAAATATCAGCTCCTGTGTCAATTAGTAAGGTTACTTACTGGACTGTTAGTATTGTTTATTTGTAGTTGAACAATGAAACATAGGTTGAGATTCAAATGGTATACTTTGTTATTTATTGAATTGGCCTTAGGGGAAAATCCTGGTTTTCCGAATCAATTTCGTTTGGTGCTGTTGCTCTAACATTATTTCCATTTCTACGGTTGTTATTAGTTATTTGCCTATAACTATTATTGGCATTATTGGTATATCTATTATTATGATTATTATTGTGGCTATTATTATTTCGTGGATAATAAGTCCTTCCACGAAATTTACTAAAGTCAAGGAATCATAAAAAGAGCGTAGGTTTTCAGACTTACCATCAAAGTCTGTAATTAGCTTTGAAGCTGTATTTAGAAATTCTACTACTGTTTGAGTCATATTTGGAGTTTCTAACTGTACGGGTATTTCCTCGTGGAGTGATTCTGATAATTTTATATCTATTCCTCTTTTTGTTGATATATAAAGTAGCCTGTTTTTAGGTCATAAAAGAACGCTTCTGCCGCGCTTTTATTTGCGTGTGTTTGACGTGTATAATTCACATTTAGTATTATTCTAATTTCATTTAAAATTTTGATTTTGAATATGTTTATTTAATGTTTCTTCTTTATTCTGCCTATCGAAATTAATGCATTTGTATGCTTTGTCAAATTCCTCCTTTAATTTCCTACAATTACCAATTATATCTTGCCAATCCATATATCAAAATTAAAACCGTTAAACTTTGTCATAATCATTTGCCCTACTAAAATATTTTTTCTTAAGGGATCTCTTGTGTAATATATAGATTTTCAGTAGAAGGTTTACTAACGATATTATGATTAATATTAATGTAAGTGTCCACAGTGAGTTCATTTCCTGAGTGTGGTCAAAGATTTCCAAAGTAGTTACTACATTTGCATTGGGTTTTTCAATTTTTGATTGCTCTTTACCCATATTGACAGCTGTAAAAAAATTTTTGTGTATTGAATATTATTTCTTATTTCTTTCTCGTTCTATCTTGTCAGACCATCTCATTAATCTAATTGTCTCTTCTTCTATTTTTGGTTTTTCTATTATATCTATTATGGCTGGTGTTCCTTCCATTCCCATCATTTTCCAAATTTTAGTTAAAAATTAAATTTCTTGTTCTACCTCAAAGCTAAAATTAGCTTGGTTTTTAGCCCTACTTTGAAATTTTGAATCCATTACAAAGGTCCTTTACAATATTTTTAATTTTTTACAATTTTTATTATTATAATTTTAATTATTTTTATTTATAAATTCATTTCAGAATAAAAAAAAGGTGTGTCAATGGCGGTTAACGCCTGCTGACCTAACAATGGAAATGAATGCACTTCTGATAATTTATTTATTTTGTTTGTTAACTTCTTGTGTTAACCTTGTGTCATCGTCCTAGTTTGGTGGTATTGTTCTATTTTCTGGTACATGAGTATGATGATGATTCAAGTCCAATTTTGTAATCCAGATTCCAATTGTTGAAGGCTGTTCTTTTATTGTATAATATTTGAATTGCTGACAGTAGTTACGGCTGTAAAAGGAATGTCTTACGAAAATAGCCAAATAATAATGCAAGTTGTTCTTTGTGTTCTTCTAACCAGACTCATCTGTGTATTTTATTCTCATACAAAATCAAGCTAGAATTATTATTATTACAGCGTAGGTTAATAAGGTAGTCTATATATATGTAGTGTACAGGGTTGCACTACACTTCCTTTTTTTATTTAAAAAAAAAAGAAAGAATTAAACAAGGGGTACCGAGCTTGTTTAGTTCTTGCTTTTTTTCTAAACTTAGAACTAACTTGAATTTATAACTAAAATTTATAAAATCAAATACTGTAGATTTTAAAGATATTATAGTGCTAATTTTAAGGTTGGGTACTATATATACCTCCCTTTTTTTTTGTAAAATTATTTTCCATTAATTTCATATTAATTATTTTTTGTATGTTTTTTTTTTCAATAATAATTGTTTAAATTTTATTGTAATTGTTTTGACTATTTATAGAATATATTTTTATAATTTCTCATAACTAATTACAATGTATTCTTTTTATTTAAATATAAAATAAATGTAAAAATATAAAAGTATAAAAAAATTTTTTTTATTTATTTTTTTTTTTGTTTTTTTTTATGCTTTTCTGATTTGGTTTTTGTGTACAGTTTTTTCTTGTTTTGTTTTATCATTAAAAATCGTTACGTTTGCTTCATTTAGCTTAGTTATAATAAATGGACCATCATAGATGTTTTTATGTTTATCATATGGTTGTTTCTGTAGTAAAACTTTATCATTTATTTGTAGTTTAATGGGTTTACTAGATTTATCATAAAATGCTTTGTTTTTTTCTTTGTGTTTATTGATTAGTTGTTTAGCAAGAATATAGGTTTTTTGTAATCGGTATTTTATTTCTTTCCTATAATTTTCAATATTGTAAATAGGATCTAAATTTGTATTTGTTTCGTTTGGCATTGTTACCTTTTTTCCAAAAACTAATTCGAATGGGGTAAATTTGTTGTCGAAAACTGAATTTGATGTCGTGTTATGTTAAAAAGTAAAGTATTTGAGATATGTATCCCAATCATTTAAGTTTTCATTCAAATATGCTCGAATGTATTCATTGAATACACGATGGTTACGCTCCACTGTACCTATGGTTTGGTGGTGATAACTCGTTGAAAATTTTATTTTAATTTTTAAAAATTTCGCAAAAAAGTTCGTTTTTAAATTCTGTTCCTAAATCAGATTTTATTGTATGCATTTTACCATAAATTAATATAAAATTTTCGAAAATTGCTCATGCTACAGTAGCTGCTGATTTGTCAGGTATTGATATGGAAACTAAATATTTTGATAAATCACACATTAGCGTTAATGCGTATTTATTTCCGCAGTTAGATTGAGGTAATGGGCCTATTGTATCTAACACTACTACGTCGAATGCCTTACTAGGCGTTGGCGTAAGAACTAATTCTTCAATGTTTGCTGGTTTAACTTTGTTTAAATTACATTTTGTACAATTCTTTACATAATCTGCAATATATTTTGTCATCCTTTTCCAATAATATTTCGTTCGGATTTTTGCATATAGTTTCTTTTGTCCACAATGCCCTCCCAGTAAAGGGTCGTTATGATAAATTTGCATCAGTTTTTGTTTTTCGTCTTCTGTAAACACTATAGCGATTGGTTCTGTTAGAATAATTTCTAAATTTTTAAGCGTTTTATTGCCGCAAGTTTTTAAGTTTTGTATTGTAAATATCGTAAAAAATAAGTCATTTTTAGGCCATTCTGCACTGTAAATGTTGTTTTTGTTGGCTTCATTTTCGAGCCTCGAAAGCATAAAGTCTAGACTTGTAGTTTCGTTAACAAATTCAAATTCTACAGATAACAGTTTTTTAAATTTTTTGTATATATTGATGCGCAATTTCTTAAAGTTTTCATCATTATTAATAATTTCTGTTTTGATCCTCGCTATATCTTTACTGAAGTTGTGAGCAAATTTGTCGGACACATGTAATTTAAAGTTATTATTGTTGGTAAATTGTTCGTTTAGATCAATTTCTGGTTTTCTTGACATCGCACGTGTCGTGACGGCTAATACCTTATTATTTCCCTCTTTCAGTTCGTCAATTGAAAGTCTGGATAGTGCGTCAGCACCGACATTATCCTTACCTTTTATATACTCAACATTAAAATTATATTCGGAAAGTTCTAACCGAATTCGAGTTAATTTTGATGATGGGTCTTTTATATTAAAAAGGTAAACCAATGGACGGTGATGTGATCTAACTGTAAAGGATGTTCCGTAAACATAAGGGCGAAATTGTGTTATGGCAAAGTGTATTGCTAATAATTCTAATTCAATTATAGGTTTCTTTTGTTCAGATTTCGTAAATGATTTTGAAGCAAAATAGATTGGTAAGTCGTTACCGTTAAAGTTTTGGCTTAATATAGCTCCACAACCAAGTTTGGACGCATCAACCGTTATGAAAAACTTTTTTGTAAGGTCCGGGTATTGTAAAATTTTTGGAGATATCAAAGCATTTTTAATTTTTTCGAAAGATTCTTGACATTGGTTACTCCAATTGAAATTTATGTTCTTTCTTGTTAAATAATTCAAAGGGGCTGCAATAGTAGCAAAATTGGGAATAAAACGTCTATAATAGTTCGCAAATGCCACGAAACGTCTGACAGAGTCCTTGTCAAAGGGAGTGGTATAGTTTTTTATTGTTTCAATTTTTCTGTCATCTGGTAAAAGACCTTTTGATGTACATTTATGTCCTAGAAAAGTGACCTCAGAACGGAAAAAATTACACTTATATGGGTTTATTTTCAAGTTATGTTTTCTCAAGATTTCAAAAACATCTTTCAAATTAGTTAAATGATGGTTTTTACTACAACCGGTAATGATAATGTCATCGACATATAAGAAAGCTTTGTTTGGTGTAAGACCAGAGAATGCAATTGATATCATTCTTGAAAATGAGTTAGGCGCAACATTTAATCCGAATGGAAGGACTTTCCAACGAAAAATACCTTTATCAGTGCTGAATGCTGTGATATCCCGTGAATCGGGGTGTATAGGGATTGGATGAAATCCGGAAAATAGATCTATGATCGAGAAATGTTTCGCACGTCCTAAATTATCTAAAATATCATCGATACGGGGCAAAGGAAATTTATCTGCAACAAGCTTTTTGTTCACAGCACGATAATCAACACACATACGATATGATTTTTGGTTATCTGGACTCTTTTTAGGTACTAGGATTAACGGACTGTTGAAGTTCGAACTGCTTGGTTCAATCAAGTCGTTTTCTAATAAATTATTAACCTGTTTATTTATCTCGTCTTTTTGTGTATGAGCAAGTCTATAATTTTTTATGTAGACTGGTGTTGGGTCTATTAATCTGAATTTTTGTTCGTAAAAATTGTTTATTGACATTTTGTCTTCTTTCAAGGCAAAAATATCTGAAAATGATTCGCATAAAGGCATTAGATCGCTTTGAACGTCACTTGGCATTTGATTTTGAAGTATATCCTTCAGGGTGGTTATACGTTCGGTGTTAACATCTTGACCATTGCTCGAATATATATAAAAATTTTTTAATGTTTCCATCCTAACTTTATCGTTTTGAATACACTGAAATTTTTCAGTGGTATTAACTATTCGTAAAACTGGATCTTTTGAATCTATAATTCCTTTACCTATAAAACCTCCTTTTGAAATTTCTTGGGAATCGACAAACATGGGTTCTTCAACATTGTGTAAGTTAAAAATTCGAAATACCTCACACCTTGGTGGTATTATACAAGTAAAATTGCTTGTTCCGTGTAGTATGGGTATTCGCAATCTTGTATTCCGCATAGAAATTGTCAAAGTCATATTTTCGTAATTGATGTGACACCTATTGTCTTTGAGAAAATCTTTACCTAAAATGCCATTGACTGGAATATTGAAATCATCATCGACGACATGAAAAACTTGTTGAATTAAATAATTCGAAATGATTAAATTTGTGTAAAATGTTCCTAATGTGGTTATTGTATTTGTCGTAATGCCGGTGATATTTATGATTTCATTTTGATTTAAAATGATATCTGGATTTAAACTTGAAATTTTTATTAAAGAAATGTCCGCTTGCGTATCTACAAGAAAAGTACATGATTGGATTGTATCGACTGAATTTAACTTGATAAAGTCAGTAAAGTTAAGATTCAGACTATAGACTGATTTTTGGGAAATTTGTTTGTTTAGAAAAGCTGGTTTAGAAATGTTTTTGTTTTGGGTTAATTCTCTTCTTCCCTCAACACCGAATGTTGTATGTTTTTGTTTTGGGTTAATTCTCTTCTTCCCTCAACACCGAATGTTGAGGGGCTTCTGAGTTTAAAGCCCTAACTGATGCCCTTTGATTGTAACACTGAGAAGAACGATTTCTGGAATTTCCGCGATAATTGTTCTGAAAATTATTACTATTAGTGTTATTGTTTAGTCTTTGGTAATATTGACCATTTCCGTTTCCACGATTGTTTCCGCGATAGGAATTATTTCGATACCGATTAAAATTATTTTCTCGATAAGAATTGTTACGAGAACGGAAATCATTATTCCTCCCTCTGGTATGAGTTCTAAATGTAATTCAGTTGTTTGCTCAACTACTAACTTGGCAATAACTTCTTTTGGGTCTGAAAATGTAGACGATGCCAATATTGACTTTACTAAATTGGATCTTGCATTTAGCCGACAAACACTTACTGTTTGCTCGATTGCTATTTCGTGTGCTTTCTTTTTTGTAATGCCTTCAACCACTAACGAACGTTTCAACGCATCATCAAGGTCTTCTGCCTGTTTGGAAAAATCAGAAAAATTGTTGTTCTTTACGCTAAGTGCAGCAATTCTGCCTGCAATGACCTTCGAGTTAACGTGTTTTATTCCGTTTCTTAGAGCAGTTTTTATCTCGCTTACTGAACTGATGTTTTCCGGTAAAGCTTCACGAGCTTTCGACTCTAGTTTTGATTTTATAAATGAAAAAAATGTTGTTTCCAAATCTGGTTCTGTTAAATCCTCAATCAATTCTATTTTATCCAAAAAAGATTCTAACGTTAATGGATTACCATCGTAGTTCTCTCTTATAATGGAGGCGCACATGCCAATATAAGATTTTTTCGCTTCTACTGTTGCCATTTTGCTTTCTAAATTTAAACTATCTTTTTTGTCTATATATGACTCACTTTCCGATTCGTTATCTTCTGGATCACTTTCGTTATCCGTTAAAACGTCATTATCTACAGCTTCAAATAATTCAATTTTTTCTGGGACCCTTATTTTGCAATTAAGCTTACCAAACCATCTTACTAAAAGCTCACGACAGTATCTTATTTTTCGTGTTTTCGCAACTAATGCTAAATTTTTAGTGTTTTGTTCTGTGTAATATAATATTGAATTATAAGTTTCTATCAACAAATTTACATATTCGCATTTCTTAGTTTCATTAGTGTAAATTGGTCGGCTTTGCAATATTCTTTTCTTAACATTGTAAAATCTGTTAATTAATTCAATGAATTTTTCATTTTCAAATTCAATACATTTTTCGTTTTCAGGATCAGACATTTGTTATAAAACTTTACTGTTTAACACTTTTGTTATACATTGTATATTTTGTTATTGTTTAAAAAAACTCATTATATAAAAAATATTTGTTGATTAAACCTGTTAAGAAAAGAATTTGTTTTTGCTAATATTGAAATAATTTTCCTGAAATTATGTGAAGTATCATATGTTTAAAGAATGTTAGAATTTCGAAATTTTTTCATTTTTAATTTTATATTTTTTTTGGTTTAAAGATATCATTTAATAATAGTTACAGACAATAATACATTGTGATATTTTTAATAATATTAATAAATATTAAATAATTAATAATATAAATTGACAATTTCGCCTTATATATGTATATACCAGTTTTCCATATTTATGGTCAGCCGCCGCCGCTGACGTTGTGGTTGACAACACCGCTGGTTTTTTTTTCTAAAGATGATTTGTTGTTAATTGTAGGTTATTACAGATGATCGTTGAGTGTTATTTTTCTTTTTGTCTTCTTGGTACGCTTTAGTTTTCTTTTTGTGTAAAGCTTTTTTTCTCTTTGTTTTGGTTTGCAGATATTGTTTTTGTTTTTCACTGACACTAATTTTATTTTAAAAGCTTTTTTTCCTCTTTTCACTGCACTCAATCGATGCATATTTGGTTTCTCTTTGGGGTTGTTTTTTTTGTGTTGCTATGCACTTACATGTCTGTTTTAAAATTTTGTTTTATCCGTTTAAAAATTAACGGTTTATAAATTCTTTTTATTGTTTTTGTTGTATAGATTTTTAAATTGCGAAACTGGTCTTTTTTTCTGTCATTAATTTTTGATGTTTTGTGTTGGATGTACTTTTTTTTTGTTGTACCACATTGTTAATAGAATTTCACTTATATTGTTGTGTTGGTAAACTTTAATAGATTTTTAAATGTTTCTTTTTCTTTTCCCGTTGTATCACTTTCGTTTATACATAGTTTAGCACAAAAAATATTCTTTAACGAGAATGTGTATAATAAATTTTGTTTTATCGTTTTTTTCCCAAAAAGTTTTATTTTCATATTTATATTTTCCATGGGTTTTTTTTAAAGCATCCATTTGTAACACTATTAATTTAATTTTATGCTTTTAAAGAAATGTTTTTTTCCGTTTAAAGACCTCCTTCAATTCTGGTTTTCTCACTGTGAGTTTTTTCTTTTCACTTGCGTTTTTTAATTTATTGTTTGCCTCGTGTTTTTTTTTCTTATAACACAACACTTTATGTTAATAATATTTATTTTTATTTAGTTTTTTCCTTTTTTTCTTCTTTGTCACGGTCGCCATGTAAAAGGAATGTCTTACTAAAATAGCCAAATAATAATGCAAGTTGTTCTTTGTGTTCTTCTAACCAGACTCATCTGTGTATTTTATTCTCATACAAAATCAAGCTAGAATTATTATTATTACAGCGTAGGTTAATAAGGTAGTCTATATATATGTAGTGTACAGGGTTGCACTACACGGCAACATTTGATTTCTTCATTTTAACACTGCCTTTTGGCCAAGCGGTAATTTGCCTCTGACGGATCGTTTTAGGCTGGTCCGTCAGGAACCATTAAATTTTAAGGAGTTTTTTTATATATTTCTTCTTTTACTTTGGTGCAACTAGTTGTTGCACACTGGCAGGATCGCCATGTACTGGGAATTGAAACAATTTGTTTACTATATGTTTTTACTTTATTTTACCGAGCAACGAACAATGTTGCTCAAGGTATGTATGTTGTTTTATAATAGTTCTTATTTGTGAAAAACCTTCTTCTTATAAACAAGTTTTGAGAAGAATGATTAACCTCCTAATTCTATGGTTACAGATATACATACTTATAAACTTATATTTAGGTTCTTATATTTACTTAAAATTAGTTTAGCGGGAAACCAAAATAAATGTATTTCCCATCGATGAAATGTAAGGCAAAGAATAACCACACAAACATGAAGTGCCTTTAAAGTGCTGCGGCGGCTACAAAGTTAAACATAGTTCGTGTGTGTGTAAACGTCACTCATTGACCGCTTAGCAACTCACATGACCAAACGCACCTTTCAAATGTAACGGCACGAGGTGTCAGATGATATTTGTTGTCCATGTGAATTTTTAGTGACATTTGATATTCATTTGTTTATTTGTATTCATGCACTTTAAAGAATGAATTCATGCTATGTGTTTAGGAATGCAATTATGCTACACCTCCATTTTTCTTGTACATATATAGATGTTAATTTTATGTTGTAAAAGTTAAATTTTATTTTAAGTTTATAAATGAAATTTTATTTGAATTACATTTGCTTTATTATTATTAATAATTTATAATATTTAATCCGGATTGTCAATTTTATTATTATTTATTATGATATAACTTAAGTCTATTTTTATGAACTATTTGCTGTTTATTAGTTTTCTTATCAACTATTGTTACATTATTTCTTATATCTATTTTCTTAATTTGATATGGTCCTTTGTAACTTGGATCTACTTTATGACCTGATTCATTTCTAAGTAAAACTAAATCTCCTATGCTTAAATTATAATCTATAGAGTTCTTATCATAGTTTTCTTTTTGCTTAGTTTTATTCTTATCTAGTAATTGTTGGGTCCTCTTATATGCTACTTCTAATCTAAATTTTGCCTCTTTGGCATATTCATCTATGTTATACAAGGGAGAAATTTTGTCGATTTCAGAAAATTGTTTAAATTTGTTTGGGATTTTTGAAAAAACTAATTCATATGGACAGTAGTTTTGAACTGTTGATGGTGTTGTGTTAAAACAGTGTGTAAAATATTTTAACCATTCATCCCAGTCTGTTCTGTCTATTGAAATATAGGATCGTACATATTCATTAAAAGTTCTATGACTTCTTTCAATTGTTCCTAATGTCTGATGATGGTGAGCTGTTGAAGTTAGTTTTTTAATTTTAAATAAATTAAAAATTTCCGTTAGTATAGAATTTCTATATTCTGTCCCAATATCTGAAAGAAACGTCTTCATTGCACCGTAGGAAAGTATAAAATTTTCAAATATAGCTTTAGCGCTTTTGCCTGGTATTGGTATAGTTACTAAGTATTTCGTTAGGTCACATATCATTGTAATAGCGTATTCATTTCCGTTAATTGCTTTTGGAAATGGTCCTGTTGTATCTACGTATACCCTGTCAAATGCTTTTGCATTTGTTTCAGTAATTATCATTGGACTTTTAATATGCTTATTGGTTTTAGAAATTTGGCAATCATGACATGTTTTAACATGTTTGGAGATGTCTTTTGACATATTGTTCCAATAGTAATATCTTTTTATTTTTTCTATTGTTCTATATATCCCACAATATCCTCCTTCTATGGGATCATTGTGATATTTTAGCATAATCTCAAGAATTGCCTTGGCATTCTTATTATTAATTTGGGTCACCACGTTTAGTAGCCTTACTTTAACTTTATTCAATATTTTATTGCCCATTTCTTTAAATTCATTATAAGAGAGTTTTGCCACAAAGTTTGCAGTCCTGAGCATTATTAAATTGTTGATTTTCTTCATCGGTCATCTCTTTGATGGGGACAATTTTTTTTAAATATTTATTAAAAATTTCTTTAGTGTCCTCAGTTATTTCTCTAACAAATACTTGGGGGCTGTCTATTCCACTATATGTAAGTAGTTTAGAGTAAACATCATTATAACTACACTTTATATAATAGCTAAATAGCTAGCTAAATTTCTGCTCGTTTACTGTCTTACTACTAATATTACAATTAATTTTTTCTAAGAGACACTCAAAATCTGCGTAAATAACGAATGGTACCTCTAGATCGTTTATGTTATTATTGAATTCTCTATACCTCTCATGTGGTTCAGGCATTTTAGTTACTATCTTGGAGCATCCATCTTTATGACAAGCTAACATCTGAGGATCATGGGAATAAGTTAGACATGTCATGTAAAAGCGTAATGAAGAATTGTGGCTAGTGATTGATGTGCGCAGAAACCTAAAAAAAGAGTATAAATGTAATTTGGAATGAATTTCCGTCATCCCACGTCAAATTTGGTTGATAAACGGACCGGTTTCGGCTATGTGCCATCTTCAGTGTTCTCTCAGTAACTAATCGTTTTTTGTGTTGTCCCTTGTCTTTCGTATAGTTTCCTTGTGTACCTAACCTCTTTTCCTCTCTTTCTCTCTTGTTCGTGTCTGCATCTCTCTCGTTCGTATATATTCGTGTGTGGCTCTATCTCGTTCGTATATATTCCTGTGTGCTCTATATCTACCTGCTTCTTGTTCGTTTAATTTTTCTCTTGTTAGTCTCTTGTGTTTACCGTTACAGTTTATTATTTGAGTGATCATTTGCTAGGTGTTTTATCTTTGTGTAGGTAATAGTCTGTGATTGTACGTTTTTGGGTTTCTTTTTGAAAGAAAGAGAGGAAAAGAGGTTAGGTACACAAGGAAACTATACGAAAGACAAGGGACAACACAAAAAACGATTAGTTACTGAGAGAACACTGAAGATGGCACATAGCCGAAACCGGTCTGTTTATCAACCAAATTTGACGTGGGATGACGGAAATTCATTCCAAATTGCATCAAACCCCGTCGGAAGAAAAACACAACACTGTATAAATGTAGTATATTTAATTATAACATTATTGGGAATATAAGTTTTTAGAATTACCTTGAAAGATCATTTATGAGTACATAGTGTCGTCTAGTTCATTCAACATTTTCTATTAACAATAAGTTTATATGTACTATACGTCTTCCATCACATAAACGATATGGACCAATTATTTGGTTTCACTTTGAATCAACTCCAAATACATTTATGCTAATATTTGGATTTTGAGATTCAAATATAGTTATTTCCTTTAAATCTACGGGAAATTTCATATTAGCAAAATTTAATTGGATATTTCCCACCAATATAATGTTGTTCGAAATATCGTCAATGTTGTATGCTGAGCACTTCGATAAATCACTATAATTCCTTGGAGTTCTTAAAGCAGCTATAATTGACCACTTGAAACAAAACACATCATCATTTTTTATATTTGTGCATACTGTAATAATCTGGATTATTATTAATAATCTATCCTATAGATTTGTCTATTCTGCAGTGGAGAATCTGTTAATCTATAAGTTAGATTTAAATTATGAATGCCATGATGGGCATTTAGAATTATTGGGGTTAAGGGGGAGCGAAGGAAGGTATTAACTTCTTTCTTCCAACTAAGCGTTAAGTACTACTGGTTATATATTTTACCTTATTTTTCAGGAACGTTGATACAAACCAGGTAGGTACTTCTGGGTAACCAATAAAAACAGGTGAGTGGGTATCTTCTTTACAATACCAGGATTTATTTGGGAGTTGATTTATGTATTCAAATGTAAGTAAATTTAAGTTTGATAATTCAATTATTCATTTAATGTTGTTTTTCTCTTAGCAATTCAAGTTGTTTCTTCTACGGGTGAAAGGTAAGTAAGTAAAGTTTAAACAAATTATTTTACAAAGATACTTATTCAGCATATTCATATAGTATTTTTGTCGCTCATTTTGCAGAATAGTACTGCCAAATTCTTTATAATTTTAATTAAGCATAATTATCGGCTTCTGTATATAACGTAATGGCACATTTTAGTGTTGGCTAATATGTGCCAATTTTGTCCAACCATGTTTGGACATGCCGGCG
This sequence comes from Gymnocheta viridis, assembly GCA_956483585.1. Classification (NCBI taxonomy): domain Eukaryota; kingdom Metazoa; phylum Arthropoda; class Insecta; order Diptera; family Tachinidae; genus Gymnocheta; species Gymnocheta viridis. Next base: position 207,230 of record CATQFJ010000006.1, read on the forward strand.
GGCCTTGACGTCAGGCAATCTATGATGTGTTTTCCGAGGCGCAAAGTACTTGTGCCAGTGACCGGATTGCCTCTACTAGAACGCGGCTGTCTGGTACTGTTCTTGATGTTGAAGGTTGTAAAGCTGGTGAAGATAACGTTGACCTCTTCGATGCGGTTGTTTGATTTGTTGATGGTAAATGTGTTGTTGAATGATTTGTTGATGCTTTTGCTGAAACCAGTTGACGCTTTCGAAGGTCCTTTGTATGGATGCCTTTCCTCCGATAAGAACGCTTAGGCTGGGGATGCAGTAAAGTGTGATGGAACCTACTACATTTACGGCACGTGTCCCTTGAAGTGCAAGCTCTCAATTTATGGCTTCTAGCTAAGCAATTGACACAGCTTCTGTGCTGTTCCACAACTTCTTCTCTCTGTGGTACGGTCATCGCCAAAAACTTGCGACATAACCTAAGCGGGTGAAATTTGTTGCATATGATGCATTTATACACTTCTGCGTCCAGATATTTTTGGCGCTTCCTCTTTGGAGTTGTATGGCCTTTGGAGGGTCGATTGGTTTCCAGTCTTCGGTTTGTCCTGGTGCAAAAAAAAAGTTATTAAATTAGTGATACGAGCTTGACAATAACGGTGTATTTGGGTAAATGTCTGAGTAATAATGAATAATAGTGTTCATTGTGCAATATGATAGGGGAAATAGTATATAAAGAGAGAATGTAATTATTGTTAAGATTTTGATTTCAGTGATGCTTTTAGTTGTTTAAAAATGGTAAATAACACAATTTGACTATGGGGCGGGTTATAATTCCTGACGAAATGCGTACATCAGCAGTACGAACGCTACTATCTGAACCGGCGTATGTCTTTTCGATTCTGCCGAGCCGCCACTCGTATGGTGGCTGTAGATCGTCCATCACCACTACAAGATCTCCGACCTGCAAGTTCACTACTGCGTCCTTCCATTTGTAGCGTTTGTGCAAGGACTTAAGGTAGTCGTCTTTCCATCGAACTGCGAACTGATGGTGAATGACTTTGAGCTTTTCCCATCTGTTAATAAGAGACATTTTTAGATTATTTTGTTCAGGGAACGCCATTAAAGGGGCCCCTCTTAAAAAGTGACCTGGGGTTAGCGCTGTTAAATCTGACGGGTCTTCAGACAGTGCAGATATAGGGCGGGAATTTAATATGCCTTCTATTCGAGCTAACATAGTTGAAAATTCTTCGAAAGTGAATTTTTGTGCTCCAGCGATTCGCTTCAAATGGAACTTGAAGCTTTTAACCGCGGCCTCCCATAAACCTCCCATGTGGGGCGCATATGGGGGTATGAATTTCCATTCAAAGCCCTGTGTGATATACTTCTGAGCAATATCTTCGGCAGCGATTTTTACAAAGGTTGCAAATTCGCTTTCTAAGGCCCTACTGGCACCTAAGAAGTTCCTGCCGTTGTCTGTAACTACCCTTTTGGGGAGCCCCCGCCTCCCAACGAAACGAGAGAATGCTGCTTGAAACGCCGCTGATGACAGCTCTGAACATGGCTCTAAGTGTACTGCTTTCGTACTAAAACAAACAAAGACACTTGCGTATCCTTTAACAGAAGGAGATTTTCGTAAGAGCGAGGTTTTTAACTCAAAAGGACCTGCAAAATCTATGCCTGTGGTTTGAAACGGAACCGACAGACTACATCTTTCCGGTGGTAAAGGGGCCATTATTTGTGAGCATGGCATCTGCTTGTGGATAATGCAAGTTTTACACTGACGTATTATTTTTCTTACGCGGGGTTTCAGTCTGCTTATGTAAAATTCAGTTTGCACCATGCGGCACATTTGACTGCATTCCGCATGAAGGAGGAATTGGTGCAAATGATTAAGATAAAGTTGGCAAATTCTTGAGTCACCTGGTAATATAATTGGGTATCTTTCGCTATACGATAATGAAGAACGAGCCAATCTGCCATTTACTCGCAAGACTGCATTTGAATCCAGAAATGGATTTAAGGTTTTCAAAGAACTTTTATCGTGTAGAGATTTTGAATCTAATAGGTTTTGATAGTCCTCAGGATAAAATTTCTTTTGCGCAATAGAAAGAAGTCTAGCTTTTACACGCGCAATTTCATTGTGCGTCAAGTCTATCTGAGTAACTGTCTGAATATTTGGCTTTATTTTTCTCATACTGTTATTAAAATATCGAAAAACATAACCCATAACTCGTAAAGCCTTGGTATACGATGAGAATCGACTCAAAATATCGTCTTCTTGAACATCCACATGAAACGTATGATTTTCTTTAGGAATTTCTATTACTTTGAGTGGATTTCTCTTTGGCCATTCCGACTCGGCTTTCTGTAACCATGCTGGCCCGTACCACCACTGAGTATGATTGGAAAGTTCTTGTGACTTGCATCCACGAGTTCCCAGATCTGCTGGGTTATAATGGGTAGGAACATGTCTCCATTTTGCTGACGGAACCAGCCGGTGAATATGAGCAATTCTGTTGGCAACATAAGTTTCCCAAGTTGAGGGGGTTTTTGAGAGCCAACCCAGGACTATTGAAGAATCAGTCCATAAAAACACTTCAGTTTCGCCAAAATGCAAATCTGATTGTACATAACTGACAAGGTTAGCCAACAATACTGCGCCGTTAAGTTCTAACCTTGGGAGACAAACTGTCTGAATAGGAGCTACTTTACTTTTTGCGACCAGTAAGTTGGTGAAAGTGCCATTGGTCTTAGTTTTACAGCGGATGTAAACTGTGGCACAATATGCAGCTTTAGAAGCGTCACAAAACCCATGTATCTGAATTGTGTCAGAGGGAGTATACTGAAGCCAACGGGCAATAGAGATAATCTCTATATGAGATAAATCTGATACGAGATCATTCCATTTGTTGATCGATTCATTTGAAATATCTTCATCCCATTCTAAGCCTTCAAGCCATAATTGCTGCATCAGTATCTTTGCTCTGATGACTATGGGTGCCAGCCATCCAGCAGGGTCAAAGAGTTTTGCCACAGAAGAAAGAATTTGTCTTTTGGTGATTTTTGAGGATTTTTCGACCGGGCAGAAACTGTAAGTGAATGCATCTGAGATCGCATTCCACTTAATACCAAGGGTTTTGGCAGAGCTGGATTCCTGAAATCGGAGAAAATCTTGATCATATAGATCATCTTTTGGCAAATGGACAAGAAGTTGGGAATCATTTGCTGTGAATTTTTTTAAAGGTAAACCAGCTGACTTCAATGCTCTAATGAGCTGAGTTTGAGCCTCTAAAGTTTCTTCAATTGAGAATCCTCCAGATAGAATGTCATCTACGTATGTTTGCGTACGTAGAATTAGCGCTGCTTTTGGGAACTCACACTCACAATCTTTTGCAAGTTGAAGCAGGGTACGAATTGCGAGATATGGTGCACAATTCACTCCAAAAGTTACTGTTTTTAATTGATAATCTTGAATTGGACCATCAACTTGAGGTTGAAAAAGAACTCTGTGAAATTGTCTATCATCTTTGTGTATGAGAATTTGACGATACATCTTTTGAATATCGCCACTGAATACATACTTATATTTCCTCCAGTTAAGAATTATTGTTACTAAATCATTCTGAAGAGTAGGGCCTGTATAAAGTACGTCATTTAGAGCCATTTGCGACTTCGTTTTTCTAGAGGCATTGAATACTACCCTGACTTTGGTGCTTTTATGTTCTGGGCGCACCACCGCATGATGAGGTAAATAAAATGAGAAGTATTTACCTTCAGATGTTAGTTCTTGGGATGAAGTTTCCTCCATATGGTCTAGGGTCAAATATTCATTTAGAACTGCCTTGTATTGGGTTTGAAGTTCTGGATCTTTAGATAACGTTTTTTCCATTCTGGAATACTGAGCTAAGGCTATAAAACGTGACGAACCCAGGAAGACTTTTTCGGGATAATCTTTTTTGAATGGTAGTCTTACTACATATCTACCATTTTCATCACGTGTAGTCGTTGTGTTGTAAAAGTTTTCGCAGAATTCATCTTCGATTGAGACAGGGCGATTTGATGGTATTTCTTCCTCTTCCCAAAACTTTTTTAAGAGAACATGAAGATCTGGTGATTCAGAAACGGACGTTGTAAAGGATTGGATAATTTGAGATTTTATTGGTCCACTTAAAACCCATCCAAATATCGTATTATAAGCCGACGTGCTACCGCAAATGTTTTTCTTTATGCCGTCAATACTGATGTTTTGCTCATAGTCATTACCCAAAATCAAATCTATTTGTGCAGATCTATTAAACGTTGGGTCTGCCAGATCTAATTCTAGTAGATCTTTAGAGAAGGGAACCTCAAAGCTACAGGATGGGAGCCTTTTTGTAACTTTTGGCAAGACTATAGCCTTAATGGGTATGCGAGTGTTGGTTCTTTTTGCGTAAAGAGTGAGTTCACATTCTTTGGTAGCTGATTGCTTTTGTCCACCAATGCCAACGATCTCAAAGTGGGATTTTTTATAAGGGAGCTGAAGGCGGCTTCTAATCCTTTCAGCTAAGAAAGTTCGCTGCGAGCCGGGGTCTATTAGGGCTCTAATAGTGAAGCGTTCACCTCGAAATTCAATTTGCATTAAAGCTGTACGCAATAAAATATTTTCACTTCCTGTCGAGCAATTAGCGTGAATTTTATTCGAGGAGGAGGGTAGCTCATCATAACTACTATTTTTATTGTTTTGGCTTGTATTGGCGGAAACGTTTGGACAGTTACTGTCTTTACTTGAGACATTGCGTTTTTGGAAATTTTCAGTGATCTGAGATTTATTTGGCATATGAAGCAAAGTGTGGTGGGATTTTTTACAATATATACAAGTATGTTTACTTTTGCAATTTGCCTTGATATGAGACGCACCTAGGCAATTATTGCAGAACTTGTTTTGGAAAACATAATCCACCCTCTGCTGTATCGAAAAATCTTTGAATTTTGGACAATTTCTGAGAGCATGATCTTGATTACATAACTTGCACATAGAGCTTATGTTTTCTTGTGACATGTACGTTTGAACATTTGACTGTTTTGGCTTCATGAGACTAAAGCTATCTTTATAGTTTCGAATGCTTGTGACACGTTCTACCGCCTCGTATCTGTCTACAAGAAATTGAGATAATTGTGACCATTTTGGGAGTTCACGAGGAGATGTAAGGGATTGCTCCCACAGAGCTAAAGTCATATCAGGAAGTTTTGTTGATATTAACCGAATGAGAATCGGGTCCCAACTTTCTACTTCCACGCCAAGAGTTTGCAGGGTTGCCAATGAATCGCTAACAGAAGACTGTATTCTTCTAAGCGACTCACTGTCTTCATTTTTGGCTGCCGGGATATCAAAAAGAATTTTAATTTGATTATCTACCAGCACTCGCTTGTTGTCATAGCGAGCCTTGAGAGCATTCCATGCCAAATCAAAATTATTTGTAGAAAGAGGGTATCTTTTGACTATAGCACCTGCTTCACCCCTTGTTTTATTACGAAGATGATATAGCTTTGTGACAGAGTTGAGCTTTGAGTGGTTAATGTACAAGGCTGTGAACATGTCACGAAACGAAGGCCATTGCTCATAGCTGCCATTGAATACTTCAGTGTCACACGGAGGAAGCTTAATGCAATCGCTAGAATTATTTTGAAATAGTGTTTGAGTCATATCTTGATGGTTTAGTGAATATTGTGGTGTTGATTGATATCTTGGACCACCTGGGCCTGATCTTATGCTTTTTAGTAGATCTAGTATTTGGGCTGAACAACTGTAATATTCTTCTGTACAGAGTTCAAACTTCTCATGAGCGTCTTTTCTAAACTCTTCAGTTATTCTGTCATCATTGGACAGCATAACTTCTTCGTGGGCATTGTTTACTCTGTCCCATCTTCCGTCCAAGTCTCTCAACTTGACTTCAAGGATTGTTTCCGTTTGATCGCCTTCAGGGGTTTCTTTATATTTTTCACAGAATGCGAGAAGATGGTCGCAATCAAACTGGAAGTGTTCCTTGATGGATGGGTTAGGGCTGCGGGATGTGGAAGGCATTTAATTTATTTTATTAATTGACCACGAGACCGAACAATTGACAATGCAAGACAATTTTTGATTATTGAGCTTTCGCAAGAGATTTACAATAACAATTACTTGAGTTAGAGTGCAACTGATGTAAACCTATATTATAATTTAAATTTAGCGAAAAGGAGTTTTTTAATTACCAACTAAATGGTATTTCAATAGGGTTGGGGCTAATGATTTAGCGCTAGATATTTGAGATCTAGATTTGAATTTAGGAATGTAACTTCTTTGCGTCTATATTATCCTTTGAGTAAGGGGCTAATGAGTTAGCAATAGATATGAGGCATCTATATCAATAAAAAGATAATATAGAAACTTGAAATGGGAAATATTTCATGCACATTAAAATGATTTAGCTCTAGATATTTGAGATCTAGATTTGAATTTAGGAATGTAACTTCTTTGCGTCTATATTATCCTTTGAGTAAGGGGCTACTGAGTTAGCAATAGATATGAGGCATCTATATCAATAAAAAGATAATATAGAAACTTGAAATGGGAAATATTTCAAGTTGCAAAGTTGTATATCCATGTGTACTATTCAGTACTGTTAGTAAGCCAGATGGTTCTGGTAACTATTTGGGGGATTTCTATTTATGTAATGGGCAAATGGTGTTAATTTATTAAGAATTCTAGAGACAAAAATTTATTTTTAAGAGATTTTAAATTTATCTATAAAATTCGTATGGTTCCATCCAGTATGTATGGAAATTAAATCTTTTGCTTTGTTGTGAAATTTATTTCAAGTTTCAAACGAGCTTGGGTACGCATAAATTTTTCAATAATTAGTTTATCGCACTTTAAATACCGGATCCTAGTATGAATACCGTTTATACATTTCTTAACAACATTACGTCAACACTTTTACTATTGTGTACTTAGGCGAGAAAGTTTATAAGACAAGGGATATTTTATGTTTTGCGTTAATGTACTTTATTTTTTATTTAAAGTTTTGAATAAATGAAATATGTATATGATGTTAGCGGATAATATGTATTTATTTTGTTAGAAAGAAATTAAATTTATTTTACTTTTATGTTGATCCATATAAAAACGTTTACTTCTAAATGTTGCTGCCTTATTCCATTGATGTTGCGAAACATTCATATCCAACTTCAAGCAACATTTTCGTATGTGCGAACTAATGTAATGTTATGTACGATCTTACTTAAGAAAACGAGATTCTTAACAAATACATCAATACACGATCAAATTATTTTAAATATGAATTATAAAATTTCAGACAAATTAGTAGATTATAGTGGATTTTTTAGGAAATTTTTGGTATATAAAATTTTCAGCTTGGCAACTCTGATGAGTATGTAAACATTTATTAATTTGAGCGAACGTGTTGCATTGCAGACAATCTTCAGCAATGGTTCTTAAACTTTTTTTTATGTATATACTAGCTGTTATGTGCCAGTACGTATGTCTGCATGTATGTTATTTTATATTATGTGAGATGTATGTATATGTGAACCAATTTATGTATATATGTATGTATGTATGCTTTTTAATAAATACCTCTTTAAATTATTTATTTCCAACCTAGTAAACTGTTGTTGCTTCTTTTGTTGTTGAAGAATATTCAAAGCTTTTGTTGTTGTTGCTTATTTACAGTGATGGGCAATTTTATAGCGAGTCTTCGTCATGAAATTTCACTGTGGACTTCTCTTCACTATTACACAAGTATAAAGACATGCACCTGCACACGTAGTTCAAAAATTTTTTTTTTTTTTGTTTTTTCTTTTTTACATTTTTTTTTTGAATTCGAATATTTTAAATAAGCACGGAATTTTTATTTTTTATTTTTTATTTTTTCAGCTTTACAGTACACTTTTTTTGCACAAGTGTCTGTATATATGTAAGTAAGAATGCAAATATGTATGGATGTAAATTTGCTTTACATTAAATTTTAATAAACTTTATGTAGCTATGTAGTACATTTGCCTGCATATACATACATACGTGTTTTTGTGGCTTGATGCAAGAAAAAAAAATTTTTTGTTTAAGGTTATGATCACTTGTTTTTTATAATCTCAGGTCCATAAGTATATACATAACTGTAATTTATCCTTTATGTATATAACCAAGAGTATGGGCATATATGTATATATATTTCACTATGTACAATTAAAGCGGGAAAATTTGTTGGGTTATGTACATACATATATACATGTATGCTGTAGCAGAACTGTTATTTGAGCTATACATATGTACATATATGGAATATGTATGTATATATAAACTAGCGGTTTTTAAAATTTGAGGTTCTGTTGCATTTTTAAGCCTACACATATGTATATTTTTTAACCGTAATTTTTCTTTTTGTTATACATACATATTTTACTTACATACACGTAACTTTTTCTAATTTTATTTTTTATTGAACCATATTTGCACTCCTTTTTTAACAAACACTGTATGTACATATGTATGTTAGCTCAAATTTTTCTTGTATGTACAATTGTATATATATTTTGTTTTACGTTTTATGTTTAACTTTTATAATTTTTTGTTTAAGCAAACCTTACTTTACTTTTTGTTTTTTAGCTTTTTTTTTTACAATTTTTTCTTTGTATAATTTTTAGCACATTTAAATTGTCACTTTTTCTTTTACACTTACATACCTGCGTGCACTTTTAAATGTTTTCTTCAACTTAATTTCTGCAATATTTCTTAATGGCGATTTACCTCATATTCCTCTTTCTGCTTTCCTTGTGATTTAAGTGATTATCAGCTTTGCTATATATTATGAACCATATGCCAATTCACTGCGAGAGGTTCGAAGGACCATGTAATAATCTGGATTATTATTAATAATCTATCCTATAGATTTGTCTATTCTGCAGTGGAGAATCTGTTAATCTATAAGTTAGATTTAAATTATGAATGCCATGATGGGCATTTAGAATTATTGGGGTTAAGGGGGAGCGAAGGAAGGTATTAACTTCTTTCTTCCAACTAAGCGTTAAGTACTACTGGTTATATATTTTACCTTATTTTTCAGGAACGTTGATACAAACCAGGTAGGTACTTCTGGGTAACCAATAAAAACAGGTGAGTGGGTATCTTCTTTACAATACCAGGATTTATTTGGGAGTTGATTTATGTATTCAAATGTAAGTAAATTTAAGTTTGATAATTCAATTATTCATTTAATGTTGTTTTTCTCTTAGCAATTCAAGTTGTTTCTTCTACGGGTGAAAGGTAAGTAAGTAAAGTTTAAACAAATTATTTTACAAAGATACTTATTCAGCATATTCATATAGTATTTTTGTCGCTCATTTTGCAGAATAGTACTGCCAAATTCTTTATAATTTTAATTAAGCATAATTATCGGCTTCTGTATATAACGTAATGGCACATTTTAGTGTTGGCTAATATGTGCCAATTTTGTCCAACCATGTTTGGACACATACTTTTAGTTTATTTAATTTGTATAGCAGAGGACTATAGCTCGATCCTCTCAGTATGCTGTGCTGGTTTATGTTGATGTTAAGCAGACATATTTGGCTTAGCGCCCATCCATTATCCCTTTCCTGGAACTCAGACATTTTATTTTTAATATCTGCTGTCTTTTCTAAAAAACTTCCCTCAGAATCTGGGATTGGTTGACTGACTTCATCTTCGTTATATGGGAAATCATTTCCGTTGCTATACAGTCCTCACGATTTTTGACATAAATGCATTGGACCTCAAAATTTAGTTTAAAATTAATTTGTTTATCCAATGCTTCTTTCAATATTTGGAGCACTTCTTCTTCAGCGACGTTAAAGAAATCTTCTGTGTATATATTTTCATGAATAGGATTTATATACGTATATACTTCTATCCTTTCCATGAAATCGCTTGAATTAAGAAAAATATTCTTACTCTTTTCTGCAATGAATCCATTTTTCTCCATATGTGCTCTCGTACGAAGATGATATCCCCAGTCAATCCTTGCAACATCGTCGTTACATTTAGCACACCCTTTAAAGTTTTCATAATTATCCCACACACTGTACACTGAAAGTTTGCATTCTCCTGTTTTTAAATATGCATATCCATATGCTTTTTCAAAAAGAATTTCCTTTGGAATTCTTTTTTACAGTATTCACATCTTAAAGGATTGATTTTCGTCTGATCTAGCCCAGAAGCTGATGTTGATGCTTCCATTATTAATTTAATTTTTTTAAATATATTAAATTAAATTTGTTTTTATTTGATGTATTCACTATGAAGATTTTCAACTTTATGAATAAATTTCATAAAGAAATTGTCTATTTATACCCTTAATTATTCTGCCATGAAGGACCGTGGGAAAAATCTTGTAAAGATTTTTTTGCAATCTAGCCAAAATATGCAATCAAAGCAGAATAATAAAACCAAAAGAATTTAACTGAAACTATAATTAATAAAAATGCTTTTTCTTATTCTTCATATAGAAAAAAAATAAAAACCTAAGATCACATCAAAGTTTAAAGCAAATTAAAAATCTAAGGGACTTAATATAAACAATTGAATACAAAAAATCTATAACAATATTATTTGTAATATGAATCATTAATTAATGACAAGGCAACAGATAGATTGCAGAACATATTTTGTAAGCATTAATATAAAATATAAACTGAAATGAATAGTACGACGGACATATAACAAACAGACCGAAGATCACATCACAATTACTGACACAAATTCTCCACCACTCCAGCCTGGAAAAAAAATTTTTGGGGAAAAAATTGCAGACCAAACATAAACACACAAAAAATAAACACATGCACTCTTATATACAAAATACAATCAGCTTAAGAAAAGTAAAAAAATTCAATCGACAAGTGTACGTAGAAGATTCATTCATTTCTTAATTCTGAGATCCCATTCATTTATCTTATGTTTTCGTTTGAGATCCCATATTATTTTGTCTCTTTTTGATACCCCATTCAATTTTGCCGCGTTTCTATTTGTACCCCCATCATTTTTGGTTTCATTTTGATACCCCATTCGATTTTAGTACGTTTCTATTTGTGCTCCCATCATTTTTGGTTTCATTTTGTGCCCCCATTCAATTTTGCCGCGTTTCTACATCTACTTCTATATGTTTTATTTTATATGTTCCTTTATATTGAACCTCCAATTTATGACCTATTTCATTTTTAATTAATACTAAATCTCCTATTCTAAAATTATATTCTATTATATCCTTATCATAATTTAACTTTTGCCTAAGTTTATTCCTATCTAATAAATGTTGAGCTCTTTTATATGCTAATTCTAATCTAAATTTTGCTTCTTTAGCATAATTCTCTAAATTATATAGTGGAGTAATTCGATCCACTTCGCTAAATTGATTAAAAGAACTTTGTTGTTTAGCAAAAACTAGTTCATATGGCGTTGACTGCAAAGCAAATAATGTCTAAGAACGTGGGTTCGAGCCCAGCTTCAGACAAGTCATAACATCCAGCATTTTTTCAGATGTGCATTAGAGTATGCCATTGTATTTGTTGTTGTCGGAGTGTTTAAGTGATGAAGGCATAGCACACTGGTCACTGAACATTTCTGGCAGCAATTGATACTGGTGTATGCTAGCGGACATCACAGCGCCCTCCTTCGTCGGTATTGTAGCAAAATCGCCGGCGAAGTAAAATAATGAATAACATGGCTACAAGAGCTTAAAAACACATTTAATGCGCCTACTTGACATCAAAGGCGCTGAAACACTGATCTAAAAACTAACACAGCGCGCAATATCAGATTTGCAAAAATTAAGCTTTCTCTCTTTCACCATCTGTCCTCTCTCACTATCCCTTTCCCAAAGAAGGTAACACACCTACGGGTAGGTAGGCATACTAATTGCCTGAGTGTTACTTCTCTTTTTTTTTAAAAAAAAAAGTAAAATATTTTAATCATTCGTCCCAGTCAGATTTGTCTACTGATATATATGAACGTACATATTCGTTGAAAGTTCTATGACTTCTTTCTATTGTATCTAACGCTTGATAGTGATGAGCTGTTGAAGTTAGTTTTTGAATCTTTAATAGATTGCATAGTTCTGTTAGTAAAGCATTTTTGTATTCTGTACCCATGTCCGAAATGAACGTCTTCATTGGACCATAGATAAGTACAAAATTTTCAAATATTGCCTTAGTAATTGTTTTAGCGCTTTTGGCCTTAACTGGTATTGTTACTAAATATTTACTTAAGTCACATATTATTGTAACTGCGTATTAATTTTCATATATTGATTTTGGAAATGACCCTATGGTATCCACGTACACCGTATCAAATGTTTTTGCAGGTGTTGGTGTAATAATCAGTGGACTCTTTGAATCTTTAAAGGTTTTAGCAGTTTGGCACTTATGACATCTTTTTAAAAATTTAGATATGTCTTTTGACATATTTTCCAATAGTAATAACTTTTGATTTTTTCTGTTGTTCTATAAAGTCCACAATGTCCTCCTTCTATTGGATCATCGTGATATTTCAGCATAATTTCAAGAATTGCCTCGGCATTCTTATTCAGGGTTATTCTAAAATACGCGCTTCACTTCGTTGCCGTCGAATGTTCACTTTCGACGGCTCGACGGCGATAGATTCTAAAATACGCGCGAGGATATATCGATCAAATAATCGAGTTTTTGTAATCACTTGCAAAAAAATTTATAAAAGTAAGCAACCAAATGGACTCAATTGCTTATTTTATTAATGAAAATAATGAATCTAATGATAGTAATCTTCGGAGAGTTTTAAAAACACTCATGTACAATAGAATGGATATGTTTGAGATGGATGATACAATGTAAGTAATAACATACAATAAATATCGGCATACTTGTACTTTTACATAACAATTCTTATATATACATAGATTTGCGAAAAACTTCAGAATAAATAAGGATGCTTTTAAATATATTCTGAACGAAATAGACGGAAAAATGGGCACACATCGTCTCGGAACTTTGAAACCAGTGGATAAATTGGCAGCTTGCCTCAGGTTTCTCGCGGAAGGTAATTACCAACATGGTGTAGGAAAGGATTGGCACCTCAACGTATCTCAATCAACATTTTCCAAAATACTTTCCGAGATGTTAATATTGTTGGGATATTGGGATATTTTATCCCAAAGACAATTTTGCTCCTCAGCTCGTAGCTCCGTAACTCCTCTTCCAATATCAGGATGTTGGAGCATAAATTCCACCATTGCCTTAAAATTGTTCTGGTGTTGTTTGCTTTTTCGACCTGCAAAATATTTAAAGATTTATTTATATTTATTAATGTTTAATTATTATTTAAATTTTATGTATACTTACATTTTTTATACAAACAATTTGCAGTAAACGCGTCAAAAATGGTGTCGAAAGAAAATGTATGAATTATTCATTCAACGCGTTTTTTAGAATATGTCGAAAGACGTCAATCACAATGACTTGATAACAAAAAAATATCGATAGTCACTTGCGCGTTTAATGGAATACTGAAGTGTCATTTTAACGCGTTTTTGTGGTGAACGCGTATTTTAGAATAACCCTGATTATTAATTTTCTCCAATCAAAAAGTTGTTTTTAAATAACTACAAGCAGCAAATCAAAAAAATCATTGAACTTATCAAGAAATAATTTTGGGGACTATTTTTTGAGATTTGGGACCATAAATCATTAATTAAATCCCCAAAAAGGAAACTTGTTGTTGCACTTCATATATAAAATTTTTGGAACTTAGCTTATTTTGGTTAAGGGGACTTAGTCCGTACCACCAATTGAAGCACGTATTATTTTTTGGAATATGACCGACTCCAACAATCATATTATTTTTATTTATTGCAGAATTACTACAACATAACACCACTTCGGGCCCATTTCGAAAATTAGGTCGTTTATTTGGAAGCTGTTTAAAGCAAAATACAAATTCATCAACTATCCGTTTAGTTTTGGAACAATTGGGAGGCTATTTACAGATAGGAGCACTCGGTCCATCAAGTATATCGCAACTTATGTCTAAGTTATATGAACTAGGTCCGACTCCTTTAGTCGATATATATTATGACTTAAGTTACGGAAAGCGACCTCACGTTTTGCTCATCATAAGTGGTCCTAGTACAACATCACCTATTCTTGAAGTAAGTATAAAAATGAAATCGCATATGTGTACATACATATTTATGTATTTATTTACGCTAAATTTTATAAATTAATTTACAAAATATATGGAAAGGCGCCGGGTAACTAGATCATGTGCACTCGATTACAAATAATTGATTAGAATTGAAGAATAAATTGGCAAATAATAATTTACAAACATTTAAAATAAAAAGTAAACAAAACATAAAAAAATTATAATTGAATACGAATAAAAGAGAAAATCAAAATTAAAAACAAGTAAGAGTGTAATACTCGGCTGTTGCGAACCTTATACATATACCCTTCACCATAGTATGGTGTGAGAAAAAAAATCGCAATCACGAAAATACGCACTCACGAAATACAAGAAAAAAACATAATAATTGAAACAAAAAAATTTAAAATTCAAAATTACTATAAAGCAAAAAACTCGCAGCAATCACGCTAAAAATCTCCTTAAGCACACTCACTCACGGTCACGGACGCAAGCTCACGTGATTAAAACAAAAACTGAATCACGCTTGCATGATTTACGTTAATCACGTAAGTGGTTCTCATCTCTATTCCATAGTATAGGCTGGCTTAATAAACACAGCTTGCAAAACACACTGGAAGCATGCGTTTACAAGGCATTCTACTGCTGCAGTGCACTGTAGGGAAATAGTCCTGTACTAGTTCCAGGGGTTTGTTGCAGCGCTACTGGAGGGTCTCTTGAGGATCGCAGTAGTGCTGGTAAGTCAAAGAAAGATGTCGCTTTTTTTTTGTTTAAATTAAAGTCTGTCTGTTTATTCAATTTACTTTGGTATTTATACTACTTATGAGAAGTTGACATATCATCTAGAACTTCTTCTCTAAGAGAGATTTACTAAAATCACTCAACAACTTATTGATATACTATTGTCATTGATTGGGCGGAGTTTCTCTCTGATCCCGTTATTTTTAATAATTGTTTGGAGTTTCCCCAAACTCACTCAAAAATACTCTACTTTTCGTACTCTAGTTCACGTGCTACGCAATATGTAGCTATGTGAGTGGCCGTATATTCTACTCTAGTGTTTATTCCAATTACCACACACATTTGTCATAAGTGGGTCGCTAAGTTAATGCACTCGTCAAGTGCATTAGCCGCATACCAAGAAGGATCTCATATTTCTTTGTTAATCAAAGAAACTCGACCGTCTCATGAATGACAATACTTGTGTGCATGCATTTTGTGGTTTGTCTACATTACACACACGCTATGCTATGCACACACTAAACTAATTTATACCCTATGTTATGTATACACTACACCCTCACCCTTAAAAAAAATCGTACAATTGTTTGTAAGCACTTATTGTATGATTTTTCAAGTACATTTTAATGTGAAGTGTATTCTTAAATTAGTTTCTTTTTATTTTCTTTTTTTTTTGTTTATATTTTGTTCTGTAGGTTGAATATTTTAGAATTTATTCTGCATTCATATCTTTTTATATTCTCTTTTTTTTTTGTTTAATTTTTGTGTTGTAATTTGAATACTTTAAAATTAATTTTACATGTGTTCATATGTTTATATTTTTTTTGTTTATATATTATTTAATTACTACATATATACTATTGCTTATTATGATTTTTTATTTTTTTTTGTTTTAAATACTACAAGTTTCTTATCTCTACTATGACCTACATTAATTAATTATAAATTATTCTGGTTTTCATTTTTATTTATGTTATATTTCTTTAATAGGTTTTTGTGCACAATTTTATTTTTATTCTTAATTTCTATTGTTACATTTAAGTTGTCTATATTTATAATTTTATAAGGTCCATGATATGGTGATTCACCCTTTTTTCTACTCTCTAATTTTACTAATACTAAATCTCCTATTTTAAGATCTATACTATTTGCCCTATTATATGATTCTAGACTTCTATTTTTCTTTGCTATTTCTAATAATTTTCTTGCGTTTTCTAATGAAAGTTTCATCCTAATCTTTATTTCATTCGCGTAATTCTCCAAATTATACACCCTTTCACTGTTCAGAATTTCCTCACCTGGCATAATTGGAAATTTTCCAAAAATTAGTTCAAATGGGGAATATTCCGTGTCCAAATGTGGTGTTATATTATATGCAAAAGAATAGTATGGTACCCACTCACCCCAATTGTCATCATTCACGAATGAAAGGAAATATTCATTTAAAACCCTATGGTTTCTATCTACTGTCCCTACTGTGATGATATGGTGTGGATTGTCTTTGTTCTATTTTTAACAAGTCGCATACTTCCTTCATCAGTTCATTCACAAACTCTGTACCTCTGTCAGATTTAAGAGTCTTGAATAAACCATATTTTAATATCAGGTTTTCTGTTAAGCACTTTGTCACGGATTTGGCTTCTTTAGTCTCTATTGGGACTGCTATAACATATTTAGTTAGTTCGCACTGCATCGTCAATATATGTATATCGATAGTTCTCTGAGGGACGTAGTGGTCCGACTGTATCGATGACTATGGTGCTAAAACTATTTTCTGGCGTGTCTGTGACGCATAACGGTTGTTTTGTGTGTCTTATCTGCTTGTTCCTCTGACAAAGATCACACGATGATACATACTCTTTTATCACTTTATTCATGTTTTTCCAAATGTATTTTTGTTTCAATCTTAATACTGTTTTTCTTATTCCGAAATGTCCTCCGAATGGTGTGTTGTGATACAATTTTATCAATTCTTGTTTTTTTTTCATCTGTTATTTCTTGAGGATTACTGTATAAAAAATTCTGACTTTATTTCTTTCACTTTTGTTTATTTTTTCCTTTAATTTTTCTTCATCTATTCTCTTAAATATTTCGTCACTTTTCTCTAGTGCGAAACTATTGAAATCCAATGTGCCCAAACAGAAAGTAGTTTCTCCAACATATTATCTAGATAAATGGGATTATCGCTACATCTGACGGCCGTTTGATTTAAAGCATCATTGTTCTCAATACTGAATTCTCTTCTCGAATTCTTTTCTTTTTCAATTTTTAAATCATTTTCTTTCTATGATTTGCCGGTCTTTTCTCTAATATAAACTTCAACTTTCTTGCATGTTTTATATCTCTTATGGATGTACACTCCCAAATATTGAGTTGATGAGGCTCATTAGGATCTGTATTACCATTTTTGTCAGTTTCTTTTCCTCTGTTCTTTATTTCTTTATTTTCATTTCTTTTATTTTCTCTTACTGTATCTTCTTTTTCCTCATTTTTCTTTTTCTAATTTTCTTTTTCTTCATTTTTCCTCATGCTTCTTGTTATCACCAGCGATTTTTTGATTGTCTCATCAATTCTTTGAGGTGTCATTTCCTTTAGCATGTCTGAATCTATCTGTATTCTAGACAGCGCATCCGCGTTTGTATTGTTTATGCCCTTTTTATATATTATTTCAAAATCGTAATCGGATAGTTCAAGTCGGATTCTAGTTAGTTTCGAACTTGGGTTCTTATGTGAGAAAAGAGATATTAGTGGGCGATGGTCAGTCACTACAATAAACTTTCTCCCATATAAATAGGGTCTAAAAAATTGTATCCCCCAATGTATGCCTAGTAATTCCTTTTCTATCACTGGCTTGTTTTTCTCATGTTTGTTCAATGAACGACTTGCATAGGATATTGGTCTATCATTTCCAATTTCTCCTTGCGAAAGTATGGCTCCAAGAGCGAAATCAGATGCGTCCGTTGTTAGTATAAATGGTTTTTCGAAG
This sequence comes from Gymnocheta viridis, assembly GCA_956483585.1. Classification (NCBI taxonomy): domain Eukaryota; kingdom Metazoa; phylum Arthropoda; class Insecta; order Diptera; family Tachinidae; genus Gymnocheta; species Gymnocheta viridis. The sequence goes on from CATQFJ010000006.1 coordinate 225,112, forward strand.
TCAGGATATTGTAAAATTGGTGGGCATATAAATTTTTCCCTCAGTTTATCGAATGCCGCTTGGCAATGTTCTGTCCACTCGAATTTTGTACCCTTCTTTAACAAAGCTTTTAAACAACTTGCTGTATCAGCAAAGTTTTCAACAAAGCGTCGGTAGTAGTTACAAAATGCCACGAATCTTCTAACTTCGTCGGCATTCTTCGGAATTGGATAATTCGTTATCGCATCGAATTTTGCAGGATCGGGTTTAATCCCATTCGGAGTGATCAAATGACCAAGATATACAACCTCCGGTTTTAAAAAACAACATTTACTCGGATTCAGTTTTAAGTTGTATTTCTCCAATCTATCTAGAACCTTTATCAAATTGTCGTTGTGATGTTTTAGGCTACATCCGAATATTATAATGTCATCAACATACAAAAAAGCTTCGGACTCCAGGCCAGATAAAGCTATGGTCAGCATACGCTGAAAACTATTCGATGATATTTTTAGGCCAAATGGCAACCTAGTGTACTGGTAATGACCATTAGGTGTAGAAAATGCTGTGTAAGGACGAGACTGATGATTAAGCTCTATTTGATGAAAAGAACTTGTCATATCTAAGGTCGAAAAATATTTAGCTCTACCTAGTTTATCTAAAATGTTGTCCAGACGTGTCAATGGAAACTTGTCATTTACGATTTTGTCATTTAACTTTCTAAAATCGACTACTAATCTCCATTTTTTTAAATCTGTGTGTCCCTTTTTCGGAACTAACAGTAGTGGTGCGTTATACGGGCTTATTGATGGTTCGATGATGTCTTTTTCCAAAAGTTCTTGTACTTGAGAATTTATTTCCCTCGTGTGCGTATGAGGTAGTCTATAGTTTTTTATGTACACTGGACTATTGTCGTGTAAATTTATCGTTTGTCTATAGAAATTGTTAGTGGTCAAATCCTCATCATCAATATGAAATATTGATTGGTATCTTCTCAGTATTGACACAATGTTTTCTTTATTCTCATCATCTAAGTCATCTAAATTAAAATTTTTCATCAGTTCTTTAAAGCGTTTATCCATATATTGCTCTTCTTTTTTCTTACTGTTAACTGCGCATATTTCATAATTGGCCAAAGGGATAGTTTCTATTCTTAGATTTTCTACTATCACTATTTTATCCGTTACATTCAATAACTTAATGTGTTGGTTTCCCTCTTTAGGTATTATTGCGTTCGCCAAAAACACTCCTTTAGTTATTTCTCAATTTATACAATGGCGTCTTCTTCCAATTCGATTGAAAAAGGCAAAATAATCTCACTTCTTTGCGGTATTCTTACTTCGTTTACTCTGAACGTGTTATCGTGTATCGGTATCGTTATTGTCTCACCGTTCATGTTGAATGTCAACACATATTTGTCATAATCTATATTGCACCTAAACTTGGATAGGAAATCTCTTCCTAATATTCCATCTGTGCTTATTGGGAAATTATCTTCCACTAACTGTATTTTCTGTTCTATTATATTCCTGTTTATTTCCATCCCAATAGTTGTGGAACCCAGAGATTTAATAATATTCTCTGATATTCCTGTTAAATTGCAATAGTCATCCTGATCCTCCTCATAATTCTCTAAGAATTTCCTTTTGCACAGCGAGACATCCGCTCCTGTATCTATCAAAAATGTTACGTCGTTGTTTGTATCTATTATGCTTAATCTTACGTAATTTTTGAGGTTGGATGATATGCTATATATTTCTTTAGTTTCTAAATGTTTCCCCTTGGAGTCTCTGTTCGTGAGGGCTCCTGATTTTGAGAGTTTCCCTGGTTTTGTACTTGATTTATTGTGTGACCTCTATTATTCCATCTTCTTCTATTGTTCGGCTGGTTATTGTTGTTGTCATTTCTGCTGACATTGTTGCTATTGTTTGTCGTATTCTTAGCAAAACACATTTTCGCAAAATGGTTGAGCTTTCCACAGTTGTGGAATTTATTGCCGTGGGAAGGCATTTATCATTATGTTGTCTTCCGCATTTTTTGCATCGTGATTGTTGCTTATATGTGCCGTTCCTTTGCTTGTGGTGTTGAGCGGTTTGATGGAACACCTGTTTCCGCTCCACCCGTGAGGAAACTTTTTCAGCGATCTTTAGTGCTTCCGTGAAAGTTTTCACTTGACTCGTGTCTATTGTGGTTATTGTTTGTGGATCATGAAAGCGTTGAAAGCAATTTTCCCATTCGCGCTCACAATGGAGGTTCTAAATGCTTCTCCCTCCTCGTCAATCTGGATTTCATTAAGTTCTGTGATGAGATTTTCAATCTTTGTTGCAAATCCCAACAGGTTGTCACCTCTCTGTACCAAGTGTGTTATCTCGTTAAGGATGCTATTCGATGTCCGCATTGGCTTATACGCCTGCTTCAGTCCTAGCACTAACTCGTTTATGGTCGTCGGTACGTTGTTCTGTTTCACTCTATTCTGAACCTTTAGTTCCAGTCTTGACTTGAAGATAAAGTCAAAGAATGATCTTTGCTTATCAGTGGGTATTGTTACGCTAACTGTTTCCAAACTGCTTAAAAACTCATGTAATTCATATTGTTTGCCTGAAAATTTCGGTACTAGCTTTGTTATCATAGATAACTCGCTCATATCGAGGTTAGCCATGATAATGCCTTGTCTTCTTTCCAAAACTAATCTTTTCCCTGAATGTTGTTCCAAAATGTCTGTCGCTTCCGATTTTAACCTTTCAAATAGCTCCAATAATTTAGTTGTCTTTTCGTCTTCCTCCTCTGAGTTCTGTATATAGACGCTTAAATTCTTTTCTATGTTCTAAATTTCCACTTTCTTTTCCTCTATTGTCTCTGTGGTATAGGGTCTATTCAATGACTTTCTAGCATTTATACTAATCTGTTCTAATGATTTTATAAATTCCATTTAGAACAAAAGGATGGATACCTCTCATGGTCTCTCTTGTACAAAATAAAAACTTTTATTTTATATATTTTTTTTTCTTTCTTTTATTTTATTTTCTTAATTATTTTTGATTTTTACATTTACAATAATAATTGTCTAAAAGTCCCTTTATTAATTTTAACATGTCCCTATTTAGGTTTATTATGACAAATATTAACATTGACAAAAATATTATCAGCATCAAGCAGGTTATACATTTGACAAATAAATCTTTCAGTGATTCCCTCATTTAAAAAAAAAAATTTTCTATATGAAATTATATTTGCGTGAATCCTTCTTCTTCTTCTTCTTCTTCTTGTTATTATTATCTCTGTTTTTGTACGTCACTTTACTAATTTTGTTCACTTCTCCTATCTTGTTCGATGCCCATTCTTTTAGGTCTTCTGTTTCCTTTTCTATATACTTAATAATAAAAATTATTGCAAAAGTAATTATAATTATTGACACAGTTGCGTTTGTTATTTTCATTCTCTTTGTTTACTTTACAAATATTTCATTTCTCTATTATAAGTTTTCTCTTTTTCTGTTTGCCTTTGTTATCTCCTTAAGCTCTTTTTTGAGGTTGATAACTGCAGTTTGAAGCGTTTGCCGTACTTCTTCCTTTTGTACGTAGGTTAACTCGTGCCTCTTGACTGCTATTTCTTTTCGGATTCTGGCCACTGTCCCACTCCTTGATTTACCGGTGTTTGGCAGGGGGAATATCGGTATTTTAGGTTCTGCTGGTTGTTCCCTCCGCAGGTATTTGGGTCTAGGCCCGACCGTTAGTATTGTTGGCCTTTCTTCTCTCTTTGGGTTGCCTTCTTCTTGTAGTTTTTCCAGCGAGCCTCTGCTTCCTGGATGTCTTTCAGCACTTCATCCAGTGGTTTCCCCATTCAGTGGTGGGATCTCTAACGATATTCTATTGTTCCGCAAGGATAATGGCTGAGCATAAGCTACAATTGCCTTTATCCTTTATTCAGATTTGTATTTAAAATTACAATTTCTAAATGTTTGGCAGGATCGCCATGTAGGGAACTAGTCCTGTACTAGTTCCAGGGGTTTGTTGCAGCGCTACTGGAGGACCTCTTGAGGATCGCAGTAGTGCTGGTAAGTCAAAGAAAGATGTCGCTTTTTTTTTTTGTTTAAATTAAAGTCTGTCTGTTTATTCAATTTACTTTGGTATTTATACTACTTATGAGAAGTTGACATATCATCTCGAACTTCTTCTCTAAGAGAGATTTACTAAAATCACTCAACAACTTATTGATCTACTATTGTCATTGATTGGGCGGAGTTGCTCTCTGATCCCGTTATTTTTAATAATTGTTTGGAGTTTCCCCAAACTCACTCAAAAATACTCTACTTTTCGTACTCTAGTTCACGTGCTACTCAATATGTAGCTATGTGAGTGGCCGTATATTCTACTCTAGTGTTTATTCCAATTACCACACACATTTGTCATAAGTGGGTCGCTAAGTTAATGCACTCGTCAAGTGCATTAGCCGCATACCAAAAAGGATCTCATATTTCTTTGTTAATCAAAGAAACTCGACCGTCTCATGAATGACAATACTTGTGTGCATGCATTGTGTGGTTTGTCTACATTACACACACGCTATGCTATGCACACACTAAACTAATTTATACCTTATGTTATGTATACACTACAGCACACTGAATTTATGAAGTCCGTAACAATTTTGTAACCGGAGAGCCTGCCACTGTCTATGGTAAAATTGAATTAGAGGTGACTATTGCTAATATTTCAGTCGAACATGTATTTATTGTTGCCGATATTGTTGACGAGGTTATCATTGGTGCCGATTTTATTATAAGCCATGGCATCAATCTGCGTATGGCGCAGAAATTTATGGATTGGCATAACATTGAAATACCTCTGGATATTGGCTATGAAAACCTGGTCCATGTAAGAAAACTTGTTGCTATTGAACATCAGAAGTTACCACCACATTATCAATCTTTGATATGGGCTCGAATGGGGGGAGATCGTGTAAACATCCGGTTGTGGGTAGTAGAATCAGCGGAAGAGTCCCTACAAGAGTGCTTAATTTATCGGGCCATGAGCGAGTCATCAACAAAAATACCGACATAAGTCAGTGTGGTCCAGCGGAGGCGATAATAAATTGCGTGAAAAATCTTTAACCTGCCAATATGTCTTGCAAGGAGAATAAATTATTTGAGGAGCATGTGGGAAACGGGGTAGCTGGATCAGCAGTTCCTGATAGTAACAGAGCCATAAATCTGCTAAAAAGGCATGCCCCCGCCTTCGCCTTAAAAAGTCAAAGAAAACGGCAATAGTTACGAACCATCTTCAAGTCCCAGGAACTCGCCTGTAATCTTAATAAAGAAAAAAGGCATCGGTACCAGATTCTGTGTCTGCTACAGGAATATAAACGACGACATAAAGCAGGACAGCTACCCGCTACTGAGAATTGATGACACTTTGGACAACCTGGCTGGAAGTGGCTATTGGTAGCTAGAAATTGCACAGCAGGACAAAGAGAAAACTGCTTTGAAAACAATCGAGTGCTTGTGGCAGTTTAAAGTTATGCCATTTGGGATCTGCAACGCTTCGGCCACATTTCAACTTCTTATGGAACATGTCCTAAAAGGACCTCAATGAAAGACATGCTTGGTGTACCTTGATGACATAATTGTGATGGGGAAGACTTTTGACGAGCACCTCAAAAATCTGGCTGAGGTGCTTCAGCGAATATCATCGGCTGGACTAAGGCTTAGCGCAAAGAAATGCTCATTATTCCAGAAGGAGGAGAAATATTTGGGTCATCGCGTTGCGGCAGACAGTATTTAAACTGCTGAAGATAAAATACGAACAGTAAATGACTGGCCCCGTCCGAAAATTTTTCATGAGCTCCGCAGCTTTCTGGGACCTTGCACATACTACAGACGCTTGTACCGAATTTCGCCAGTGTTGCAGCAAGTTTGCACGAGCTAACTAAAAAATCGCGACCGTACCAATGGGGTGAATCGCAAGTGGAAGCGTTCCAGACACTGAGAGTTTTGTTGTGTACAGCTCAAGTTTTGGTCTATCCAATCGCAGGAGAGAAATTTGTGGTAGATAACGATGCGAGCGGATAAGGAATAGGAGGCGTGCTTTCCCAGGTGGTCAATAGAAAAGAATATTTTCGAAGCCCGAAAGGAAATTTTGTGTGATGCGGGAAGAGTTTTTAGCAGCTTATGCACATTACCACAAATATTTGTATGACCAACACTTTATGCTAAGGACCGACCATTCTGCACTCAGGTAGCTACTGCAATTTAAAAATCCTGAAGGGCAGCTAGCGCGCTGGATTGAGCGAATACAAAGCAACGATTTTAGCATCGAACACAGAAGAGGTGTAAAACATATCAATGCGGATGCCCTGTCACGTAGGCTCTGCAACTTAGAGTGCCTACATTGTGCCATGGCCGAAGCCAAGGAATGCGTTGTTGACGTCAGAGGCTCAGAGGAATGATCCCACACTGTAAAAAATTATAGCGGCTTAACAAGAAGACAAAAGACCTACCCAAAAAGAGATATCAGCTGAAATTCCTCTCGTAAAATCGATTGGGCTTATATCGCATATGGAAAGTGCAGACGGCAAAGGGCTTTTAAATTTGCAAGTGGTACCAGCAACAAAGATTAATGAGGTAGTGAGGGAGTTCCATAATGGGTCCAGTGATGGTCACCTTGCTGTTACGAAAATCCTCGTAAATTTAAAACAGCGTTTTTATTGGGTTGGATGTCAGGAAGCTGTAGCCGAATGGATAGCAAATTGTACACAATGCATTGCAGTCAAACGTCCTGTAAAAAGAACTCATGTATGTTGCGGGTCGTTTCCCTATCAGAAACGCCGGATATCGTTATGTTCTTATGGTTATGGACTACTTCAGTAAATGGCCAGAAGTATATCCCATACCAAATCAAAAAAGCAAGAACAATAGTAGATGCATTCGTAAACAACTGTGTTGCTATGGTTTTCCAATAGAATTGCATTCAAGAAATTTGCGAGATATATGGAATAAAGAAAACTAGAACAGGAGCGCTCCACATACAGTCAGACGGCATGGTAGGAGAACTTAATCGTACTCTGGAAGAATACCTGCGAAAAATGATAATCGCGCATCAAAAGGACTGGGACGATCAGATCCCGAAATTTCTACTAGCATACAAGTCAGCTGTGCACGACTCACCATCACGAACACCTGCTATGAACAGAGCTGAAACTGCCTGGCCACTTGGAATTTGGTATTAAGCCAACACCAGCAACTGAAGAAGATCTATTCTCAAAAGTAAAAAAAAACCTTAATGAGCTACACAATTTATTCGCGGTCGAATTGAAATCGTCAGCAATAAAAGCAAAGCCAGATACGACGGAGCTGCAGACTCTCAGGGATTCAACGAGGAACAAATGGTTCTTCTTTTCATCCCACGACGAAAAAAAGGATTGTGCCCAAAACTACAAATTCACTGGGAGGACCCTACACAGTGGTAAAAAGATTAAACAATGTCGTTTACAGAATACAGAAGTATAACAGCCAAAGATTCAAAAATAAATTTTTCATCTGGAGCGACTAGCCACCTATGGACAAGGTGAGTGTGTGTCTATTCGGGATGAACAGACTTAATTGGGCGGCAGTGTTACAAAATTTAAATGTAGATTCAAATATAACGAACATAAAAATACAGCGATGAGTTTTATCAACCGCGAAGAGTTTTATAAACCGTGTGTGCAAGCTTGATAGCACTGAAATTCAATATAACGATAATAGAAATCAGGAAAGCTCTAGAATTTACAAGATTGTTGAGCTCCAAGAGCTCGGGAGGGGTTTCTTCGGGGTTGAAGAACTTTCCTCCTGTTTGCCTAATACCGTCTTGGTATTAGTTTAATTCACAGGCCTTTGCTGTGATTGTGACTGCCCGTGCTAGAAATAAGAGCCAACACGTGTTGATCGTTTGAAATTCAACTAGACAATGATTTATTTCAACATAAACTAAATTCTTATAACTAAAAAGGGTATTCCAGTACCAATAAAAAATGAGAGTCAAGAGTAAAAATACAAACTTGACGAAATGCTCATATACAGGAATATGCAAAAAAGTATTAACTTAAATTTTTAAAAAGATATAACTTAAATTTTTAAATAAAAAAAATACAAAATAAAAATAAAGAAATAAATGAGTCCTTACTAGGAGTTTGGTGGCTTGTTGAACTGGGTTCAACATTCTCCCCCGGTAGAATGGCAGCTGCAGCCCATCCAAGTGCCGGAGATTAACCAACCCAGCTTAGATTTTTGCGCCCATGGGAGAATTTTAGGTTTTATGGAGTGGGTTTTAAGAAATTTTTCTGATATCTCTCTCCCAAGGATCCCGTCGACTTCACGCCATGTGTCGAAGAAGGGGTGAGCTAGAGGCTCGTACTGTTTGAAATGGGCCGTGAGAGTGGGATCGTCTACCGGATCTTCCGTTTTGATAGGAGCCCGAGCTTGTAATCGCCAGATACACTTCAGTCGCTATCTTCGGTACGAGAAGATATGGAACCGGCTTAGAGATAGTTATATACGGCCGGAATAACTTGGGGGCTTTATCCTCGTCGCTTTCAGATGAAGCTAGTCTTTCAACCTCTACACTGGAGGATAGAGGATCCCGATTCTCCGTATGCAGCAGAGTGTTATGTTTGGCATTGCAACAGACATTAGGTCGGTATTCGAAATTGCACCGCTTGTCGGACGGGCACCAATAACGTTCATGATCGTAGGCCAAACAATTGAGACAATATCGTCGATTTTTTAGTGTGCACCGTCTCAATTCCACACTCCACTCTTTAAACTGGTTACAATATTTTAGAGGATGGTTTTTACGGGAAACATAACAGCGTGGTTTTTCCATCTGTGAAAAAAAGAAAAGAAACCAAGGCAAAGAAATACATACAGTGGTGATAAATAATATGTGCAAATGGTATCAATAATTTATTTTAGTGTGAGAATTTTTTGGCGAGAATGAGTGGTACGATTCATATTTGTTGGATTGCCGAGTTTTGAGCTTTCAGGTCGGACAGCGCTAGTAGGAAGTAAACACAGCTTGACAACCGGACGTACGATTGTGCCATTTTTGGTGACTACTTCTGCAACTCTGACGTTATTATCCTTGCCACGTATAACAGTAACGATGCGTCCTAATCGCCATTCGGTGGGGGGTAATAAGTCGTCTTTGACAATAACTATGTCATCATTTTTCAAATTCTCTTCCTCTTGTTGCCACTTGACACGTCTTTGAAGCTCAGTTACATATTCGTTCTTCCACCTTCTTGCAAATATATGTTGAAGAGCTTTCAGTCGCTCCCAACGCTTCATGAAAAGAATATCTTTTAAAGGGGGTTCAACGGGAGCTTCTGGTCTTGCAGTGATCGCCGCGCCACGTAACAAATGACCTGGGGTAAGTGGCAATACTTTTTCTGGATTTTTGGCCAAGGGGGACAGTGGTCTGGAATTTAACACGGCTTCGATTCGAACGAGTAAAGTGGTAAACTCTTCGAAGGTAAATGACATATTATTAGTGACCTTTTTTAGATGTGATTTCATGATCTTAACTGCTGCCTCCCAGAGGCCACCCATGTGGGGTGCATATGGCGGTATAAAGGACCAAGTAAATCCCATTGTTGCATATTTTTTGGCAAGAGCATCGTCGGTTGATTTGAGGAAATCATTGTGGAAAGAGTATAGCTTGCGCCGAGAAAATTTCGTCCGTTGTCGGAGAACATTGTCTTAGGTAGACCTCTGCGCCCAATAAATCTATGGAAACAGGCTAAGAACGCATCAGTTGACAGCTCCGAGCAGACCTCCAAATGTACTGCTCGAGTAGAGAAACAGACAAACACAGCAGCATAGCCCTTGAGTATTTTGTCATTTCGTAAGGTAGATGATTTGAGGTTAAACGGGCCAGCAAAGTCAACGCCAGTATAAGTGAAAGGAAGAGAAAATTTAACTCGCTCAGGGGGAAGAGACGACATTATTTGTTGGTGAAACTTGTGTTTATAGATTGTGCAGGCTTTGCAGTTTCGGATGCATTTTCGCACCATGTTCTTCAATCTTGGTATGTAGAAACCTTGTCTGAGTGCTCGCAGTATGACGTGATGTTCAGAGTGGAGCAGAATTTTATGAGTGTAGGTGACTAGAAGTTCAGCAAATCGAGATTTTTCGGGAATTATGACTGGGTGGCGTTCTTCGTAGCTTAAACCTGAGTTGTTTAGCCGGCCGCCAACACGCAATAAATCGTCTTTGTCTATAAAGGGACTCAAAGTAAGTAGTCTGCTTTTTCGGTTCAATGGCCTTTTTTCTTTGATACATTGATATTCCCTGTGGAAATGCTGCTGCTGTGCGAGAATCATTAGACGAGTCTTGATTGTAATTAATTCATGTGAAGTTATACATTTTTCAGTCGCAACGTAGCGTCGACGAGCGCAATTTAAAAAACGAAAAACATAACATACGACATGTACGGCCCGATCGAAGGACGAGAAGTTTTCGAGTATGTCAATTGCTGTATTGTATTCAATGAAAGTATTACCACAATTGGTTCGCAAGTGAAAACTCGAACACCTTTTGGTTTCCAAATCGGTCGTGTCGAATGTGCGTGGTCCTGGCCACAGGGACGCTGATTGACTGAGCCATGAAGGTCCATTCCACCAGAGTTGACTTGCGTATAATTCTTGCGGTGTACACCCTCGAGATCCCAAATCTGCTGGATTCTGTTAGGTTTTCACATGTTTCCAGGTATTGATGCTGGTGATATCTAAAATTTGAGAAATGCGATTCGCGACAAAAGTTTTTAGTGAGTTAGGGGGTTTCTGAAGCCATCCAAGGACAATTGAAGAATCTGTCCTTTAAAATAATTCGTATGGAAAATCGAAGTTCATAGCGAGAGATTTCACAAGTTTGGTAAGCAACAAAGCTCCACATAATTCGAGTTTTGGAATTGTGATCTTTTTTATGGGAGCTATTTTAGTTTTTGCTACTAGCAAATGACTGTATATGTTTCCTTCTGGGGCTTCCGCTCTAAGGTAAATCGTGCAGCAATATGCCTTCTCAGAGGCGTCGCAAAAGCCGTGAATTTGTATGCCGTTCTTTGGTGAGAAGTGTACCCATCTCGGGATATTTAAAGTAGAAATGTAAGGTAGATTCTTTAAAAATGCACACCATTTTGTAAAAAGAAGCGGTGAGACACCATCATCCCAGCCGCAATTCGCTTCCCACAACTCTTGCATTAAAAGTTTTGCTACCACTACCACAGGTCCTAGCCAACCTAGTGGGTCAAAAAGTCTGGCGATCACCGACAGAATTCTCCTTTTCGTAGTAGAGGAGGTTATTTCTATTGGATCAACAACATAGTAAAAATGATCCGATATTGCATTCCAGCAGATGCCTAAGGTTTTCATCGTACTGGAATCCCAAAAGTTTAAAAACTCTTCGTTTAGAAGATCCTCCCGGGGCAAGCTCTCGAGCAAAAACTTGTGATTTGCCGTGATCTTTTTCACTGGAAATCTAGCAGATTCTAATGTCGTTATAAGCTGATTTTGTTTGTTTCTTGCCTCGTCTAATGTGTGGCCTCCAGAGCAAATATCATCAACGTATATTTCGCGTTTCAAAATTCGAGATGCTTCTGGATAACAAGCCTCGCAGTCTTTAGCTAGCTCTAACAAAGTTCGTATTGCCAGGAAAGGCGCACAATTTATTCCAAATGTAACGGTTTTGAGCTGATAGGTGGTTATTTCCTCACCTAGCTTTTTCCTGAATAGAATACGCTGATATGGACGATCTCTCTCGTGTACCAATATTTGTCGGTACATCTTTTGGATATCCACAGTAAACACATATTTGTAGTTGCGCCATCGTAGTATTATTGCCATCAGGTCAGTTTGTAGAGGAGGTCCTTGGTATAAAACGTCATTAAGTGAGAATCCAGTCTTCGTCTTTTTTGAAGCATTAAATACCACACGCACTTTTGTCGTCTTACTTTCAGGCTTTACGACCGCAGAAAAAAAGAAAAAAGGAAAACTGTTTGTCGTCTTGGGTTCCCAATCCTCGACTTCCTGCATATGGTCTAGCTCTAAATATTCATGTAGAACCTCACTGTATTGCTTTTTCAAAGTTGGAGTTTTATTTAAAGTCTTCTCAATCCTATGATATGAGCTATCGCCATATTCTTTGATGGACCCAAAAATATATCTGTCGGAAACTCCCTTTTAAAGGGTAGTCTTTGTAGAAAAAATTTTTCGCAAATCAAATCACTTTCGGATTCAATAAAAATTTTTTCTGCTTCTTCTACTTCCCAGAACTTTCTTAGCTGTTCATTCAGAAGTGAATCGTCGTTAGATGAAACCGTGGTTGAAAAGGAATTTATGTCACTCATTTCAGACCCTGACAAATACCATCCAAAGTAGGATTCTCCAGCTTCAACAGTATTGTCATTCCAAAACTTAACCCCTTGTAGATTGATAAACGGTAAGTAATTGCTTCCAATAATAATGCCTATAGGAGCTGGCTTATCAAAGAAAGGGTCGGCTAGTTTTAAGCTTTTAATGGCCTCTAAATTTTGAATATTGATTGGCCTAGAGGGCAAAAAGTGTGATAACGTTGATAACACAATGGCTTTTATTTGTATCTTGAAATCTGAATCTCTTGCACGCAGAACCACGTTACACCTTGCCTTTGAATTTCTTTCTGTTTCTGTTTCGCCAAGCCCTGAAATTTTTGTATTATGAGCTTCTTTGTTGAATTCGCCTTTTCTCTGACCCAGAATCTAAAAGTGCTCGCACATTAAAAAATTCGCCTAAATGTCCGATTTGAATTAAAGCTGTAGGTAGTATGGTTGTACCTTCATGCTGCGAAAAGTGCGCTTGAACTGAGTCAAATTGTGTTGCATTATTATTGGATTCTGCGGTCTGACTGTGCATTGTGTTGACAGAGTTTTGCATACCAGAGTCAAAACGCATATCAACTTCTAATTGTTCTCTAGCACTTGTATCATGGCTAGCGTTGTGTCTTAATTCTTCTCTGACATTTTGATTTAAAATGATTTGGTGAAAGACAATTCGCACAGTATTTGTTGTTATATACGAATTTTATTCTATCTGCTCCTTTAAGCGACTTGAAATAATTACATGATTTAAGTGGGTGATTTTGTTTGCATTTCTTGCAACTAAATTTTGTAACTTCAGCCCTTGACTGGGAGTGAAAAGATTGACTTTTTTGAACATGATTTTCTTTTGCTACCGGTCTTCGCAAATTCTGTAGTGCTTCTAACATTTCTAGCCTGCCGGTAAGAAAGTCGCTCATTTGCTGCCAAGTAGGCAAAACTTTGTGGTCTGTTAAAGAAGTTTCCCAAGCCTTAACCGTCTCATCTGGCAGCTTAGAATAACATAAATGAATCAGAAACGGATGATAATTCTCTACATCCACTTTGAAAGTTTTTAATACCGCTATGCTATCATTTACTAAACTCTGCATATACCTCATTGCCTTCGGATTTTCTTGTGATATGGCTGGCATTCCAAACAGTTGTTTCATATTTTGATGCACTAAAACACGAACGTTTTCGTAACGGGCTTTTAATGATTCCCAAGCTATAGAATAATTTTTATTTACTAGATCCAAATGTTTTATGGTATTAAATGCTTCACCTTTTAATTTGCTACGCAAATAAAATAGCTTTTCCGCTGGAGCCATGTCTGCATTGCTTGCACATACCGCCTGAAACATGTCTCTAAAGGCCGGCCATTTTGAAACGCACCCATCAAAATTTTGCATATAGCCTAAACCTAGAACCATTTTTGCCTGAACCTGCCACATTACCTGCTTCACTTTTTTCTTTGATCAATTTAATCATCTTTGACTTTATTTCCTCATACCTTAGATTAGCCTCCGCATATGCTACAGAAATCTCATCTTTAAAGTCTTCAGCTTCCCCATTATCGTCTTCCATAACATAGTCGTCATAAGATTTTGTTAACTTTTCCCACCTTCTATCTAATTCAACCATCTTTATCTCTAGTAGGGGCACATCTTGACTTTCACTTTCTTTTTCTTTACAACTTTCACAATAAGTTACTAAATTGTGAAGATCTCTTCTGCACTTTCTTTTGGCAACTGCTTCCTTAGTCTTACTCATCTTGCACTTAATTACCAAATTCTAGCAGAATCGCACTAATTTGACCAACGCCTCAGAAAAAACTTCTACCACAATAATTTGTTCTATAGACTTATGCAAGAAATAAAATTTTACTTCGATAATATTTTCCTCAATATGCCAAATAAATTTGATTATGGGTATAATTTTCCACCGCGATCTTTCTGCGCTGTACGCCCTTGTTTGACTGTACCTTTTGTTTTCACTTTTATGCAGAATTTTATGATTCGAAAGATTTGTGCGATTTATTATCGACCCCACTGTATATAAGTATTATGTTGGTTAAGTATATAGTATGCTGAAGATTTCCAATAAATATTTATTTATTTTTACCAAAGATAATGATTTAGAGAAAAGTGTAACAGTTCTTTATATACCCCACTTTTTATTTACCTATGTGTGTACCCCACTTTTTATGTACATATGTATGTATGTATTTACCACACTTCTTATCTATGTGCCACTCTTGTTATGTACATACATATGTATGTCCAACACTTTATACGAATCTTACTATTTATTTTACCGAAATCTCACATAAAATTAAGCTTGTTTTTACCAACCTTTTCTAGTAGAATCCGTTCTTGTCTTCCTGTGTATTTAGCTTCGTATCTTTTGGCAACTTTTATTTATTATTAATTTTTTTAATGTTTTATTCAGTTTTTATTAAATTTAAATTCTTTGTTGCAAAATCTCTATTTAATTTACTTTATGTTCACAGCACAAACTTTTCGTTAACTTTTCTTTTTAATGCACGTACACGTATGCACATACATATGTATGTATATGCGTGTATAACTTACATCAATAACTTTTGAATTTTCTTGTATGTTCCTATGAGTTTGAGTAGTTGAAATGTGAGAAATGAAACACTGATTTAAGTTACTTGCGTATGCAGTGTTGCCACCAACGAAATGTTAAATTACACATGTATCATGCCAAAATTACACATGAAATTAGGAATTACACATGCTTCCTTTTTTTATGCAAACTAACGTGCTTTGATTTGTTTATCTAAATATTTGACCATTTTGGTTTATCAAAAATTTGTGTGATGATGAATATATTTTCCATATTTGGTCTTTCGAGGTCATTTAATAAAATGTTATTTTTTACATTTATTCCGAATTTTTGTTGGTATTTTCCAACTTCTTCAGTGATTTTTTTTTATTCTTGTAGATCTATAATCTTCTTTAGACCAAAAATATCATTCTCCTTAAAAATATCACAGTTTTGTTTTGTGTAAAAAGGACAATAACAAACAAACGGTCAATAAATTTAAAGCAAAAAAATGCAAAACAGGCTCATAAATGAATTAAAATATCACAGCCAATCCTTATTTGTCGCCATCAAAATAAAAAAAAGTAGTACAGTACAACCTCCCTAATCCGGTCACTCACTATTCCGGAATATCTAGTAATCCGGACTTTTAAATTTTTCGAACAGTTTAGAATTTTTCCTCTATAGTCCGGCCAAGTGTTCTTTTTTCTCAGTAAAATTTGCGTGGCGAACTGTTCTCAAAAGCTATTTTATTGCCTGAACAAACCAAAACGACATATAAGGATATTTTATTTTTAAAAAAATTTAAAAATAAAGCAGACAAATTACATAAAAATTCTTATTTTTCAAAATGAATATTTTTGGTCACTTTTAGTATGTTTCTTTATGTTTTCGTTTTCTGTAAAAAATTATATACAAATGAATTCTTTTTTTCTTTTCGGTAATAAAAAATTTGTTATATATATTTACATTTATGTATTGCGCACTGTAGTGCGGACGATCCACTAATCCGGACAGTAGCTGAAACTATATCTGTCCGCATTTTGGAGGTTGTACTGTACTCAAACAAGATAAAATTTTAAATACCCATGAGTTACACATGCAGCCAATTACACATGGGCTGTACATCAAAATGAAAATTACACATGATATGTGTAATTACACATAAGATGGCAACACTGTGCGTATGCCAAAGAGATTCATATGCTAGTGCGCAGGTCAGAAAAAAAACGCCGCTACTTTTTTTTTGTATTTTACAGTGATGGTACTTTTAGATAGTGTTGGTATTTCTTTAGTTCAATTATTAATGGTATTTATATTGTTGGAATAATTCCGTTTAAATTCTTTGTATTATCTACATATGTATCAGTGGTGGCACTTTTTAATAGTGATGGTATATTAACATCAAGTGGATGAATTCTCTCTCATTTAATGCAGAATTTCACACTTTCTTGTGTATTAAAAAAAGGTTTATGCATATTTGTTGTAACATAAATTATCCTTTAACTATTCCCAAATTGCACATAATATAAATCAAACACTGAACATACCCGATATTGTTCCACAGGGTAATCAGAGATGTAACTTTGAGGTTATGTTTTGTAGTAAATCAGCTTTTTTGTGCCACTAGTTGCTGTTAAAAAGAGATAGCAATATAATGTAAGGATGAGGGAAAATAAACAAAACAAAATTAAGCATTTTGGAAGTAAGAAATGATGAATTGTATTGCAATTTACTTCTTCTATATATCATGAATAATTCTTATTTTATATTATTTTTAATGTTATATAACTTTTTGCATTTATATTGCTTAAAATAATATTTTTCTGCAACTCTTTTTAGTGAGTCAGAAATTAATAAGAATACAAAACCACAACAAAACGTGAAAAATTCTTTGTTTACGAGTTCCTGTGCGACAGACACAGCAATAGCATGCCGTTCGTATCACCTCTGGTATTACTTTGTAATTGTTCTCCGATGACAAAGTGTGTTTCACAGACCAATGATGACGATACCACCGTTATTCCTTGTGTTTTGCCTCGTAGACGGATGATGATTTTGACTTCTGTGTAGTTGTAATAGATGATACTTGAGTTGTTACTGGTATATGTACATACGCCTGTCGTATGTACTATGTGTATAGAGCTGTGTGTATTCAAATTGTGAAGGCTTAGCTGATTCACATCCAACCTAAGCTTTTCTTAGGTTTATCGAAGGACCAATGTTGAGCTCCAAAAGCTCGGGAGGGGTTTCTTCGGGGTTGAAGAACTTTCCTCCTGTTTGCCTAGTACCGTCTTGGTATTAGTTTAATTCACAGGCCTTTGCTATGATTGTGACTGCCCGTGCTAGAAATAGGAGCCAACACGTGTTGATCGTTTGAAATTCAACTAGACAATGATTTATTTCAACATAAACTAAATTCTTATAACTAAAAAGAAAGAAAATTCTGCCTAACCACGGGGATCAGCTTTTTAAGAGTCATAGAACTGTTAACTTCGATAAGTAAAGACAAATTACTTTGTGTATTTTATTCTAAAGTATAATAACAGGAATAAAACAGTATTGAGTAAAAATCTATATCCGTTTGTGTTTTTATTTTATTTTTTAAAAATTAAAAGAACTCAAACAAGTAAACGTTATCGAAAAGGTCGAAACATAACAATATGTATGTATGTATGTGCTCTTTTGAAGCCACTGCATTTATTTTCCTAAGAACATTTATATATGCGAAATACCATTTACCATACCAAAGCTTGGCGGACCAAGAAAGATATCCTCAGAAAGCTCACCTTGGTTGTTTCTAGTTAATATAGGAGATTATACGATCGATAGATATGTCCATGCTACTGCTGGCAGAATTGGTAATAAGGTGTAGTATATTACTGGTTAAATATTGTCTTTTATTATTTCTGGCAGATTTAAGACGTTTAGGAGATAACTAAGGCGACTGCAAATTCTTAAGTTGCGGTATGATAAATTACTGGTTCAATATTGTTTTTTTTTGTTGTTATTTTTGTCAGATTTAAGACGTTTAGGAGATTAATCAGGCGACTGCAAATTCTTAAGTTGCTTCGAAAATATTATAAAAATCCGCATAAAGTTTCTGCCAGTCATTACAGCATTGTTGGGTGCAATAGAGCTCATGTGTTGAGTTTTTGGGTTTGATAATTTATGCAAATGTAAATTATTAGAGCTTGTGAAGGAAATATTTACTTTTCTTCAAACTCCCAATTTAATGGAACTAAATTATTACCTTTCCAGAGCAAAATACGATGGATGGGACCAAAAGCTCCACCGTTCAGGCTTAAACAAGTTGTTCCTGCATTGTTAAACGATTTACTTGAAAGCTTTTTACCCAGCAGTTTGACTCAAGAACAAAAGTTATCTGAAAATGAATCTATTTCAACATTTATTAAGGAACTAAACAGGGTAAGTGAATTCTATATATGTAAAAAGAGTAACTTTATGGTGTAACTGACTGACTGACATATCAACGCACAGCCCTAACGACGCAAGCCGGAAACTTGAATTTTTGTAGGTAGGTCCCACTTCCGCAGCTTAGTTCCACTAAGGGGTTTTTGAAAAAAATCGGCAACCTTGTATCTCTGAATCTAAGTAAGGTAGACACAAAATTTCAAAATCATAATAATTCCGTTATCTTTTCTAAATAATATTTAACATTTCTTTTACTTTTTATCAAAAAAATTGCTATTAAAAATTTTCGTACGACAAAAATTTTGTCTCATAAGTAATGATACAATAATTTCAAATAAGCTCACTATGTAAAAACATCATTATATCATTTTGTAGAAAATAAAACGCCATTTGTACATTTTTAGCCCGAAAAAGGTAAAAAGTTTAATTTTGGTACTTTTTCATAAGCGGTTTACCTTCTAAAATAAAATATGTAGACATTACGAAGCACTCAAACACATTTTGGTACTTTTTCAAAATTTGAATTAATAAAGAGTATAATTAGTAACTCTTCTTGGTACTTTTCTCGTACAACTATTTTTTATGCATTAAGAAGTGACATTTGAAAATTCATATTCTAAGGGGATTAAAAGAGATAAAAACAAGTTAAATTGTTTTTTAAATATTTTTTAAATTTGCTTATTCTTTTTTTATATATATGTAGGTTAGAATAGGTAAGGGTGTCAACCAGAATCTCTGACTCACTTAGACCGTTTTGGTTCATTGTGATACCACGGAGACCCTGCTTATGCGGAGTCCCCACCGTCGAACCAACCAGAGCTCAATATAAAGCTACTAATACGTTGCAGTTCAACACTGGCAACGACCGAAAGTTCCCTGAACTCAAGAGCGCCCATTGGGGCCATTCTCTTTCTTGCCAGTCCGGAACAGTGACACACAAAATGTTCAACACTCTCCTCTTCATCGATATCTTGGCAGCTGCGAGAAAAATCATTGTGTTAGACCTTTGCGCATGGCTGCATGTGAGACAGTGTCCGGTTGTAACGGACACTAGAATTGAGTTTTGTTTCCTATTTTCTTTATTTAGATGGGTCCATAACTGCCTAGTGATTATGCAATCATTTCTTGTTTCCCATCTTCTATTTGTTTCATCTTCTGTCTTGCGCCTTAGTCTGAGTTTGCAAGAGAGTAGGCGTAAGCCCACACATTCCAAATCTGGTGGAACCGTAAAGTTTTCCCAATTCTTACCAGCTGATCAGCCGTAGAATTCCGCTGAATCCTTCTATGCCCCGGGGTCCAGATGATCCTAATATCAAACTGCTCTGCCATCTCGTTTAGAGATGAACGGCAGTCAAGAGCTGTCTTAGAAGCGGAGTTTTAAGAACCATAATAGCTTCTCGACTCTCAGTGTATGTGCTTATTTAAGTCGTTGAAGTAACATTCACTTTCAACCAATCTGCAACTTCTTTTACAGCAGTCCCTGAAATGAATCTTCACTTCTGTAGATGGTAACCAAGTTTTATAAAGACGTTCATGTAGTATAGCAGAGGAGGTTTGGTCGATCTTCCATCACCAAGCTTCATCGTCGAGTATTCTACAGCGGTCGGTGCTATTTTCGTTCCAAAGAGAGGTACAACGAAGACAGATTGCTAAAGTTATTGCTGTAGGTAGGTGGAGTAGCATCCCCCATGCGTCCGTGAAGTAGTGCGAAGAACACTGGTTATATACTGGTTATATGCAAAACGTTCAACCTTGTGTAGAATGTGTAGATACGACTCTTTATCCAGGGGCGGCCACCACAGAATGATGAAAATTTATCGTACTATTGCAGTATAGATCCAGTGAACAATTTTAAAGGCGAGACCCCATTTTTTTCCACTGGAGTTCTTGCAACAATAGAGTAAAATTTCTGCTTTCTTTGCTCTCTCTAGAATATTAATTTTGAAACTCAGTTTCGGGCCAAGGATAACCCCGAGATATTTTGCAGTGTTGGACACTTTTATCTTCGTATTATTAAGAGTGATAGGTTTGATAACAGGTATCTTGTACTTCTAAGAGAAAAAGACTAGTTCCGTTTTTTTTTGATTAACGACAAGCCCTCGTTTCTCTGCCCATTTTATTAAATCTAAAAGACCACTCTGTAGGATATCCCTTACAAAAGTGAGGAATTTTCCTCTGATAGCTAGTTCTACATCATTAGCATAACAAACAACCCCGCGATTCTAGAGAAACCAGCATAGGATTTAGGGCTAGGTTCCACAGCAGTGCCGAAAGAACTCCTCCCTGTGGTGTACTCCTGTTTGCAAACCGAGCTTGCCTAGAAGCTCCTAGAGGCGAAGTTATCTGGCGGTGAGTTAATAGATTCTGAGTCCACTTGCATAATCCCACATTAAAGTTCGACAAGGCATCAATTGTCGCATCTGGAGAAATGTTGTTGAAAGCCCCCTCAGTATCTACGAAAGCCACAAAGGTGTATTCACCCATCGAGAGTGATTTCTGTATTGTGCTAACCAGCTCGTGTTGAGCCGATCTGGTTGACTTTCCTCTTTGGTATGCATGCTGATGTGAAGAAAGTAGTTTACCAAATGAATGGTTTTGCGTATATAGTGATCGACCATGCTTTCTAATGTTTTCAGAAGAAAGGATGATACTTATTGGTCTGAAATCTGTCGGTGTGGTATGAGAGTTTTTACCGGCATTCGGAATGAAGACCACTCTCGCCTCCCCCACTTATTAGGAATATGACTCAGTCTTAGACAACTTGTGTAAATTATCAATAGCCTGGGGGCTATAAGGTTCGATACATCCTGTATTTCAGCCGGTATGATACCGTCTGGCGCTGGAGATTTGTAACGCTGGAAGCTTTTCAGAGCCCAAGTTAAGGTCTGCATATGGACAGTGTCAGATATGTTTTCCGTAGGTATTAGGTAAATATCAGATGTTTGAATTTCAGACGCTGAGTTTCCGGGAAAGTGAATGTCCAGCAGGACTTCTAACGACTCCTCACGAACAAAATTTTCCTCACGCGAGAGGGTTCCGAACCATTTTCGATGTTTTCACAAAAACTCTTCCATGTTATAGTTTTAGCAAATCTTATATGCTTTTTGTAGTCTTTTAATTTTTCTTTTCCAGTTCTTTTCTGGATGATTTAGCCCTGTTGAAGAGTTTTATACATATACAGCTGCAAACTTGTATCTCTCTCTTCTTACTCCTCGGCCTGTTTAAAGGGCATGACGATTCCCTCACATTTTTAAAAATCGCAGTGATATTATCAACCTCACAATCTAAATCCGAGATTTGTAGAAGTGACGAGCATCACTGGTGCCCGCTACCTAAGAAAAGGACTGTGCCTGAAGTACACACCGGTTTATGATCCTATCGGCTACCGAATCAGAAAAGTAGGTAACATCTAGGACTTCCTGTCTGTTCCTTTTTGTAAATGTACCTCAATTACAAATATTAAGATTAGTTCTAACTACAAATTATAAAAGTTCCTCACCTTTTTCATTAGTATCTGTACTTCCCAAAATAGTGTGATGTGCGTTGGCGTCACAGCACAAAACGATGTGGTATCCATCGTTTACCGCCGCAGCTGTAAAATCCACCACCATTAACGACGGTAGAGGGCCTATGTCGTTATGAGCGCAGTATGCCGACGCCACCCATTAGCATGTTCCTCCTACTTCCACGCAAACCACCCTTATGTCGCTGCCGCTGAAGTTAGATAATAGAAATACATACTATATTAAAGTGCTTCCTTGCCAGGATATAGGTTCTAGTATTAACTTTATTCTTGACAGCTAGCATCTTAAAATCCTTGGTCCTCAATCTGCAAACTCTGCCACCTCATTTCTAGGGTTCCTGGATTAGGACTATGTCAACTTTGCATGTTGTCACAAGAAGCTGAAGAACAGCCGAGGCTTCTTTAGAATGATGGAGCTTTATCTGTAGCAGGTTCAACATCCGCACGATATCCATCTCCATAACCGTTTTATAGGACTCGTCGTCAGTCTCGAGAAGAAGGTAACTGTCTTCACCAGAATCAACATCGAACAGATCTGAGGCGCCTCCGAGAATTTCAGAGTCGGATGTCATATAGCCATCCTTTTCCGAAAACTCACGTAAGCCTGATTTCTTCCCCTCCTTTTCAGATTCTTCCTCTACAGCGTGTTCACACACTGTCTTGGGCCTATCCTTCATTGGAGGCTGATCTCCTTTAAACACCTTTAGCGTAAGCTGTCCAAAGGCGTACGATATGATGTTATCGGATCTGGCCAAGCAAGGGAGAGTTTCAGCGTTAAGTATTAAAACTACTCCACGCCAGTCTTCCTCCGCCTCGCTGAAACTACATCTTCCAATTGCTGGTTGGAAGTGAAAGATTGCAGTACTTTATCCGGGATGGAATGTCTCTCTTCTTAACAAGATCGATTTTCCCATCCTGCTGACAGCTGCTTTGTACAGGTCCACCGATCTTTGATCTCCAAAGCCCATCAGCTTAACCCTGCCTTGATATCAGCCTGCATCGCGACAGATAGAAGGTATGCCTGGATTCTCCGCGAGGACCTGGTAGTACGTGGCAGCCAGTTTAGTTTCCGCCTATTCAAAAGCATAATCTTCTTTGATTATGCCTCATTTTTTATGGACGGACATGTCTGTTCAGACCCGGGTTGGTCAAGCTCGAGCTGCTACGTGCACCGACAGTCTGCCCGGTGTCCGCGGCAGATTCCGTCTGAACGAGTTTTCTCCTGCCAGACGGGCCAGCCATAACAGCTAGTTGCGTAAGCCCGCTCCTCTGTACTTCAGCGCTAGAAAGCACCGTCACACAGTGGCTGAAAATCGTTTTTCATTGGCCAAAATTCTGTAACTTTTGAACCGATCAAAATATTGAAGTAATTTTTATTTTATTGGATAGATATTTAGTTCAGCTTGACTCAGTTTAAATTACATTAAAATTGATTGAGGAATTTTTAAGGAATTCTAGGTCAAAGTTGAACTTTTGAATTTTTTTAACTTTTAGAGTGAAATATGGGTTTATTATTTTTTTATTTATTAAAAAATTTAATATATGGAAATTAATAATAATTATAAATATTTTTTGTAATAATGGAATTTTTTTAATGTTACACTTAAAAAAAATTTTACACTGAAAAAAATAGTAAAATCAACTGGAGATTTTGCTATTACAGAAAAATTAAAAATTTTTTGCTGACTAATTTGCAAATTTGCTTACACTCAAAGAATAGTTACACTTAAAAAAAACGTTAATAATATTATCTAAAAATGTTGCTATTACTACAGAAAAATTTATTATTTTTTGCTGTCAAATTTGATAATTTTAAAAATAAAAACTGCAATAAATTTTAATAGCATTTGCAACTATGGTAGGCTCTGTTTATTATTATTTTTTTACTAATACTATGTTTTTCGTACTTAAATAACAATGAAAGGCAATTATAATTATTATTCATTTGACTCAAATATTGATTGCAAATATTCCATATTTTGTTCTGTGCTATCTCTGTTCTTTAGTAGTTTTTTGGCTTCTTCATCTAAATCCCGATGTTCCACTTTCCATTGATTTCTAATACTGGAGATAAACGGATCTGACGTTGCCAATAATATATTAAATAGATCTTCATTTGTTGAATTTCGTGAAATTTTTCTAGTATTGTGGTCTCTATAAAATCTGTAATCCTTGTTCCTTTTTTCCTGAGCCTCCTCTGATAGATCTCCAAGTGGCACCAAATGATATTTAATGACATCTTCTCCATGATAAAGGATTTTGTGAACTGTTGCAGACATATTTCTCCATGGGTAGTTGGTTGTATATATTTTTGCAGTTTCCTTAGCATAATCTCCAAATTTTCTAGAGTCAATTTCTTCATTGCACGCAAGTACTTCTAGGATTATTTTAAATCTGAAAATAAGGTTAAAATCCACTCCTGTTATTTCAGATGCTGTTTCTGGATCTGAAAAGAATCTTCTTGCGGTATTGCCATCATTTGTATTGCCTGACCCTTGTTTTGGCTGATCTATAATCAATCCTAATTTGCGATATTCATCTTGAACATGTTTCTTTTTTGCACTTCTTAACTCTTTGTTGGTTTCGTTGTTTCTTATTGATCCTGAAGACCCGAAATCCAAATCATGGCTGATTTTTAGTATGTGTTCCATAAGTCGTATTCTTGCATGTAGTGGTGATAATCCAAATTCATATGTTTTAACAACTTTTTCAATGATATCCACTTTTGTTAATTGGTTCTGTGATGTAGGAAAGATTCTTTTATATTTGTACAACCAATTGCATCGTTAATATCTTTAAGTTTCCGCCTCTTAGATTTATCGCTGCAGTTGTCCAATGAATTGCGTGGTCTTCCAGCCTTATCTTGCTTTGCTGTTTCTGCAGCGACAGTAAGTTGGCCATCTAACCAGTTTGCACTTTTTATATAAAAGTTTTGTTTACTGTAGCGAACTTCTTTGTAGCGTTTTTTTAGTGCTTTGACGAAATTATATAATTGCTCTTGCATTTCGGTGCTACACGAATTTAAGTTCAATTTTATTTTAACGTAACTAAGAACATCTTCCTGGTTTTTGTTTCTAAAATACTCTTCCTCCAGTTCTTTATAACTGAAGCTCTCCATATTTTTGTGAATATTTTTATTTGCGTCTGTTATGTTTTACCCGTATTACTGAGTAATCCCTTAATCGAATCCGTAGTTTTATACATTTTTAGATACATGTTATTCACACATTGATCTTTAATTTCATAGCAGGTAGTGCTTAAATTGCACAAAACTGCACATGTTGTCCAGACCTTAATAATATCAGGTAAAACTGATTAGTATCTCGCCAATATTTGTTGTTGTTGTTGGGTTGTGTTTTTATTTTTAGTGGTTTAATGTCCCGATTATTGTTATAAAATTGCTTATGACTTTGGTTGACCCTAACATTTGATAACAGGTAAATTTAGAAACAGATCATATGTTTACTGTAGAATTTTGTGATAATTTGTGATAATTTTATTACCAATTTTTGGCTGATCAAAACAAAGCCATTAAACCCTTTCGCAGGTATTATATTTAATTTTGTTAGTTTTACGTAGTCTAAAGTAAAAAACATAAACTTTTAGGCAAAAAAGTGAAAATTATATACACCATTGTATACGAGTACTTTGGAGTAATTTCATTAAAATGAAAAAAGTGTTCTACACACGGCTCGTCACGGGTGCAAAAGTATATATAGCGGTAAAGGGGACACTTTCACCTTTCTCCGGGTGGTATACATTTCTTGTTCCCTTTTGTTCCCTAGAAGTTCTATTCCACTAAAGTTTAAATTTGAGAAAAATATAGTAGTTTCATAAATATTCCGTAACGCCCTTAATATTAAACGCTAGAGCTCTGACCACTTACAAAAACTAAAGACTATAATCCTACCAACATTATAAAAAAGACCGCAGGCCATTATCGATGATAGCTTGCAAGTAGTAACCATTTATTTTTTACAAAAAACAAAAGAAAAACACCTTTTTTTGAAATTAAAAAAAACCGTTGAGTTTGACAGCATGCCACGCTCACAATTATCAATAGTTTAATCTAATTTTTTGGCTACCTTAATCTGGATATATTAGCTGCAAAAGGGCGTAAAAATTTTAAAAATCGGTGACAAAAAAAAAAGACTTTTGGCCAATGAAAAACGATTTTCAGCCACCGTGCGTCAGTCCATCGGTTCTGGTCTTGTTTTGTATTTTTGTTTTCACATGGTTGGCATAGAGTATAAGGGACTTGAAGGCCACCACGTCATAGCCCCCGATAACGTGGTGAGGGCGTCGTGCACTTGCTGAGATGCCCATGTATCAGAAAGGCTCCGTTACAATACAGCTTTTAAATCCTGACTGCAAAAATCCGATGGGCACGGGTCCCATGACACCCCGGCTTAGGTTTGGATAACTTTTAAAGTCGGTTGTCTTCACCCATTACCAAAGAGCACTAAAACGGTCAACTATGGTCTTGGGTTGAAGACATAGACCACGGTCTGTAATCAAGCCACCACACCACGACATGGTAGTTATCCCGATGGGGATTTTTTATACATACATAAATATAATTATCTTTAAATAAAAAGCTTTTCCCGCTAACAAAGTAGCGGGTATACTGCTAATTATGTAATAGTTGTATACTAAAACAAGTAAGAGTAGTATATTCGGCTGAGCCGAGTCTTATATACCCTTTACCATAGCAAGGAGTGCCGAAAGAAGTCACAACCCGAAATTTCACGCTCACAAAATACGAAAAAAAATAATTAAAAAAATTATAAACTTAAATGAAAAAAAATACACGCTCACGTGATAAAAACAAAAAAATTAACCACGATCATGCATGATTCACGGTTATCACGTAATTGGTGCTTATATCTATTTCATACTATAGGCTGACTGCATACACAGCTTGCAAAGCAACACTGCAAGCATGTGCTTACAAGACAAAACAATACTTCAGGATAAGACTTTTATTATTGCTGTGTGTTGCGTTTTTCGATTTTCGAAAAGACAAAACTGCAAATGACAAGCATGCATAAATTTTGTTAATGTAACGCATGGAAAAGGGTTGCACTGCAATTATGAACTCATTCCATTATCAAATATAAGGCTACATCACTTATGAATGCAATGCATTCTAGTGTTGCTTTGCAAACTGCATTTATGAAGTCAGCCATAAATTATGAATTCCGTAACAAATTTGTAATCATTTCTTGCCTAGAGTGCATTATAAGAATATGAACATCCTCTTATTAGTACTTAAATCGGTTTGTACACAGTTGGGGTATTCACACGGTCGCCATAAAGTCATGTGTCTTAAAATAATAACACGAAAAAATATGACTGCTGTGAACAACAACAATATAGGGTGATATTTTAAATCTGAGTCAGCTGATAAAAAAAAAACAATAATAAAACGGACAATCGTTACAATCATAAAAATTATATATTAAAATGCCGAAAACAAGTGAAAAAACGAAAATAATAGCTAGTTTGTGCAAAAATTACACTACTGTTTAGTTATGACAAAACAAAAACACAGCATAAATATTCTTATTATTTTAGGACTTTTTTGTTTGAAGTACAAAAACAATTTTTTAAGACGTCATAAGATAATAAGACATTATGACAATATGACATGATAGGACACCTTGTGAATACCCAAAGTGTTTCAACGTCTTTATAAAAACGCCAAAGGTCTTTAACTAACCGCAGAAATTATTTGAAACGTAAGGAAAGGTTTAAGAATGAAGAAATTCTGCCAAAATTTATAAGAATATCGCCAACTATTACATAATTCTGCTAGTCTGATGATTCAAATGTTCCAATATTATCTTCAAAAATAATTTAAAGCTCTCAAAAATTCTTAAAAAAAGAATAAACTTTTTCAAATAAAAAGTAAAAGTAATAAAAATAACTAAAATGTACCAAAAATTCTGTAAAAAAAGATTGTATATTGTAGTTCAGGAGTTAAACGCGGAACTAAATTAAGGCGTTGCACAGTAGTGCCAATTAGAAAAAAAAGTAATAAATCTGTATCTTTAAAACTTGCGATCCGCTCACAAAACAATGTATGTAGAAATCATAGAAAAGCACCTAAGCTTTAAGGATTTTCTAATTTGAAGCACCTTGTTGAAACATACGGTGTTCTACAGGGTGTCAAAGTAGACTACCTCGGGCATGTAATACTTTTTTGGCTTGATAGCTCTTACAAATATTATTTGATTTTAACAAATTTATACTTTGTGTAAAGCTTTTTAATAGATAAAGAAAATACATTTTGTTTCAGAAAAATTTCTTTAATATTTTCAAAGATATTTGGATTTAAATTTTTAAATTTTGATTTGCGCTTTGACTTTGTTCGAAATTTTCCCAATATTTTCGCAAAGATAAAATTAAAAAGAAAATATTATATGATTTTTAATACAATCTCTGATAATATGCAGAAAAAGTTTTTCATTGATTTCAAATCATGTAGTCGTGAAAAAAATCGAAGTAATTTTTTTTTAAATGAGAGTGAAAAATTGCTAAATTTTGACAAAAACAGAGTTTGATTGTTCAACGGTTTTCGCAACATTTTTTCATAACCCAAATTTTTCTTTTTCAATATATCAAAAGATTAAACTTCAAAAAAAACTGTAGTAGAAATTTTAAGTCGATTAAAGCATGCACGCTATATCCAGCATAGGACCAATATGTAAAATTTTTAACGAAATTATAAATTAATCAATCGCTTAAGAAATCGCCTATCGAGTTTAATTTTTTTTATAAATTACATTAGATATATTTAATACAATCAATCTGACTTTTTATTGTTACGCGCTCGGTCAAAAATGTAGCGAGGAGAGCAGATTTACTAAAAATAGTCAAATTTTCAGAAGTATATACCATACACATGTACATGCATGAAAATTGTAATAATTTGCAAGTCTCTTTACTACACCCTTACACAATGCATGTTGTACCTACATTCTTATAGGCCTATTTGTTTATGTAGATGTGTAGCTACAATTATAATTATTTTTATATGTTTTATGTAGTATATGATCTCTAAATAGGAATATTTAGCTGGTCAAAACTTGATTAACAATTATGACAATTCATATGGGCAAATCCCGCATGACGAACGCTACATTCGAACGTGTTTTTAAATTATGCATGGTGTTTAGTAGGATATAAGTGGACTTTCGAATGGCATAAAAAATTACTTCTTAGCAGGTATTTGTCGCGAAATAATTGATCATTAAGGTTTGTAACGCACGCTACAAAAAACGGAAGTAACTTTGGAAGTTAAAGTGAGTTTTCGTAATTTTTAGCGAATTTTGCATAATAGAGGAGATAAAATCTAGTTCCTAAAAGAAATATGAATATAAGAGAATTCTTAAATAATTTATTGCATTCAAAAAATTTCATTGTTTTTCATTAAAAGACTTGAACCCTTTGAGACGCACGCTACGTGACGCACGTTACATTTTTTCTATTCTGAAATTTCGTACCTAATTTCAATGTTTCCAAAATAGTAAACACAAAATTTTTTTACTAAAATGGAAGTGAATTCAATGTATAAAAATACGGCTTTCGATGGAGCCATCTTCATTAACACTAACGTAATGATGCGAATACCTGAAAGTTGTTAACTCCTCGTATGAAATTAGAAGATCTGAGGTAGGGTAGGATTTGGCAATAATTTGTGCATTAATGGTCACCGAAATACATTTATTTTATTTATAAAAAATACTGTTTCTAGGACTTCCCCAAATGCCAAAATTGAAAAATTTGATTTCAAAACCGACAATCTGTTTCAGAAAAATATATTTCTCAGTAAAACATAATTTTCCTCTTTTATTGAATAATGTGCTAATTGTATATTCGATTTTTCTACTCGCATTCAAAAATTTGAATGTATAAATACTTATAGGTTGTGTTTTTTTTGTGAGCGTGAGTTTTCGTGATTGTGACTAACTTTTTTCCTCACTGGCGTGAGCGTGAGTAAACGTGTGCCAAAAGTATGAGGTTAGTAGTATATATGTGGCATTCTGACACACCAATTAGAATCTAATTAGATTGGCCTCCTTATGGAAAAATACACGTATGGGCATTCTGGCACACCAATTAAAATCTAATTAGATTTGGCATCCTTATGGAAAAATACACGTATGGGCAATATGTCACACCAATTAGAAACCCACTAGATTTGACCTCCTTATGGGAAAAATTCACGTATGGGCATTCTGGCACACCAATTAGAATCCCACTAGTTTTGACCTCCTTATGGAAAAAATTCACGTATGGGGAAAATACACTTATAGAGATACTGAGTCATATATTGAGAAAAATATGATCATTCTGTTACACATGCATTCATATATTTTTCCATGTGTATGCTTTTACAATAAAGAAAAATTCAAATGAGAAATTTTTTCGCACCATGTCAATGAGATTCTCATTTGAGTAGTTTTTATTAAAACCTAAAATAAGAGTTTTACTATCCAGCACAAATTGATATAAAAGAACGTTCAGATTTTTTTTTTATTATTGTTCTTCACAGTTACTTGAAATCGCATTAAACAAAAGTTAAAGCAGCTTTTCGCATTAAACAAAATGGTAAGTATACAGTTTTATAATATATTTAAAAAAATTTTTATTTATTATATTGATGCTGTAGAAAAAATACACAAATATTTATACATATTATATGATTGTTTTTATTTGATTGCTTTTAGATCTATCAACAGTTAATTAACATAGGCCAAGGAATCAAATCAGAATACACGAAAATTGATTATATTCCCTTAAATGAACCATTCAAAATTTTGAGTGGAAGGTTACAAAATATGGATCCAAAGTCATAGCATATTTGGAGAACAACAAATGGTTCTATCTACCTCAAAGAATGGTTAAATATTTAAACAGAGAGGATCCTTACATAGCCAATATGAATTAAAAATTTGGACAATTATTTACAAAGGACGACAATCGCCAAATGGTTCTGCAATATTCGAACTAAACTACAGCTAATTTTTTAATAAACATAACAAGTTTTGAAATGTTGTAAATCTGTATATTATAAAACAATAAATGTACATCTGTGGTAATGTGAAATGAATCTCGATTATGTATTTATTTTTGCACTTGCGTAGACTTGCATTTTATTCGCTTTATATATTTATTTTTCATTTTAAGACATGCGTAGGCCTGCATTTTAAGAAAAAGTATAGAACAATTCAAAGTTAAACATGCATGAGCAAGAAATAAGGTCAAAAATATGCTGCATTATTTCCTATTTTATTTCATTTGTTGTTTTTAATCTTTCTATGAAAAGGTAGTAAAATTTAAACATTTGTTTGTATGGAAAAACTCTTAAGGACGAAAGACATGCGTATGCTTGCTTTCACTTATTTTTTGTCGTAGTGTGTGGGTGCATTAACTATTTTTATTGAAGGACATATATTTTTTTTCTATTTCAATGTTTTAAAATGCAATAATTTATGAGGCCATAAATCTGGTATGGTATGTTTGTTACTTAAGCAAAAAAAAAGGGTATGGAAAGGCAATAAAATTTTAAAATCCGTTTCAGGAAAATTTCTTAAGAATGAAAGACATGCGTATGCTTGCTTTCACTTATTTTTGTCGTAGTGTGTGGGTGCATTAACTGTTTTTATTGAAGGACACTCATTTTTTTCTACTTCAATGTTTAAATGCAATATTTTATGAGCCCATAAATGTGTTACTTAAGAAAAATTGTATGGAAATTTTTCAAACAAGGGTGATTAACAGTATATGTGTATGTAGTAGTGCCTCTAGAAAAGTATAAAATCAGCTATTTTTTCGAACAAAATTCTAGTTCTGTGAAATTATTCAACATAGTAAGATTTCTGTGAAATTATTCGACGTAAAAAGATTTATAAAACTTTAAACATGGATTGTAAAAAATATATTTGCGAAATATGTAAATTAAATAGTTTTTCCACATGGTGGAACAAAAAGAGACACTATTGAAAACAACACAACGTTGTATTAAGAAAGCCTATATGGAACACTCCGCTGTACCATAATGTTATGAAGGCTAATTTGAAAAAAGCAGAATCAGAAGCAGCAATAATAATATCATCAGAAGCAACAACTACATCAGCAAAAGCAACACCAATAACATCATCTGAAACAACAACTACATCAGCAGAAGCAACACCAATAACATCATCTGAAGCAGCAACATCAGAAACAACAACGATATCAGCAGCAACAAAAACAGCAATATCATCAGCAGAAGCAGTAGCAACAACAACATCGACAGAAACAACAGCAACAATATCATCAGAAGCCACAACATCAGAAACATATCATCATCTTCTCGATGGAGATGATGATATCTTTCTGAATATTAAATTATCGAAAGAAATTATTCACATTAGTGAAATAATTATGCTGCCTCCATTTGATGTAGCATCATACTTGGCCCTATATGATGGCCAAGATGATGTATTAATGGAGACAGTAAATAAAATTCCACTAGTCTAGAAAAACTTATAATTGAATAAATAAATAAATATATAAAAATTAAAATGTATGTCTTTCACTAAATTTTATTATTTCTCTTTTTTATTAATTAGATTTTTTGAAAATTACAATTTTTACATTTGCTAATATTATATATGTTGTAATAAAATTTCATAAGTGTGGTTGCTTCTTTCTCTATTTCAGTATTACGCATCCTATGTTGTACACATGAACAGGTATCTGGTCCACATGTCTAATTTTCATAGACCAACAGCAATTGTCATAATGCTCTCCATGTTTATTTATCGTTGTGAATAAACCTTAATGATGGTAGATTAGATATTTATACCATTTTTTAATTTATTGATATCTACAATAGTTTTCTTATTTCATTTGTGAGGGGGATATATTCAAACATTTTATCATGTATAATTAAGCAATAAGCAGACATATTAGCGGGGATACACTATGCGACAGTCAAAATCGGGATGGGATGAAACCAACGGGAAATTTTATACCGGTAAAAAAGAAGTTATACGTGTCCCGGCGTTTCGCTGGGTCACGTCTAGGAATCGAGATATATCGATTTGAAGTTAGTAACTATCATATAGGGGAAATTGTCACCTTTCGTGGTCTTTTTTTTGACATAACTCGAGAACCACTTGTGGCATACATATATTGAAATAACCGTCTACAAGTGTAAGATCATCATTATTAATTGGCGACCATCCTGCATTTACTAGATTATCACTTTCTGATTTATTCAGCGACACAAAGTTTTTTAATTCTGTTGCAATACCCAAATGACGTGTACGATCAATTTCTACACCATTGATTTCATATCGAATTTCGTCAAACAGATGTGCAATACAATTGTTTAAGAGACGTATAGATGTGGAAGCTGTTGAATCTTCCTTTGTTGCAAGTCCTTCAATGTATAGAAGACTTTCGCTTGGTAAAACATATAAATCTTGATTTTGAATTGTTATACGAATTTCATCATTATTTTTGAATGACTGTAGATATGATGTGTAGCTGTTATACTCCTTTTTTATAATATTGTAAAATATTAATAATATTACTCATTTTATAGAATTTTTCACGCTCGATAGCTATATGATTAGCTCTATTTTTTAATATAAATCCCAAATTTATTAAAATCTTTTTATTAACTTCACTAAGAGTGTTACTTAGATCAGGCTTAATACCTCTAATTTTTCTTTTATACTATTCTGATTGACTTTCACAGCGCGATGACTTTTCTGCTTTGTATTTTGCTGTTGCTGATGCTAGAATGAAGTCGGACTTCTTTTGCAACTCACTTTTATTATATATAATCATTCTCTCATAGGCTTTAAATGTAATCTTATTGTTATTTTTTCACCGCAAAAATTAATTAAATTTCCGTTTTGATCGACGACTTTCAAAACAAGACTATTACCTGATTTTTAATTCACGGGTAAATATATCACATTCGATGGCGCCTCTGTTATTTTATATCCAGGGCTAACATTAAGTGAAAACTGATGTAAAATATGTGCAGACATGTTATTTATATATGATCCGCTTACAATATTACATTCAACGATTATTGTATTTATTTTTGTTGTATCTATTGTTTTATCCGAGTAATGATCAATATCTGGTTCTAATACTCTTTCGCTAAAGCCCAATAAGGAGCCGATAGAGTTCTTTTTATTGAAATAAATGGAATCAGTTGTGCTTTTGATGTATGTTTGTAATGTATTATAATTTGCTTGTATGTCAAGGGTTCCTTTCTCATTCAGATTATGATATTTCTTTCTTAGTAATACAGCTATATTAGCTAATTCATATGATCCAACAGGAATTTATATTTCATGATTGCCAATATGAAATAAATTGTTTTCTACATCAACATTCGGAATTGAATGATATGTGTCAAAGCTTATTAAGCCACAAACTTAATTTTCATTTAGTTCCATCGGTGGAAAATAGTTTGCAACAAAATATGAAGAGTTTCCGTTTAATGTGAGTGTTATTGACATTTTAAAGACTGATGAATGAATGAATTATTAATAACATCTGTTATGATTTTTATGATTCATTGCTTATATTAATCCAAGAGTTGTGTTCTGATGAAAATCCTAGCCATTTTACATAAACCTCATTCCCTTTTCGTTTAAAAACTGTTTCTACTAAATATGTGTCTGGAAATTTAGTTCTCATTAGCTCGGGCTCGTAAAAACCACCTTTAATTTCATGACCTTGATAGTCTTGTAATATATAAGTATTAGGGTTTGTATTTTTTATAGTTTTAAATCTGTAGTCCAATTTGGTGTGTAACCTTTTTCAAATGTATGCTTATATTTACTTATTCGAACATTATCATTCACTTTAAATTTTGGTTTTTTAAATATTTTTAAATTGTTGTAAACGGTATCCAATAACAATTTTTCTTTTGAAGAATTCACTTCATTAGGTGTCATCTTTATTGTTCTGTGATATGTGTTATTATATTTGTCAACAAGGTCTTGATATATGGTTATCCATTTATATGAACCCCGATAGCTAAACTCTTTCCACATCATTCTTTTTAAAGTTCTATTAAATCGTTCTACTATGGATGCCTTTAGAACACTATATGTTGAGTAGTGATTAATTTTGTTTGATTGCATTAGTTGATGAAACTGATTATTGAAAAATTCTTTACCATCATCTGTTAGTAAATTTCTTGGTTTTCGATTGTTATTAGTGAAAATACTCCTCATAGCTTACGCTACACTCAGTGCAGTTTTCTTTTTTACTGCTGCAACCCAAGCTTTTTTTGAGAAGGTATCTATGACTGTTAGAAGATAACGATATCCATTATTATATAACGCATAATTCCCCATTTCAACCAAATCAGCTTGCCATAAATCATCAATTCCTTTCATTATAACACGTCTTCTTTTAAAATTTTTTCGCGCTTGTTTGTGAAGTTCATTAACTATTTCTCTTTTATCCACGTTCATTTTGTATATGATTATTTTTTCTATGTCATTCTCATATATATATATATACATATATATCTTATAAAATTTTGTTTACTTAGCCGTCTTAATTTTAGGCCATTCAAGTTTTCGTTTTTTCACATCATCCACATTAGTGTTTTTATCAATCCGTTTAAAAATAAAATCATCAATTTTATTAAATCTTTCTTCTATATTTTTTATAAAGTCTTTATTTGAAGAGTATATTTGACCCTTCACAGCTTTTTCAATAAGTGCAACATCTTCATAAATTTTTTTTATGTTTTCTTGTAATATTTTTATATCACTCCTAATAATATTTAATTGTGAGTCATATGCATTTTTAAGTTCTTCTATGCTAATCCATTTAAAAATATAGGCTTCAATCTCATTTAGTCTATTTTCGATTTTATTGGAGAGGTTCATATTTATATCATGGAACTGATCCTTTATAATCTTTATAGTAGTATATATCTTTTCTATATCTTTTGTAATGTTATTGATTTCTAAATTATGTTGGGATATCCTTAACTTTGAGTTATTTAGATTATGCTTAATTGAACTTTCACCAAATTTATTTATATAACTCATTTTTAATATATTATGTTAGGTTCTCTTAATTCTTCAATGATGGAAATTATTTCATTTCTGTGATTATTATGACCAGCACTTTCCGACGAAATAAGTAAACGCATTCTGTCAAGTAATTCATTTGGGTCATCCCAATATATATAGCTAGGTTTACGATTGTCTACAGATTTTAGCGATAATCCACTACCTTTCGTAAAAACATTTGTTTTAGTATTAAATAAAGTTTTTATTATGCGAACATATTTGAACGCTCGTGTACCTTTAATTTGAGCTTTTGATTGATATTGTTGTTTATGTGCATTTGTACTTATTAAGATTTCTTTATATTTTTTTAAATCATTTTTATTGTAATGTAGGGGTTTTGAATGAAATAATAATTCAAACAATCCTGGAGTCATTTTCCACGTTAAATTCCCTATTTGAATTGAGTTATTCACATTAAAATTTAGCACATTATTTGCATAGCGCCATTTTCCACTTTCATCTATGTTGAAACCATAAACTTTATCTATCGTTTTGTTAGTCAGGAGCAATTCTATATTTTCCGCTAGTGACGATTTTTTACTACCATTTAGCGCTTCTTGATCATAAGCTACAGCATCGTCATAACTATCAGAGCTATTATCGGATGGTAGTGATGGAAGTTGTGAATCTGTTATGTCATCATTTGACTGAAAATCATCTGATTGATAATCATAAATTTTTCAATTTTCTTATTTGAAGGTTTTGTTATATTTTTGAATGACTCGTGCAATAAATCATCTGATTGGTAATCAGCAATTTTTTCATTTTTTGTATTTAAAGGTTTCGTTAGAGGTTTAAATGTATCATCTAATAAATTGTCTGATTGATAATCATCAATTTTTTTAATAATCTTTTTCAAAGGTTTTGTTATAGGTGTAAATATATCTTCCAATAAATTAAGTCTCTCTACTTCATTTAATTTAATATTTTTTAGTTTTTCCTTTAAAATCGCCCTTGTATTAACAATATCTTTTAATATTTTATTATTACTCATATCGATCTGATTTATATCTGAAATCAATTGGGCTTATATCTGATGTCGAACTGCTTTATATCTGATTGTGAACTGTTTTATATGAACTGCTTTCTATCTGCTATCGACCTGCTTTTTATCTGATTATAAACTGTTATGTATATGTTTGTTAACTACTCCATATATTAGTGTGAACTGCTTTTCTAACTATTCATGAAGTGATTTATATATCTTCCTTACAGTTGTATGAATTCATCAAAACATTTCCTATATCGCCATTTATTTATCAAATCGTCCTTATTGACAACCATGAATCCATATTTATCTTTCCAACACTCACTACATATATCCGTAAATTCTTTAAATGACATATCTCCAATAATATGATCATTATATATATGACGAAAATTCATATCGTCCTGTTTAAATATTATTATCATATTCGCATTATCCCGAATAAGATGTTTGGGAATTTTCGTATATGTTTGACATAAATAAAAACAATCTATATTCTTATGTCTACCCATGCAAAAGTAATCTCTTATAGCCCCCTGTTTTCCACATATAACATCATTAAAGATTATTATTGAATGAGGGATGGCTTCAGTCGGGCTTAGAACTTGCTCATTTTCCGCAAATGTAAAAATATTTATTCCGTTTATTGGGTCTATCAATTTCTTTAGATAACAATATTTTGGTTGATACAAAGATTTTGAATATATGTAAATGTTTTTGCAACTAAGACCGTTGGGACTTTCTATTAAACTAATCATAACATTAGTTTTACCACTGTTTAATGTGAATGAATTAGTGGTTGGTGGTCTAAACACATAAATTTAGGCCTTCACTAATTGCGTTTTTGTTCCTTGCAAGCACTTGGAAACTTGAAGGACGGTGTTAAACAATAAAACAATAGAATTGCCGTATTATAAAACACTAAAGAAAAACTTTATTTTACTTCTGTTTAAATATAATTAAGACATTAAAGAAAAATGCTTAGTTATACGGAAGTCCAACATTGAATTACAAATCAAGCAAAACTTACATATTGGACTAAAAAATGCTTAACTGATTTTTTAATAATTAATAATACATTATTTGTTGATATTAATATGAATAGTCAATAGGTTGAGTAAGCAAATAAATAAAACTGTAATTAAAGTTTATTGCCAGCTGACCTATATATTAATATAAAATTTTATAAGTTGAGTAAGCGAATTTATTAATTGAATAAATAAGAATAAAATTGCAATTAAAGGTTATTGCCAGCTGGCCTATATATTAATATAAAAAAATATAACCAAATTTATTAAGTAAAGAACATAACAAATATAATGAACAATAACTACATGTCTTAACATTCTCCCGCGCGTTGAATCTTGTTCAAAACATTACAGCAACGTCCTCAGGGTTCTGCAACATCAACCGTGACTCGTGGAGCTGGTTTGGGTGTAGATTGTTTGCCATTATAAAATTTTTGATGAAATTTCCAGGACAGCAGAACGATTGCAAGTATTATGGAAAATATTAGTGCGGTATAACTCACTGCATGATGATGTTGGCTGTTAGAATTGATGATTTGCGGTAGTTGTACTAGCGTTGATTCATTTAGTTGCCTTTGTAGCCTGCTTAGCTGCTCTAGTTGGGTCTTGTACTGGTGATTTGTAGTGTTAACCAATAATACCTTTTCTATTTCTTGTGGTTCACTAATGGATTCTATGTGTTTTAGTCTTGTGTATGACGTATGCACATAATTTGATATACCAAAGTGTCCTTGTATTGTTATGAAGTTATTTTTGATTACACAATTAGGGGCAATTTTCATCAACCCAGTGTTTTTTAGTATAATAAATGTGGTTTCCGTGCCACACACCAGCGATGTTTCAACGTCTGTGGTAGTAGCAAAAATCCAGTTGTTTTGATCATACAATTGGTTCCATGCTGTTGTTTCTAGGATTCTATTCAAGTTGCAATTGGTTGTCGATCGATTGTTGAAAATATTGATCTCACATGGATTGACATCAGAATTCTTTTTTAATTTCAATTGTTTATTTTTGCAAATGTATTCGTCATCTTTTGTTTTGACACAATTTGCTAATTCATCTGCTGTAAAAGGAATATACTCATCTCTATGTGCATTGGTAGCAAGGTATGATATGTCCAGTTTGATGGCGAGTAATGTATTATTTTTTATTGTTGGGACTGGCGCTATGTTAAATATCTCGAAGAATTGTTGATCCACTAGAGGTATCTTCACTTCGAAAATTACTTCATTTTTTGTCACAGCTCCCTTAGCAGTCATAAGTTTATACAGTTCGATTATATTGTCATCTCATGTTGGAAGTACGTGAGGTGATGGAAGGTGAGCCTTGATTAGAGCAATCTCATCCTTTAGTTGGTGAGGTGATAATAGCAGGGGACCAATTTTTCCATTATGGGCGTCAGTAAGTACATTTATGATTTCAGCCTCTATTCTTTGAAGATTTATTGCCGTCAATGATAAATGAGTTGATAGAAGTCCAACAACTTGCGAGTTCCTAATTGTTGAAGAGTCCCTTCCTATTTGATTTTTGTTCAAATCAACCATTCTTAAGATGTCGTTTATCCTTTGCTCTGTGTTGATCTCATTGTGTTTAATAATATTAATAGTTGAATCAATTATTGATGTTTGATTTTTTAAAAGCTTCACGATATTATTTTTTTCTATTTTTGCATCGTTGATCGTTTTTGACATTTCTTCTGCGTAATCTGCATCAAGAACTCCAAACAGTGATCTGGCAATTTTTCCGACTATATTAAACGGTGATCTTTTAATTCGTTTGTTGGTAAACAATTCCGTTTCTTGCAGCAATTCATTCCTGATTTGGTCTAAGTTGTTCACCAGGATATCGCACATTGGTTCTTTAAGGCATAGTTCCTGTAGAGTTTGCAAGCCTGAAGATAGCGCCTGTAACTCTGACGAGAATGGAGTAAGATCGTAGTAAACCATTATTTTCCATTCTGCAGTGTTTAGCTTTGCAGTTCCAATTCCTTCGAAATACAGTCCCGGATCATCTTGGAACCTTGTTATTGATATCTTGTTGCATAATACAGTAGGAACAAAGAGAAGTGCTAGTAACATAGCAAGCATTAATGGACCTGTTGAGATCTTGGGTCTTTTTGATGGAATGAGATCATCATTTCTTGACCTCGGTTGTACCAATGACGGTTCTTCTTCCAATGGTATTTGATTTTCATTTTCTTGGAGTAATGGCGCCAGTCTGTGAATGGGTCGTTTAAACACTCCTGTTGCCGTTTTAACTTCAGTTACTCTCACAGCCCCGTCATCACCAGGATACACGTGAACAACTCTTCCTAATGGCCACTTCATTGTAGGTAGATTGTCTTCCTTGAGAATAACCATGTCTCCCCTTTTGAGATTGCCAGATTTTTTTTCCATTTGAAACGCTGTTGTAGTTCGGTTAAGTATTCTGTGACCATCTTTTCCAGAATTGGTGCTTTATATGCGAAATCAACTTCCAATTAGACAAACTTGACATATTACGAGTTTCGGCTCTACTGTCTACTTGGGACACAAGCGGCTCACCGATGAGAAAATGACCAGGTGTCAGTGCTTCAAGACTATCTGGATCATTCGAGATTGGTGTTAAGGGGCGCGAATTTAAAATAGCTTCGATTTCCACAATTATTGTTTCCAGTTCTTCGTGCGTTAACGATTCTGTTGATACACTGCGTATCAAAAGATGTTTTGCCGATTTCACCGCAGCCTCCCATAAGCCTCCAAAATGGGGTGCTCTCGGTGGAATGAAATTGAAGTTTATACCCTTAGTACTGGAAGCGGAGATTATTGTTTCTTGAGCCTTAGCGGACTGTATGCTTTCAGATAATTCCGCTAATTGATTTTTTGCTCCGATGAAATTGGTAGCGTTGTCGGAGTAGAGATTTTGGCAGTGTCCTCGGCGAGCAATGAACCTTTTAAGGGCACCAATGAATGCCTCAGTTGTTAAGTCAGACACCAGTTTTAAATGAACTGCCTTTGTTGTGAAACAGCAGAATACGGCTATGTAAGCCTTGGTTGGCCTTTTCCCCCTCATTTGTGATGTATCCAGAATGGACCACAGTAGTCTACGCCGGAATTTTTGAACGGACGAGCAGGAACCACTCTTGTCTTAGGTAAGTTTCCCATGATTTGTTGATGTAATTGTGGTCGTGCTTTAGTGCATCTTACGCATCTTTGAATCACCGATCGAGCTGTTATCTTTCCCTTTATTGGCCAAAAACGCTGTCTCATGATATATAATAGTGATTGTGACCCGCAATGTTTGTTATCTTCATGTGTCATAGTAAATAATAATAAGCGGATCATTGTATGGTAGAATTATTGGATGTTTTGTATCTGCTTGTAGGTTGGAATGTTCTAGTCGTCCTCCTACTCTAAGAATACCTCTTTCATCCAAGCATGGCGCTAGGCTACTAATTGGGCTATTTTTACTAACCTCCTTGCCATCTTGAAGTTGTTTTATTTCTGTAGACAAATCTGACAATTGTATTATTCGAATGATAACACCGAGAGAGTCGTCCAATTCCTTTGGAGTTAGCGAAGTGTGCTTTGCTCGCTCATTCATGGACTTCCTTGAGTTATTTACGAACCGAAGTACGTATGCCAGAATTCGCTGCAGGGTTCTTAATGAATTCTTATGGGGTAGCATGTATATCATGTCGCTGTTAGTCGCTACCACCGTTGCTGTAATCACTTTTTTCCTTTCAATGCTGCTTGTTTCGGACAGCTTGGGTACAAATTTTAACGGCCATAAGTTTTCTTGTCCATGAAGGAAAATTGGTCCATGAAACCATAATCTACTTGTGGGCAGGTTGCTTGGTTGAAGTCCTCGCGATAAAATATCAGCAGGATTGTCCGCTGATTTTACATGGCGCCATTGCTCAGCAAGTGTTAATGAGTGGATCGTTGAAACTCTATTAGCCACGAATGTTTTATAAGAGGATGATTGTGAACTTATCCAGGATAATACAATCTCAGAATCGGTCCACAGAAGCATAGGCTGATTCTGCAATTTTAAGTCAACTTTCACTCTTTGAGCAAGTTTAGCTGCTACAACTGCGGCACATAACTCTAATCGAGGAAGTGTTTGTTGTTTTAACGGAGCCACCTTTGATTTTGCGCATAGCAACCGCACGATTATTCGTCCATCACGGAGAACTGCACGGATGTACGCGGCCGCACCGAAGGCCCTCTGAGATGCGTCAGCAAATACGTGTAATTGTGTTTCTACAGGAATCTCACCATTGAATATATGTCTTGGTACCTTGATGTTATTCAAAGTCTCCAAATCCTTTCTGAAGATTTCCCAGACCTTACGAAGATTTTCAGGCAATTGTTCATCCCAATCGAATGGGTGTTGCCACAATTGTTGAATAAATATTTTCGCCTTGACAACAACAGGAGCTAGGAGGCCAAGAGGATCAAACAATCTTGCCAACTCAGAAGTTGCTGTACGTTTTGAAATTACTTGTTGCTCGTTAGATTTTACTTTGATGCAAAAATGATCGGTTTTGGGCACCCAAGATAAGCCCAAAGTTTTTATTGTTTTGTTCGTACTATCATCGAGATCTAAGTTGACTTCTCTATCACTATGTGGTATATCCTTTAGTAGCCTTGGGTTGTTTGAACACCATTTTCTTAAACTAAATCCGTGTTTCTTCAGAATAATTCTCAGTTCCTTTTGAGTTTCAACCGCGAGATTCAAGCTATCTGAACCTCCAAGCCCATCATCCACATAAAAATTTTCTTTTAGCAGTTGCGCACCCAGTGGATATCGATCTGTATTTTCTTCTGCAACTCGTTGTAGACATTTGGTGGCTAAGTAAGGAGCTGCTCGCGTGCCGTATGTTACCGTATTAAGCCTATAATAAGTAATTGGTAGTGATGGGTTTTCTCTCCAAATGATTAATTGGTGTTGGTGATTGTCTGGGTTGATTAATATCTGCCTCTACATTTTTTCTATGTCTGTTGTAAAGACAAATTTTGGCAGTCGGAAACGAAGTAGAATTGAAAAAAGTTTACTCTGGACAGTTGGTCCAGTATACATGAGGTCATTGAGAGAATGTCCTGTCGATGTTTTCGCAGATGCGTCGAAGACCACTCTAAGTTTTGTAGTAGTACTGTCAGGTTTTATCACGCAGTGATGCGGGATGAAATATTTTGGACTTGGTAAACTATCAAGCTGTACTCTTTGCATGTGTCCTAATTGCTCATGTTCTTTCATGAATTGAATATATTGACTTCGAATGTCTTCGTTCTTTTGAAGTCGTTGCTCTAGACTGATAAATCTATTGTAGGCTATTTGATGTGAGTTACCCAATGCTGCTGGATTATCTCTGAATGGGAGACTGACAACAAAACGCCCATCTTTGTGATTGTGAACGTGCTGATTAAAGTGCGATTCGCATAATTGTTCTGCTGGAGACATGATGTTTTCGTTTGATTCTACATCATCGAGCTTCCACAGTTGTTCTATTGCTTGTTCCAATGAGTTTTCACCGTCAAATATTGCGCATGTCAGTGTTGAATATGGACGAGAATCAGAGTACTGTTTTATGGAACCGCCGACAATCCAGCCAAGTGCAGTATTTTGAAGTATTGGATGATCTTCAGTTAGTTTTATTGTCCCAGGTTGCATAAGACTGAAGTAAAATTCTGCTCCGAGAAGAATATCTACCCTCTCAGGCATGTTGAATTTGGGATCTGCTAAGCGAATGTTGTTTGGAATTTTCCAAGTAGAAATATCAATATTGCGATTTGGCTGCACTGGGATAATAGTTGGTAGAACAAATGCTTCTAAGTTTGTTGAGAAGTCACTATTTATGGATATCATTTCCACATTTACACGATGGGATACTCTTTTTTGAATCTTTCCAACTCCGTCAATGCACAGATAGGCTTCTGCTGTTGACAGGGATAACTTCTTGATGAGTCGTTCAGTCACAATGTTAACTTGTGAACCTGAATCTAGTACGGCCCTGAATTCCTCTGACTTGCCGTTTGCAGCCTTGACTATGACCTTTGCTGTGGCTAACATGACATAGTTCTGCTCTTTTGTTGAAGCTGAAGAAACTGCCACTGTATTAACGGGGGATGCATCGTGCCTAGTGGTAGTAATGTGGACAGATGGGTTTTGTGCACCTCGCGATACCTTTGGCAAATGCAACAAAGTGTGGTGTTTATTGTTACATTTCTTGCAGCAGCCACGAGTACAAGTTTTGGCCATATGATTGGCTTTAAGGCAATTCACACATAACTTCTGTTGTTGTATCCATCTTAGTCTTTCGGATTCTGCCATTGCCAAGAACCGATTACATTGATAAATGAGGTGTTTACGATTATTACATACTTTACAATTGTTATTGCAATTTTCCATTGCTGCTACTGAGGACACAGATCTTTGATGAATAGTCGATTTTTCTTTGTACCCAATTGATTCCATTGATTCAAATTGCGCCTCTAAGAATGACAAGAATTCTTTAATTGTTGGGACTTCTTTGGGTTTCGCTAATGATTGTATAAACTGAACGTAAAGGGATCGGTTCCAGGATGTCGTGTTGACGTGTAGGTTGTTTAGCGCCAGTAAACATTCTTTTGTGGTGTCATGAAGTG
The DNA here is from genome assembly GCA_956483585.1 of Gymnocheta viridis. Classification (NCBI taxonomy): domain Eukaryota; kingdom Metazoa; phylum Arthropoda; class Insecta; order Diptera; family Tachinidae; genus Gymnocheta; species Gymnocheta viridis. The sequence continues at coordinate 269,741 of CATQFJ010000006.1, forward strand.
CCTTTATTGATGCACTCGACAATATTCCTGTTGGTTGGTTCAAAATTTTGTCTACTAAAGTTGCTACTATGACTCTTTTGTTATTGAATCGCTCCTGCAACAGTGTCCAGGCCGTTTTGTAATTTTCTTCGGTTAATGATAGATGACTTATGAGTCTTGCTGCTTCTCCTGACACGTTTGATTTAAGGTACCACATTTTTTGTACCTGAGGCAATAGTTGTTTATCTACCATTTCAGTGAATAGTTCGTAGAATTGACACCATTTTAAATAATCCCCATTAAAATTCGGAATTGTCACTTTTGGAAGAGGAAGTGTGCCATATACTGCTGAATTGTTTGGTAAATTCGGTAAATTATCGTTCACGAGTTGATTGGCTTGATCTCCCATTACGGCCAAATCTACTAAGGACTGTTGAACTAAGTCGTCTAGAATATAGTATCCATTTTGATCAAATCCCAATGTTGAGGGAACCTCTACCTTCTGCCATATTTCATCAGATACATTTTGAATTTGAGACCACAAGTTCTTTATACCTTCGCTTTTGATTTTATAAAATTGTGATGGTTGGTCATTATTTATTGATGATAACCCGTTCACCAAGCGTGTCAACGCCGTCATACGGGCCTTTAGCATCCTAACTAAACCCATGTTGCAATTTGATACATGTTGATCACTTGTAGCATGTTCTATTTGCTTCTCTCTTGTTGTTGGTACAGGCTTCGGGTATCCCTTTATCTCGCGTAGCTCAATTAGTTCAATTGTTGTGCTATATGTATTTCCAATTGTTTTGTGCAGATTTTTAGTAATATATGGATCATTATCTGCCAATGTTGGATCTCTTCTTATTGTATTTTCCGTTTTATCAAAAGCTATCCATAATTCCCTTAATTCCTCGTGTTTGGTTTCGTAAAATTCTACCGTCCTCCGATCTTGTGGAGCCTTTTTAATATTAGAGACTATTCTTTCAATCTCAATTGCCCTCACCTCCTGTTGAGACACTAGATTTTCCAAGCTTGACATGTTGACTTTTCCTGCGCTGAATAATTTGTTGAGGATGGATGGTAATGTCTTGATAGATCACTGCTTTGCCTTGATGATGAGCAAAATGTCCTTGATGATGAGGAAGATGTCCTTGACGCATTCAAAAATGGTTGCGTATTTTTTAAATTTAGGGGTCACCAAAATGTTTAATGTGAATGAATTAGTGGTTGGTGGTCATAAATTTAGGCCTTCACTAATTTGCGTTTTTGTTCCTTGCAAGCACTTGGAAACTTGAAGGACGGTGTTAAACAATAAAACAATAGAATTGCCGTATTATAAAACACTAAAGAAAAACTTTATTTTACTTCTGTTTAAATATAATTAAGACATTAAAGAAAAATGCTTAGTTATACGGAAGTCCAACATTGAATTACAAATCAAGCAAAACTTACATATTGGACTAAAAAATGCTTAACTGATTTTGTAATAATTAATAATACATTATTTGTTGATATTAATATGAATAGTCAATAGGTTGAGTAAGCAAATAAATAAAACTGTAATTAAAGTTTATTGCCAGCTGACCTATATATTAATATAAAATTTTACAAGTTGAGTAAGCGAATTTATTAATTGAATAAATAAGAATAAAATTGTAATTAAAGGTTATTGCCAGCTGGCCTATATATTAATATAAAAAAAATATAACCAAATTTATTAAGTAAAGAACATAACAAATATAATGAACAATAACTACATGTACATGAACAATAACTAAGTGTACTATGTTTAATTTTAGATTTCTTGTCTTGAGCTTCATCAGCATTTCTTATTACAATTTGCTTAGCTTGCTTTACTAGTCTCATTTTGATAACTAAATGGATTTTGATATAAATTTCCTGTTATATAACTAAACCTAATCATTTAAATTTTTAGTGTCAACCATATTAAACGTATATTATATATAATTAAAAGAAAAAATGAGTATAAACTATAGCAAAGGAGTTAAAAATAATCAGTATAATTTTGGAAGTGGTTTTGTAAACAACTTAATAAATAAATTACCTGTTGAACTGCATTTACCACGTTATCAGTTTTGTGGACCTGGAACAAAACTTGAAAAACGTTTAGCGAGGGGTGATAAAGGGATAAATTTGTTAGACGCAGCTTGTAGGGAACACGATATTGCATATTCACAAACAAACGATATTACCAAAAGACATAAAGCCGATCAAATATTAGTTGAAAAAGCTTGGAAACGAGTACAATCTAAAGATAGTGATTTCAAAGAACGAGCACACGCTTGGCTCGTAACAAACACTATGAAATCAAAGTTTAAGTTGGGGTTAGGTATGAATCATATCAAAACTCGTAAATCCAGAAAATCACAGAAGAAAAAATGTAAAAAGAGAAAAGCATGTGATAGAAAATTGTTTTCAACAACTGTTAAAAATACTCTAAAGCTCTTGAGAAACGAAAAACCAAACAATTTACTTCAAACTTAAAAGGGAAGAAGAGAGCTAATATTGCTATACCAAGAGTTATACCAATGCCAAAAATTTGTGGATTTCTTCCAATTATTCCAATCCTAACAGCTTTGTCAGCACTTGGAGGTTTGGCTACAGGTGGGTCAGCTGTTATTAAGGCTGTTAATGATATAAAAAATGGAAAAGAACAACTAGCAGAGGCTACTCGACATAATAAACACATGGAATCAATTGCAATGGGAAGAGGTCTATATCTTAAACCATATAGACCTGGATACCCAATCGACCATTAACTGATATAGATTTGATGAAATATGGTAAACAACTAAGTAATTTTAGAGAAGTTTTTATGCGTAACCGTTTACCTAAAAAACCATTACTTCAAGAATGTGGTATTGTTAATTTAGATAATTTTCAGGGTCCTGGAACTCATTGGGTAGCTTATTATAAAAATCGCAACTGTAAAGAATATTTTGATAGCTTTGGAAACTTACAACCTCCAATTGAAGTAGTTAATTATTTAAAGAGACCTATTGAATATAATTATGAGCGAAAACAAAACTTTAATACATTTAATTGTGGTCACCTACGTATAAATTTTTTATTCAATAAATTAATTTGAAATAAATAAAACACAAATAGTTATATTTTTATATTTAAACATAAATACATAATTAAAATTTTATTAAATTTTTTCTTTTTGTTTCATACTATACTCGTTTGAATTCAGTTGTAAAATATATAAATATTAATAAATAAATATTATATTATTATATTGATAAATATATAATAAATATTATACATATGTGGGAGGGGTTGTTATCGAAGCAGTCCACAAGTGTAACGGGACCCCTTTTCGATTCCCCTCCTTTCGTGTCACAGTAGTTGATTGTTCAGTCCACCATTAGGATAGATCTACCAATCCTTGAGACACGCGCTAATATCAGCGTTTGCTCTGGACTTTAGTGATTTCTGGGAGTCAAATTGTAATTATCGACTTCCATTTTCATCACCGGTGTCCATAGTAATTGCTAGCATATGACATAGACTGAGGTGTCCACCCATATAGACTCTACAACTAATATGTATCGACCCGGTGGCTCTGAGTCTAACTCATGTGCTAACCAAAGCTAAAAAAAATAAAAATATAATAAAATTAACAATCAATTTCCATTAACAAATGATCGTCAACAGAATCATTTATAAATTGGTCTATACAATCAGGTGACCTTTGATTGTCTATATGATCGATTTCCATTAGAAAATCGTCATTACTATCGTTTATAAACGATTCTTGATAATGCCCCCAAGCAAGGGTTTTTACACTATTATTGCACACGTATCTTTTGTTCTCTAAATAACTTAAAGATACCTTATTTATTAAAGACGTATGTATATAAAACATGTAGTTTTGACTTAAAAGTATACATACTTCTATAATAGACTTTCTTATTATACAGACAGTTTTTGTAATCTAATAAACTTAAATTTCTAGATACATTACTTTTTATACCATTTGCTTTCTTGACTTCATTCATATCTTCCATTTTGTATGAGTACATTTTCGCTCTCAACCCCACAAATTCCTTCATTACCCTACCATTATTTTCATCCTTCATCATACCTAATATTTTTTTATTTTTTTGTGGAATACCAAATTTATTATTCGCTTCATAATCTGATGTATCAAACTTTGCATCAATATCGTGTATTATATCTTTATAAAAATCATCAGTTTCGATTGTGTATATGAACGAATCGGTATCCATATAATTCAGCTCTGTTTTGATATTATATTTTGGTAGTATATAACCATAATGAAAGTTGTACATCTTCCACTTTGAATGAAATTCTGGTTTGGCAATAAGGACACGAGCACCCATTTTCCTACCCACGCTTTCTCATTCATTAACAATTTTAACATTCTTACGCTTGTCAACGTTTTCCATTGTTTTACCGTATACGGCAATATTTATTAATTTGAAGAAATATTTTTCAAACGTGTTTTGGGCGTTAGTTCTATGTAAATTATTTAATGATATATATGGCTTTAACCAAGCTGATTGCTTAAATTTCAAAATTCGATGAATTTTTACTAACTTTAAACCATGTTTTAAACATTGTTGTAAATTTTTATAATATATTACATATCCATATTTATTGTTTAAATCAACAATTAATTTCTTTTCCTTAGAATTTGGAGGATTTTTATTTTCGCTACAAAAAGGTAAATTATTATGAATATCATGAATTTGTAATGGATACAACAAATCAACTTCTAATATATATCCAGTAGCTGAGTGTTCTGGTATACTATCCAGACAAAAGTTTTCAATATCTGTTTCCCACTCAAAATTACCTTCTGGTAGCGCTTCAGACATTGCCCAACCATACAAATTATTTGCATCTAAATACATTAAATACTTAGATGGTAGATTCTCATTGTAATCATTCATGTATTTGTTGTTTGCAATAGAATGCCGTTGAGAGCACTGTACTATTCCTCCTCTTATCCCCTTTTGTATAAAATGAATCATTTCTATGTCTATCAACAACTCTAATTTAATATCTGTTATTTTTAACATCGCGTCCCAAGAAAGTCCTGGGGCTGTATAGTAATGACAGGGGTCTAATTTATAAATATTTTTGCTAATAAATCTAAAGTTTTCAAAAACATCTGTTAACAACAAAACATCAGTTTTCAAATACAATAATAAATAATCTTCTAAAGTTGAACAATCAAACGTGCTCCATACTTCTTTAGCATGGGCGTAATCTTCTTGAGAACAGTCTTCATCAGTTAATTTATTATAAAAGCTCTCTATATTCGGCAAAGAAGTTTCTTTAAGTTTTTCTATAGTATTTAAATAGCTGTATGGAAAGACACCTTTTCTAATAAGCAAATTAAATTTACTTTCGTTTTCTCCGAATATTGATTTTACTACTTTTAAATCTTGCTTAGCTAAATTTTCAACCAAATCATTTAAGCTTGCTGGTAAAAATCTATAGGAATCTAAAAATCGAATTTTAATGTTAGCACTATTCTCATCAGTTATAGTTTTAGAGAGAGATATATAAAGCTCTTTATTGAGTGGAATAATATTTATAGGGCCATCATTTATATTATTTAGCTCCTTTACAAATAAATGGCAGTCATAACCAGAAAAATTGTGGAAAATTACTGGAAAGAATTTTGGCACTTTGTAATTAAGATTACACAAACTATGTGCAGCGCGTCTATATTTCCCACTCATATGACAATGATCCCTAACTTTTGAATCATCTAAAATAACTTTAGAACAAATGTGACATATATTGGTCGAATGGTAGTCTAAATTTTCTTCTTCTGTTAGGGGTAGCATGGGTTTTACTATAGATAAATAATTATTACTTAAATATTTTACGTCTTTAATTAAACTCTCTATAAACAGTGTAGGTGAATCTAAACCTTTAAAGCTACATAGCTTATTTAAATTGTCGTTAAAAGTACATTTAATGAAATATGATATAGCATAGGGCACATGTCTATCAACTAATGTTGTTGAAGAAATATCACCACACGGAATGCAAGTTTGAATATTTTCAAATATGCATTCCGAATCTGCGTATATTACGAACGGTACATCTATACTATTGCTATAATTACTAAACTCTATTGTAGACTTATCTGCTTCTGGTGTATATGCAATTTGTTTTTTACAATGTTGCCTATGAATTTCTAATTGTTGTTCATGGTGAAAATTCTGTAGGCAGTCATCACATAGGATAATGCTTCCATGATGAGCTGTCTGTTGAGCTCTAATGAATCTGAAAAAAATACAAAATGGATGTATGAATAAATAAAAAATAGTATAATAAAGAAAACTAAAAAGAAATTTATAATTTTATTCGTAATCATAACAACTACCTTGATATATTTTTTATATAAACATAGTGTGAAACTATGTTTCCCTCAACTTTTTTCTGCATAAATAAAAGTTGGATATGTTTGGATTTTTTTCCTTTTGTTTTATAATAGGGTCCCACAATCAAGTCTTTTTCCATGTCATAACCATGAGGGTGCTGTTGGCTGAAGTAGTTAGCGCGTTGACTACAAAGCAAATAATGTCTAAGAACATGGGTTCGAGCCCAGCTTCAGACAAGTCATAAACTCCAGCATTTTTCAAATGTGCATTAGTATGACATTGTATTTGTTGTTGTCGGAGTGTTTAAGTGATGAAGGCATAGCACACTGGTCACTGAACAGTACTGGCAGCAATTGATATTGGTGTATGCTAGCGGACATCACAGCGCCCTCCTTCGTCGGTATTGTAGCAAAATCGCCGGCGAAGTAAAATAATTAATAAAATGGCTACAACAGCTTAAAACACATTTAATGCGCCTACTTGACATCAGAGGCGCTGCAACACTGATCTAAAAACTAACACAGCGCGCAATATCAGAGTTGTAAAAATTAAGCTTTCTCTCTTTCACCATCTGTCCTCTCTCACTATCCCTTTCCCAAAGAAGGTAACACACCTACGGGTTGGTAGGCATACTAATTGCCTGAGTGTTACTTCTCTTAAAAAAAAAAAAAAAAAAAGACATTTACACTAATATTCGGATTATTAGTTTCAAAAATTTCTATATGTTTTATTTTTAGTGGGAAACATAAGCCACTAAAATTTAAGCCAAAGCCGTTAAAGAAAATTTGTTGTTCATCAATGTTGACGCCATAACTGCTTGTTCTTTGAGAGTATTGCCCATTTGAATCAAAATTCATCATTGTTTTGTACATTTATGCATGCTTTTTTTAACTTTATTTTATTTGGGAGAGGAATGAAACTGGAACCTTTTAGTGGTTGGTATCTATTTAGGTTTATATGAAGTTTTAAAAGTTGAACTAGAGTCCAACCACAATCCCGCTCTTGAAAGTCTTCCATTTTTGTTAATATTCTTTGAATATTATAACCATATTCATCGGCAAACTCTTCTATATGGAAAATTTCCTTCATTTTCGTTTGAAAATGTTTCACCTCTATTGGGGTATTTTCTAAATCATTTACATTGGGGCGAGCATATAATCCATATATCTCCATATTAAATTTAAGAGCATCATTAGCCTTTAAGAAATTGTCAACTTCTCTCTTTAACGTTTCCTCAGCTTCCTTCATAAGCATCTCCGGTAGAAGACATTCTTCATTACTATTTTCATATTCTAGTGTTATAAGCCTCTTTTTAAAAGCACTTTTTACTAGCTTTACAACACTTTTTTTTGAGTTCGAAGCATGAGATCTTTCATGCTCCCTGAAATTTTCCTCACTTTGAAAAGCTCTTTGACATTCGAGCATTCTAGCTTGGTTGCTATTCTTTCCATAATATCACAATTTTTTTTTGGAAATACACTAAAGATGTTTAAAAAATTAATTTTTTTGTATAGTAAAATTATTTAACAGTCTATGTATATCACAATGTCGATCGAATTCTTGTGTATTTGTAGTGATAAAAATTAATATTAAAATCATTTTTACTAACCTGTTATGAATTCGAATTATAAAACACAAATTAAAAGTTTTTTCTTTTTAAAAAGTCTTACTAAAACACAAATTTAAAATCTTACTAAAACACAAATATATATTTTTTTACTTTGGAAACAATCTTAATACATTGAATAATAAAAAAACACAAATTTAAAGTTTTATAAATCTTTTTAGGTCGAATAATTTCACAGAAATCTTACTATGTTGAATAATTTCACAGAACTAGAATTTTGTTCGAAAAAATAGCTGATTTTATACTTTTCTAGAGGCACTACTACATACACATATACTGTTAATCACCCTTGTGTGAAAATTTTCAATACAATTTTTACTTAAGTAACAAAAGCATCATAACACATTTATGAGCTCATAAAATATTGCATTTAAACATTAAAGTAGAAAAAAAAATTGTGTCCTTCAATAAAAATAGTTAATGCACCCACACACTACGACAAAAATAAGTGAAAGCAAGCATACGCATGTCTTTCGTTCTTAAGAAATTTTCCTGAAACGGATTTTAAAATTTTATTGCATTTCCATACCCTTTTTTTTTGCTTAAGTAATAAACATACCATACCAGATTTATGGCCTCATAAATTATTGCATTTTAAAACATTGAAGTAGAAAAAATGTGTATCCTTTAATAAAAATAGTTAATGCACCCACACACTACGAAAAAAATAAATGAAAGGAAGCATACGCATGTCTTTCGTTCTTAAGAAATTTTCCTGAAACGGATTTTAAAATTTTATTGCCTTTCCATACCCTTTTTTTTTACTTAAGTAATAAACTTACCATACCAGATTTATGGCCTCATAAATTATTGCATTTTAAAACATTGAAGTAGAAAAAATGTGTGTCCTTCAATAAAAATAGTTAATGCACCCACACACTACGACAAAAAATAAGTGAAAGCAAGCATACGCATGTCTTTCGTTCTTAAGAGTTTTTCCATACAAACAAATGTTTAAATTTTACTACCTTTTCATAGAAAGATTAAAAACAACAAATGAAATAAAATAGGAAATAATGCAGCATATTTTTGACCTTATTTCTTGCTCATGCATGTTTAAATTTTCAATTAATTTTGAATTGTTCTATACTTTTTCTTAAAATACAAGCCTACGCATGCCTTAAAATGAAAAATAAATATATAAAGCGAATAAAATGCAAGTCTACGCATGTGCAAAAATAAGTACATAATCGAGATTCATTTCACATTACCACATATATACATTTATTGTTTTATAATATACAGATTTACAACATTACAAAACTTGTTATTTTTATTAAAAAAATTAGCTGTAGTTTAGTTCGAATATTGCAGAACCATTTGGCGATTGTCGTCCTTTGTAAATAATTGTCCAAATTTTTTCATTCATATCTACTAAGTAAGGATCCTTCCTCTCTGTTTAAATATTTAACCATTCTTTGAGGTAGATAAAACCATTTATTGTTCTCCAAATATGCTATGACTTTGGATCCATATTGTGTAACCTTCCACTCAAAATTTAAAATTTTGAATGGTTCGTTTAAGGGAATATCATCAATTTTTGTGTACTCTGATTTTATTCCTTGGGCTATGTTAATTAACTGTTGATAGATCTAACTAAGAAACAATCATATAATATGTATAAATATTTGTGTATTTTTTTACAGCATCAAATTTAAATATTTAACCATTCTTTGAGGTAGATAAAACCATTTATTGTTCTCCAAATATGCTATGACTTTGGATCCATATTGTGTAACCTTCCACTCAAAATTTAAAATTTTGAATGGTTCATTTAAGGGAATATCATCAATTTTCGTGTACTCTGATTTTATTCCTTGGGCTATGTTAATTACAGACAAAAGTTTTCAATATCTGTTTCCCACTCAAAATTACCTTCTGGTAGCGCTTCAGACATTGCCCAACCATACAAATTATTTGCATCTAAATACATTAAATACTTAGATGGTAGATTCTCATTGTAATCATTCATGTATTTGTTGTTTGCAATAGAATGCCGTTGAGAGCACTGTACTATTCCTCCTCTTATCCCCTTTTGTATAAAATGAATCATTTCTATGTCTATCAACAACTCTAATTTAATATCTGTTATTTTTAACATCGCGTCCCAAGAAAGTCCTGGGGCTGTATAGTAATGACAGGGGTCTAATTTATAAATATTTTTGCTAATAAATCTAAAGTTTTCAAAAACATCTGTTAACAACAAAACATCAGTTTTCAAATACAATAATAAATAATCTTCTAAAGTTGAACAATCAAACGTGCTCCATACTTCTTTAGCATGGGCGTAATCTTCTTGAGAACAGTCTTCATCAGTTAATTTATTATAAAAGCTCTCTATATTCGGCAAAGAAGTTTCTTTAAGTTTTTCTATAGTATTTAAATAGCTGTATGGAAAGACACCTTTTCTAATAAGCAAATTAAATTTACTTTCGTTTTCTCCGAATATTGATTTTACTACTTTTAAATCTTGCTTAGCTAAATTTTCAACCAAATCATTTAAGCTTGCTGGTAAAAATCTATAGGAATCTAAAAATCGAATTTTAATGTTAGCACTATTCTCATCAGTTATAGTTTTAGAGAGAGATATATAAAGCTCTTTATTGAGTGGAATAATATTTATAGGGCCATCATTTATATTATTTAGCTCCTTTACAAATAAATGGCAGTCATAACCAGAAAAATTGTGGAAAATTACTGGAAAGAATTTTGGCACTTTGTAATTAAGATTACACAAACTATGTGCAGCGCGTCTATATTTCCCACTCATATGACAATGATCCCTAACTTTTGAATCATCTAAAATAACTTTAGAACAAATGTGACATATATTGGTCGAATGGTAGTCTAAATTTTCTTCTTCTGTTAGGGGTAGCATGGGTTTTACTATAGATAAATAATTATTACTTAAATATTTTACGTCTTTAATTAAACTCTCTATAAACAGTGTAGGTGAATCTAAACCTTTAAAGCTACATAGCTTATTTAAATTGTCGTTAAAAGTACATTTAATGAAATATGATATAGCATAGGGCACATGTCTATCAACTAATGTTGTTGAAGAAATATCACCACACGGAATGCAAGTTTGAATATTTTCAAATATGCATTCCGAATCTGCGTATATTACGAACGGTACATCTATACTATTGCTATAATTACTAAACTCTATTGTAGACTTATCTGCTTCTGGTGTATATGCAATTTGTTTTTTACAATGTTGCCTATGAATTTCTAATTGTTGTTCATGGTGAAAATTCTGTAGGCAGTCATCACATAGGATAATGCTTCCATGATGAGCTGTCTGTTGAGCTCTAATGAATCTGAAAAAAATACAAAATGGATGTATGAATAAATAAAAAATAGTATAATAAAGAAAACTAAAAAGAAATTTATAATTTTATTCGTAATCATAACAACTACCTTGATATATTTTTTATATAAACATAGTGTGAAACTATGTTTCCCTCAACTTTTTTCTGCATAAATAAAAGTTGGATATGTTTGGATTTTTTTCCTTTTGTTTTATAATAGGGTCCCACAATCAAGTCTTTTTCCATGTCATAACCATGAGGGTGCTGTTGGCTGAAGTAGTTAGCGCGTTGACTACAAAGCAAATAATGTCTAAGAACATGGGTTCGAGCCCAGCTTCAGACAAGTCATAAACTCCAGCATTTTTCAAATGTGCATTAGTATGACATTGTATTTGTTGTTGTCGGAGTGTTTAAGTGATGAAGGCATAGCACACTGGTCACTGAACAGTACTGGCAGCAATTGATATTGGTGTATGCTAGCGGACATCACAGCGCCCTCCTTCGTCGGTATTGTAGCAAAATCGCCGGCGAAGTAAAATAATTAATAAAATGGCTACAACAGCTTAAAACACATTTAATGCGCCTACTTGACATCAGAGGCGCTGCAACACTGATCTAAAAACTAACACAGCGCGCAATATCAGAGTTGTAAAAATTAAGCTTTCTCTCTTTCACCATCTGTCCTCTCTCACTATCCCTTTCCCAAAGAAGGTAACACACCTACGGGTTGGTAGGCATACTAATTGCCTGAGTGTTACTTCTCTTAAAAAAAAAAAAAAAAAAAGACATTTACACTAATATTCGGATTATTAGTTTCAAAAATTTCTATATGTTTTATTTTTAGTGGGAAACATAAGCCACTAAAATTTAAGCCAAAGCCGTTAAAGAAAATTTGTTGTTCATCAATGTTGACGCCATAACTGCTTGTTCTTTGAGAGTATTGCCCATTTGAATCAAAATTCATCATTGTTTTGTACATTTATGCATGCTTTTTTTAACTTTATTTTATTTGGGAGAGGAATGAAACTGGAACCTTTTAGTGGTTGGTATCTATTTAGGTTTATATGAAGTTTTAAAAGTTGAACTAGAGTCCAACCACAATCCCGCTCTTGAAAGTCTTCCATTTTTGTTAATATTCTTTGAATATTATAACCATATTCATCGGCAAACTCTTCTATATGGAAAATTTCCTTCATTTTCGTTTGAAAATGTTTCACCTCTATTGGGGTATTTTCTAAATCATTTACATTGGGGCGAGCATATAATCCATATATCTCCATATTAAATTTAAGAGCATCATTAGCCTTTAAGAAATTGTCAACTTCTCTCTTTAACGTTTCCTCAGCTTCCTTCATAAGCATCTCCGGTAGAAGACATTCTTCATTACTATTTTCATATTCTAGTGTTATAAGCCTCTTTTTAAAAGCACTTTTTACTAGCTTTACAACACTTTTTTTTGAGTTCGAAGCATGAGATCTTTCATGCTCCCTGAAATTTTCCTCACTTTGAAAAGCTCTTTGACATTCGAGCATTCTAGCTTGGTTGCTATTCTTTCCATAATATCACAATTTTTTTTTGGAAATACACTAAAGATGTTTAAAAAATTAATTTTTTTGTATAGTAAAATTATTTAACAGTCTATGTATATCACAATGTCGATCGAATTCTTGTGTATTTGTAGTGATAAAAATTAATATTAAAATCATTTTTACTAACCTGTTATGAATTCGAATTATAAAACACAAATTAAAAGTTTTTTCTTTTTAAAAAGTCTTACTAAAACACAAATTTAAAATCTTACTAAAACACAAATATATATTTTTTTACTTTGGAAACAATCTTAATACATTGAATAATAAAAAAACACAAATTTAAAGTTTTATAAATCTTTTTAGGTCGAATAATTTCACAGAAATCTTACTATGTTGAATAATTTCACAGAACTAGAATTTTGTTCGAAAAAATAGCTGATTTTATACTTTTCTAGAGGCACTACTACATACACATATACTGTTAATCACCCTTGTGTGAAAATTTTCAATACAATTTTTACTTAAGTAACAAAAGCATCATAACACATTTATGAGCTCATAAAATATTGCATTTAAACATTAAAGTAGAAAAAAAAATTGTGTCCTTCAATAAAAATAGTTAATGCACCCACACACTACGACAAAAATAAGTGAAAGCAAGCATACGCATGTCTTTCGTTCTTAAGAAATTTTCCTGAAACGGATTTTAAAATTTTATTGCATTTCCATACCCTTTTTTTTTGCTTAAGTAATAAACATACCATACCAGATTTATGGCCTCATAAATTATTGCATTTTAAAACATTGAAGTAGAAAAAATGTGTATCCTTTAATAAAAATAGTTAATGCACCCACACACTACGAAAAAAATAAATGAAAGGAAGCATACGCATGTCTTTCGTTCTTAAGAAATTTTCCTGAAACGGATTTTAAAATTTTATTGCCTTTCCATACCCTTTTTTTTTACTTAAGTAATAAACTTACCATACCAGATTTATGGCCTCATAAATTATTGCATTTTAAAACATTGAAGTAGAAAAAATGTGTGTCCTTCAATAAAAATAGTTAATGCACCCACACACTACGACAAAAAATAAGTGAAAGCAAGCATACGCATGTCTTTCGTTCTTAAGAGTTTTTCCATACAAACAAATGTTTAAATTTTACTACCTTTTCATAGAAAGATTAAAAACAACAAATGAAATAAAATAGGAAATAATGCAGCATATTTTTGACCTTATTTCTTGCTCATGCATGTTTAAATTTTCAATTAATTTTGAATTGTTCTATACTTTTTCTTAAAATACAAGCCTACGCATGCCTTAAAATGAAAAATAAATATATAAAGCGAATAAAATGCAAGTCTACGCATGTGCAAAAATAAGTACATAATCGAGATTCATTTCACATTACCACATATATACATTTATTGTTTTATAATATACAGATTTACAACATTACAAAACTTGTTATTTTTATTAAAAAAATTAGCTGTAGTTTAGTTCGAATATTGCAGAACCATTTGGCGATTGTCGTCCTTTGTAAATAATTGTCCAAATTTTTTCATTCATATCTACTAAGTAAGGATCCTTCCTCTCTGTTTAAATATTTAACCATTCTTTGAGGTAGATAAAACCATTTATTGTTCTCCAAATATGCTATGACTTTGGATCCATATTGTGTAACCTTCCACTCAAAATTTAAAATTTTGAATGGTTCGTTTAAGGGAATATCATCAATTTTTGTGTACTCTGATTTTATTCCTTGGGCTATGTTAATTAACTGTTGATAGATCTAACTAAGAAACAATCATATAATATGTATAAATATTTGTGTATTTTTTTACAGCATCAAATTTAAATATTTAACCATTCTTTGAGGTAGATAAAACCATTTATTGTTCTCCAAATATGCTATGACTTTGGATCCATATTGTGTAACCTTCCACTCAAAATTTAAAATTTTGAATGGTTCATTTAAGGGAATATCATCAATTTTCGTGTACTCTGATTTTATTCCTTGGGCTATGTTAATTAACTGTTGATAGATCTAAATAAAAAACAATCATATAATATGTATAAATATTTGTGTATTTTTTTACAGCATCGATATAATAAATAAAAAAAATTTTTAAATATATTATAAAACTGTATACTTACCATTTTGTTTAATGCGAAAAGCTGCTTTAACTTTTGTTTAATGTGATTTCAAGTAACTGTGAAGAACAATAATAAACAAAAAAATCTGAACGTTCTTTTATATCAATTTGTGCTGGATAGTAAAACTAATATTTTAGGTTTTAATAAAAACTAATCAAATGAGAATCTCATTGACATGGTGCGAAAAAATATCTCATTTAAATTTCTCTTTATTGTAAAAGCATACACATGGAAAAATATATGAATGCATGTGTAACAGAATGATTATATTTTTCTCATTATATGACTCAGTATCTATTATACGTGTATTTTCCCCATACGTGAATTTTTCCCATAAGGAGGTCAACTCTAGTGATTCTAATTGGTGTGCCAGAATGCTAATACCTGTATTTTTTCCATAAGGAGGCCAAATCTAATTAGATTCTAATTGGCGTGCCAAAATACCCATACGTGCATTTTCCATAAGGAGGTCAAATCTAATTAGATTCTAATTGGTGTACCAGAATGCCCGTAAGTGTATTTTTTCCATAAGGAGGCCAAATCTAATTAGATTCTAATTGGTGTGCCAGAATACCCATACGTGTATTTTACCATAAGGATGTCAAATTTAATTAGATTCTAATTGAACCAAAACCTTTATCGTCTGGTCCAACCGCAATACAGATAAGTAACTGGAAAAGTTAACAAAATTTTAAAAAGACAACTATCAGAATACCACTAGTTTACGTACATCATACGAGTTTCAAAGAAAAAATAAAATTAAAATAGTGAATTAAAATATGTTGTTATATTTTATAATTTAAAATTTTTTATTACACCGTCAAGTTATTTTTATTTTTGGTATTATTATTATATTATATCAAATAAAAACGTCGACAACTTACTGAATTCATTATATAATTATTTGATCACTGTTCAAAATCCTATCTGATAACATATTGAATATTTTTGAAAAATAAACCTTTTATCGTTCATAAAATTGGAAAAAACGCAAAAATTAAAAAAAATATATATATGAAATTGTGCCTGGTTTTTTAACTAAACTGTGGAACAAACTTTTTCAAATAAAAAGTAAAAGTAATAAAAACAACTAAAATGTATCGCAAATTCTAACAAAAAAATAGCATTTTGTTGTGTTCAAGATTCGAAACCGTGCCACCACCGGGTAGGATACGGTTTCAAATCCTGACCAACAATTTATTATTATTTTTTTTTAATTTTTGATACATTTTAGTTATTTTTATTACTCTTACTTTTTATTGGAAAAAGTTAATTTTTTTTAAGAATTTTTGATAGCTTTAAATTATTTTCAATATGAAGATATGAAATAGTTGGCGATTTTTTTAATCAACTTTGGAAGAATTTCTTCATTATTAAATCTTTTCTTAAGTTTCAAATCATTTCTTTGTTTAGTCGAAGACCACTGGGTTTTTGATAAAGACGTTGAAACACTTTTTGGATGTGTGAAAAATTATATAAGTGCTAATAAGGGTATGTTAATATTTTTATAATGCACCCCAGGCAAGAAAGTGTTAAAAAATTTGTTACGAAATTCATAATTAATGGCTGACTTCATAAACGCAGTTTGCAAAGCAACACTAGAATGCCTTGTAAACTCATGCTTCCAGTGTTGTTTTGCAAGCTGTGTTTGTGAAATCAGCCTATACTATGATATAGAGATTAGAACCACCAATGCGTGATCGTGATTAATTTTTTATTTCCAACACGTGAGGGTGCGTCCGTGAGACGGTGAGTGGCATTTTTTTGCTTTAATGTAATTTTTTCCATATAAGATCTTTTTTTAATTTTTTTCGTATATCGTGGGCTTCAATTTTCTGACTTCTTTCGTCACTTTATACTATAGTGAAGGGTATATAAGATTCGGCACAGCCGAATATATCTCTCTTACTTGTTTTTTTATTGCGATTATTTGGCGCCCAACGTGGGGGACGATTCAATAATTTTTTTTTGATATCACTCTATACAAATGTATAGCAGTTGTTGTTTTTACATTTTCTACAAACCTCTTACAACTAAAATTAGAGTTGAAAAAAAGTCAGCCTAGGTAGTAATGGTAAAGTAAGAAAACAAAAACAATTGGTTGATTATTGAGTTCTTGTTACAACTTTGATATTGTTTAAACTTTTCATTTGTTTTAATGAAGGTTTAATATAATATCTCCAGTTGTTCTAAGAAGTATTTGGGTAAAGTTCCCTGATGATCTGCATTAGCAACAGTGAAATGCGCATAGGAACAAGCTATACCCCTCAATAATCAATTGCAATTTGTTTTTAACAAAATGGTTAATGTTTTACTGAATAAGTAAAATATTAATTTTGGGAAAAAGTGCGAATAAAAAATTTAATACTAAAATTTGAAAGATTCCCATAAAAAGCACCAATTATTAACTTGACAAGCACCCGGTTGGAAAATTTTGTTTGACATCACTCTATACAAATGTATAGCAGTTGTTGTTTTTACATTTTCTACAAACCTCTTACAACTACAATTAGAGTTGAAAAAAGTTAGCTTAGGTAGTAATGGTAAAGTAAGAAAACAAAAACAATTGATTGATTATTGAGTTCTTGTTACAACTTTGATATTGTTTAAACTTTTCATTTGTTTTAATGAAGGTTTAATATAATATCTCCAGTTGTTCTAAGAAGTATTTGGGTAAAGTTCCCTGATGATCTGCATTAGCAACAGTGAAAAGCGCATAGGAACAAGCTATACCCCTCAATAATCAATTGCAATTTATTTTTAACAAAATGGTTAATGTTTTACTGAATAAGTAAAATATTAACTTTGGGAAAAAGTGCGAATAAAAAATTTAACACTAAAATTTGAAAGATTCCCATAAAAAGCACCAATTATTAACTTGACACGCACCCGGTCGCAAAATTTTTTTTGACATCACTCTATACAAATGTATAGCAGTTGTTGTTTTTACATTTTCTACAAACCTATTACAACTACAATTAGAGTTGAAAAAAAGTCAGCCTAGGTAGTAATGGTAAAGTAAGAAATCAAAAACAATTGGTTGATTATTGAGTTCTTGTTACTACTTTGATATAGTTTAAACTTTTCATTTGTTTTAATGAAGGTTTAATATAATATCTCCAGTTGTTCTAAGAAATATTTGGGTAAAGTTCCCTGATAATCTGCATTAGCAACAGTGAAATGCGCATAGGAACAAGCTATACCCCTCAATAATCAATTGCAATTTGTTTTTAACAAAATGGTTAATGTTTTACTGAGTAAGTAAAATATTAATTTTGGGAAAAAGTGCGAATAAAAAATTTAACACTAAAATTTGAAAGATTCCCATAAAAAGCACCAATTATTAACTTGACAAGCACCCGGTCGCAAATTTTTTTTTTGACATCACTCTATACAAATGTTGTTGTTTTTACATTTTCTACAAACCTATTACAACTACAATTAGAGTTGAAAAAAAGTCAGCCTAGGTAGTAATGGTAAAGTAAGAAAACAAAAACAATTGGTTGATTATTGAGTTCTTGTTACAACTTTGATATAGTTTAAACTTTTCATTTGTTTTAATGAAGGTATAATATAATATCTCCAGTTGTTCTAAGAAATATTTGGGTAAAGTTCCCTGATGATCTGCATTAGCAACAGTGAAATGCGCATAGGAACAAGCTATACCCCTCAATAATCAATTGCAATTTATTTTTAACGAAATGGTTAATGTTTTACTGAATAAGTAAAATATTAATTTTGGGAAAAAGTGCGAATAAAAAATTTAACACTAAAATTTGAAAGATTCCCATAAAAAGGACCAATTATTAACTTGACAAGCACCCGGTCGCAAAATTTTGTTTGACATAACTCTATACAAATATATAGCAGTTGTTGTTTTACATTTTCTACAAACCTCTTACAACTACAATTAGAGTTGAAAAAAAGTCAGCCTAGGTAGTAATGGTAAAGTAAGAAAACCAGAACAATTGGTTGATTATTGAGTTCTTGTTACAACTTTGATATTTTTTAAACTTTTCATTTGGTTTAATGAAGGTTTAATATAATATCTCCAGTTGTTCTAAGAAATATTTGGGTAAGTTCCCTGATGATCTGCATTAGCAACAGTGAAATGCGCATAGGAACAAGCTACACACCTCAATAATCAATTGCAATCTGTTTTTAACAAAATTGCTAATGTTTTACTGAATAAGTAAAATATTAATTTTTGGAAAAAGTGCGAATAAAAACTTTAACACTAAAATTTGAAAGATTCCCATAAAAAGGACCAATTATTAACTTGACAAGCACCCGGTCGCAAAATTTTGTTTGACATAACTCTATACAAATGTATAGCAGTTGTTGTTTTACATTTTCTACAAACCTCTTACAACTACAATTAGAGTTGAAAAAAAGTCAGCCTAGGTAGTAATGGTAAAGTAAGAAAACAAAAACAAATGGTTGATTATTGAGTTCTTGTTACAACTTTGATATAGTTTAAACTTTTCATTTGTTTTAATGAAGGTTTAATATAATATCTCCAGTTGTTCTAAGAAATATTTGGGTAAAGTTCCCTGATGATCTGCATTACCAACAGTGAAATGCGCATAGGAACAAGCTATACCCCTCAATAATCAATTGCAATTTGTTTTTAACAAAATGGTTAATGTTTTACTGAATAAGTAAAATATTAATTTTGGGAAAAAGTGCGAATAAAAAATTTAACACTAAAATTTGAAAGATTCCCATAAAAAGCATCAATTATTAACTTGACAAGCACCCGGTCGCAAAATTTTGTTTGATATCACTCTATACAAATGTATAGCAGTTCTTGTTTTTACATTTTCTACAAACCTCTTACAACTACAATTAGAGTTGTAAAAAAGTCAGCCTAGGTAGTAACGGTAAAGTAAGAAAACAAAAATAATTGGTTGATTATTGAGTTCTTGTTACAACTTTGATATAGTTTAAACTTTTCATTTGTTTTAATGAAGATTTAATATAATATCTCCAGTTGTTCTAAGAAATATTTGGGTAAAGTTCCCCGATAATCTGCATTAGCAACAGTGAAATGCGCATAGGAACAAGCTATACCCCTCAATATTCAATTGCAATTTGTTTTTAACAAAGTGGTTAATGTTTTACTGAATAAGTAAAATATTAATTATGGGAAAAAGTGCGAATAAAAAATTTAACACTAAAATTTGAAAGATTCCCATAAAAAGCACCAATTATTAACTTGACAAGCACCCGGTCGCAAAACTTTGTTTGACATAATTCTATACAAATGTATAGCAGTTGTTGTTTTTACATTTTCTACAAACCTCTTACAACTACAATTAGAGTTGAGAAAAAGTCAGCCTAGGCAGTAATGATAAAGTAAGAAAACAAAAACAATTGGTTGATTATTGAGTTCTTGTTACAACTTTGATATTGTTTAAACTTTTCATTTGTTTTAATGAAGGTTTAATATAATATCTCCAGTTGTTCTAGGAAATATTTGGGTAAAGTTCCCTGATGATCTGCATTAGCAACAGTGAAATGCGCATAGGAACAAGCTATACCCCTCAATATTCAATTGCAATTTGTTTTTAACAAAGTGGTTAATGTTTTACTGAATAAGTAAAATATTAATTTTGGGAAAAAGTGCGAATAAAAAATTTAACAGTAAAATTTGAAAGATTCCCATAAAAAGCACCAATTATTAACTTGACAAGCACCCGGTCGCAAAACTTTGTTTGACATCACTCTATACAAATGTATAGCAGTTGTTGTTTTTACATTTTCTACAAACCTCTTACAACTACAATTAGAGTTGAAAAAAGTCAGCCTAGGTAGTAATGGTAAAGTAAGAAAACAAAAACAATTGGTTGATTATTGAGTTCTTGTTACAACTTTGATATTGTTTAAACTTTTCATTTGTTTTAATGAAGGTTTAATATAATATCTCCAGTTCTTCTAAGAAATATTTGGGTAAAGTTCCCTGATGATCTGCATTAGCAACAGTGAAATGCGCATAGGAACAAGCTATACCCCTCAATAATCAATTGCAATTTGTTTTTAACAAAGTGGTTAATGTTTTACTGAATAAGTAAAATATTAATTTTGGGAAAAAGTGCGAATAAAAAATTTAACAGTAAAATTTGAAAGATTCCCATAAAAAGCACCAATTATTAACTTGACAAGCACCCGGTCGCAAAACTTTGTTTGACATCACTCTATACAAATGTATAGCAGTTGTTGTTTTTACATTTTCTACAAACCTCTTACAACTACAATTAGAGTTGAAAAAAGTCAGCCTAGGTAGTAATGGTAAAGTAAGAAAACAAGAACAATTGGTTCATTATTGAGTTCTTGTTACAACTTTGATATTGTTTAAACTTTTCATTTGTTTTAATGAAGGTTTAATATAATATCTCCAGTTGTTCTAAGAAATATTTGGATAAAGTTCCCTGATGATCTGCATTAGCAACAGTGAAATGCGCATAGGAACAAGCTATACCCCTCAATAATCAATTGCAATTTATTTTTAACAAAATGGTTAATGTTTTACTGAATAAGTAAAATATTAATTTTGGGAAAAAGTGCGAATAAAAAATTTAACACTAAAATTTGAAAGATTCCCATTAAAAGCACCAATTATTAACTTGACAAGCACCCGGTCGCAAAATTTTGTTTGACATCACTCTATACAAATGTATAGCAGTTGTTGTTTTTACATTTTCTGCAAACCTCTTACAACTACAATTAGAGTTGAAAAAAAGTCAGCCTAGGTAGTAATGGTAAAGTAAGAAAACAAAAATAATTGGTTGATTATTGAGTTCTTGTTACAACTTTGATATAGTTTAAACTTTTCATTTGTTTTAATGAAGGTTTAATATAATATCTCCAGTTGTTCTAAGAAATATTTGGGTAAAGTTCCCTGATGATCTGCATTAGCAACACTGAAATGCGCATAGGAATAAGCTATACCTCTCAATAATCAATTGCAATTTGTTTTTAACAAAATGGTTAATGTTTTACTGAATAAGTAAAATATTAATTTTGGGAAAAAGTGCGAATAAAAAATTTAACACTAAAATTTGAAAGATTCCCATAAAAAGCACCAATTATTAACTTGACAAGCACCCGGTCGCAAAACTTTGTTTGACATCACTCTATACAAATGTATAGCAGTTGTTGTTTTTACATTTTCTACAAACCTGTTACAACTACAATTAGAGTTGAAAAAAAGTCAGCCTAAGTAGTAATGGTAAAGTAAGAAAACAAAAACAATTGGTTGATTATTGAGTTCTTGTTACAACTTTGATATTGTTTAAACTTTTCATTTGTTTTAATAAAGGTTTAATATAATATCTCCAGTTGTTCTAAGAAATATTTGGGTAAAGTTCCCTGATGATCTGCATTAGCAACAGTGAAATGCGCATAGGAACAAGCTATACCCCTCAATAATCAATTGCAATTTGTTTTAAACAAAGTGGTTAATGTTTTACTGAATAAGTAAAATATTAATTTTGGGAAAAAGTGCGAATAAAAAATTTAACACTAAAATTTGAAAGATTCCCATAAAAAGCACCAATTATTAACTTGACAAGCACCCGGTCGCAAAACTTTGTTTGACATCACTCTATACAAATGTATAGCAGTTGTTGTTTTTACATTTTCTACAAACCTCTTACAACTACAATTAGAGTTGAAAAAAGTCAGCCTAGGTAGTAATTGTAAAGTAAGAAAACAAAAACAATTGGTTGATTATTGAGTTCTTGTTACAACTTTGATATTGATTAAACTTTTCATTTGTTTTAATGAAGGTTTAATATAATATCTCCAGTTGTTCTAAGAAATATTTGGGTAAAGTTCCCTGATCATCTGCATTAGCAACAGTGAAATGCGCATAGGAACAAGCTATACCCCTCAATAGTCAATTACAATTTGTTGTAAACAAAGTGGTTAATGTTTTACTGAATAAGTAAAATATTAATTTTGGGAAAAAGTGCGAATAAAAAATTCAACACTAAAATTTGAAAGATTCCCATTAAAAGCACCAATTATTAACTTGACAAGCACCCGGTCGCAAAATTTTGTTTGACATCACTCTATACAAATGTATAGCAGTAGTTGTTTTTACATTTTCTACAAACCTCTTACAACTACAATTAGAGTTGAAAAAAATCAGCCTAGGTAGTAATGGTAAAGTAAGAAAACAAAAACAATTGGTTGATTATTGAGTTCTTGTTACAACTTTGATATTGTTTAAACTTTTCATTTGTTTTAATGAAGGTTTAATATAATATCTCCAGTTGTTCTAAGAAGTATTTGGGTAAAGTTCTCTGAGGATCTGCATTAGCAACAGTGAAATGCGTATAGGAACAAGCTATACCCCTCAATAATCAATTGCAATTTATTTTTAACAAAATGGTTAATGTTTTACTGAATAAGTAAAATATTAATTTTGGGCAAAAGTGCGAATAAAAAATTTAACACTAAAATTTGAAAGATTCCCATAAAAAGCACCAATTATTAACTTGATAAGCACCCGGTCGCAAAATTTTTTTGACATCACTCTATACAAATGTTGTTTTTACATTTTCTACAAACCTCTTACAACTACAATTAGAGTTGAAAGAAGTCAGCCTAGGTAGTAATGGTAAAGTAAGAAAACAAAAATAATTGGTTGATTATTGAGTTCTTGTTACGACTTTGATATTGTTTAAACTTTTCATTTGTTTTAATGAAGGTTTAATATAATATCTCCAGTTGTTCTAAGAAATATTTGGGTAAAGTTCCCCGATAATCTGCATTAGCAACAGTGAAATGCGCATAGGAACAAGCTATACCCCTCAATAATCAATTGCAATTTGTTTTTAACAAAATGGTTAATATTTTACTGAATAAGTAAAATATTAATTTTGGGAAAAAGTGCGAATAAAAAATATAACACTAAAATTTGAAAGATTCCCATAAAAAGCACCAATTATTAACTTGACAAGCTCCCGGTCGCAAAACTTTGTTTGACATCATTCTATACAAATGTAAAGCAGTTGTTGTTTTTACATTTTCTACAAACCTCTTACAACTACAATTAGAGTTGAAAAAAGTCAGCCTAGGTAGTAATGGTAAAGTAAGAAAACAAAAACAATTGGTTGATTATTGAGTTCTTGTTACAACTTTGATATAGTTTAAACTTTTCATTTGTTTTAATGAAGGTTTAATATAATATCTCCAGTTGTTCTAAGAAATATTTGGGTAAAGTTCCCCGATAATCTGCATTAGCAACAGTGAAATGCGCATAGGAACAAGCTATACCCCTCAATAATCAATTGCAATTTGTTTTTAACAAAATGGTTAATATTTTACTGAATAAGTAAAATATTAATTTTGGGAAAAAGTGCGAATAAAAAATTTAACACTAAAATTTGAAAGATTCCCATTAAAAGCACCAATTATTAACTTGACAAGCACCCGGTCGCAAAATTTTGTTTGACATCACTCTATACAAATGTATAGAAGTTGTTGTTTTTACATTTTCTACAAAGCTCTTACAACTACAATTAGAGTTGAAAAAAGTCAGCCTAGGTAGTAATGGTAAAGTAAGAAAACAAAAAGTTCTTGTTACAACTTTGATATTGTTTAAACTTTTGATATTGTTTAAACTTTTCATTTGTTTTAATGTAATGGTAAAGTAAGAAAACAAAAACAATTGGTTGATTATTGAGTTCTTGTTACAACTTTGATATAGTTTAAACTTTTCATTTGTTTTAATGAAGGTTTAATATAATATCTCCAGTTGTTCTAAGAAATATTTGGGTAAAGTTCCCTGATAATCTGCATTAGCAACAGTGAAATGCGCATAGGAACACGCTATACCCCTCAATAATCAATTGCAATTTGTTTTTAACAAAATGGTTAATGTTTTACTGAATAAGTAAAATATTAATTTTGGGAAAAAGTGCGAATAAAAATTTAAAACACTACAATTTGAGAGATTCCCATAAAAAGCACCAATTATTAACTTAACAAGCACCCGGTCGCAAAATTTTGATTGACATCACTCTATACAAATGTATAGCAGTTGTTGTTTTTACATTTTCTACAAACCTCTTACAACTACAATTAGAGTTGAAAAAAAGTCAGCCTAGGTAGTAATGGTAAAGTAAGAAAACAAAAACAATTGGTTGATTATTGAGTTCTTGTTACAACTTTGATATTGTTTAAACTTTTCATTTGTTTTAATGAAGGTTTAATATAATATCTCCAGTTGTTCTAAGAAGTATTTGGGTAAAGTTCCCTGATGATCTGCATTAGCAACAGTGAACTGCGCATAGGAACAAGCTATACCCCTCAATAATCAATTGCAATTTATTTCTAACAAAAGGGTTAATGTTTTACTGAATAAGTAAAATATTAATTTTGGGAAAAAGTGCAAATAAAAATTTAAAACACTACAATTTGAGAGATTCCCATAAAAAGCACCAATTATTACCTTGACAAGCACCCGGTCGCAAAATTTTGTTTGACATCACTCTATACAAATGTATAGCAGTTGTTGTTTTTACATTTTCTACAAACCTCTTACAACTACAATTAGAGTTGAAAAAAAGTCAGCCTAAAGTAAGAAAATAACAACAATTGGTTGATTATTGAGTTCTTGTTACAACTTTGATATTGTTTAAACTTTTCATTTGTTTTAATGAAGGTTTAATATAATATCTCCAGTTGTTCTAAGAAGTATTTGAGTAAAGTTCCCTGATGATCTGCATTAGCAACAGAGAAATGCGCATAGGAACAAGCTATACCCCTCAATAATCAATTGCAATTTATTTTTAACAAAATGGTTAATGTTTTACTGAATAAGTAAAATATTAATTTTGGGAAAAATTGCGAAAAAAAATTTAGCACTAAAATTTGAAAGATTCCCATAAAAAGCACCAATTATTAACTTGACAAGCACCCGGTCGCAAAATTTTGTTTGACATCACTCTATACAAATGTATAGCAGTTGTTGTTTTTACATTTTCTACAAACCTCTTACAACTACAATTAGAGTTGAAAAAAAGTCAGCCTAGGTAGTAATGGTAAAGTAAGAAAACAAAAACAATTGGTTGATTATTGAGTTCTTGTTACAACTTTGATATTGTTTAAACTTTTCATTTGTTTTAATGAAGGTTTAATATAATATCTCCAGTTGTTCTAAGAAGTATTTGGGTAAAGTTCCCTGATGATCTGCATTAGCAACAGTGAAATGCGCATAGGAACAAGCTATACCCCTCAATAATCAATTGCAATTTATTTTTAACAAAATGATTAATGTTTTACTGAATAAGTAAAATATTAATTTTGGGAAAAAGTGCAAATAAAAATTTAAAACACTACAATTTGAGAGATTCCCATAAAAAGCACCAATTATTAACTTGACAAGCACCCGGTCGCAAAATTTTGTTTGACATCACTCTATACAAATGTATAGCAGTTGTTGTTTTTACATTTTCTACAAACCTCTTACAACTACAATTAGAGTTGAAAAAAAGTCAGCCTAAAGTAAGAAAATAACAACAATTGGTTGATTATTGAGTTCTTGTTACAACTTTGATATTGTTTAAACTTTTCATTTGTTTTAATGAAGGTTTAATATAATATCTCCAGTTGTTCTAAGAAGTATTTGAGTAAAGTTCCCTGATGATCTGCATTAGCAACAGAGAAATGCGCATAGGAAAAAGCTATACCCCTCAATAATCAATTGCAATTTATTTTTAACAAAATGGTTAATGTTTTACTGAATAAGTAAAATATTAATTTTGGGAAAAAGTGCGAATAAAAAATTTAGCACTAAAATTTGAAAGATTCCCATAAAAAGCACCAATTATTAACTTGACAAGCACCCGGTCGCAAAATTTTGTTTGACATCACTCTATACAAATGTATAGCAGTTGTTGTTTTTACATTTTCTACAAACCTCTTACAACTACAATTAGAGTTGAAAAAAAGTCAGCCTAGGTAGTAATGGTAAAGTAAGAAAACAAAAACAATTGGTTGATTATCGAGTTCTTGTTACAACTTTGATATTGTTTAAACTTTTCATTTGTTTTAATGAAGATTTAATATAATATCTCCAGTTGTTCTAAGAAGTATTTGGGTAAAGTTCCCTGATGATCTGCATTAGCAACAGTGAAATGCGCATAGGAACAAGCTATACCCCTCAATAATCAATTGCAATTTGTTTTTAACAAAATTGTTAATGTTTTACTGAATAAGCCTAGGTAGTAATGGTAAAGTAAGAAAACAAAAAAAATTGGTTGATTATTGAGTTCTTGTTACAACTTTGATATAGTTTAAACTTTTCATTTGTTTTAATGAAGATTTAATATAATATCTCCAGTTGTTCTAAGAAGTATTTGGGTAAAGTTCCCTGATGATCTGCATTAGCAACAGAGAAATGCGCATAGGAAAAAGCTATACCCCTCAATAATCAATTGCAATTTGTTTTAAACAAAGTGGTTAATGTTTTACTGAATAAGTAAAATATTAATTTTGGGAAAAAGTGCGAATAAAAAATTTAACACTAAAATTTGAAAGATTCCCATAAAAAGCACCAATTATTAACTTGACAAGCACCCGGTCGCAAAACTTTGTTTGACATCACTCTATACAAATGTATAGCAGTTGTTGTTTTTACATTTTCTACAAACCTCTTACAACTACAATTAGAGTTGAAAAAAGTCAGCCTAGGTAGTAATTGTAAAGTAAGAAAACAAAAACAATTGGTTGATTATTGAGTTCTTGTTACAACTTTGATATTGATTAAACTTTTCATTTGTTTTAATGAAGGTTTAATATAATATCTCCAGTTGTTCTAAGAAATATTTGGGTAAAGTTCCCTGATCATCTGCATTAGCAACAGTGAAATGCGCATAGGAACAAGCTATACCCCTCAATAGTCAATTACAATTTGTTGTAAACAAAGTGGTTAATGTTTTACTGAATAAGTAAAATATTAATTTTGGGAAAAAGTGCGAATAAAAAATTCAACACTAAAATTTGAAAGATTCCCATTAAAAGCACCAATTATTAACTTGACAAGCACCCGGTCGCAAAATTTTGTTTGACATCACTCTATACAAATGTATAGCAGTAGTTGTTTTTACATTTTCTACAAACCTCTTACAACTACAATTAGAGTTGAAAAAAATCAGCCTAGGTAGTAATGGTAAAGTAAGAAAACAAAAACAATTGGTTGATTATTGAGTTCTTGTTACAACTTTGATATTGTTTAAACTTTTCATTTGTTTTAATGAAGGTTTAATATAATATCTCCAGTTGTTCTAAGAAGTATTTGGGTAAAGTTCTCTGAGGATCTGCATTAGCAACAGTGAAATGCGTATAGGAACAAGCTATACCCCTCAATAATCAATTGCAATTTATTTTTAACAAAATGGTTAATGTTTTACTGAATAAGTAAAATATTAATTTTGGGCAAAAGTGCGAATAAAAAATTTAACACTAAAATTTGAAAGATTCCCATAAAAAGCACCAATTATTAACTTGATAAGCACCCGGTCGCAAAATTTTTTTGACATCACTCTATACAAATGTTGTTTTTACATTTTCTACAAACCTCTTACAACTACAATTAGAGTTGAAAGAAGTCAGCCTAGGTAGTAATGGTAAAGTAAGAAAACAAAAATAATTGGTTGATTATTGAGTTCTTGTTACGACTTTGATATTGTTTAAACTTTTCATTTGTTTTAATGAAGGTTTAATATAATATCTCCAGTTGTTCTAAGAAATATTTGGGTAAAGTTCCCCGATAATCTGCATTAGCAACAGTGAAATGCGCATAGGAACAAGCTATACCCCTCAATAATCAATTGCAATTTGTTTTTAACAAAATGGTTAATATTTTACTGAATAAGTAAAATATTAATTTTGGGAAAAAGTGCGAATAAAAAATATAACACTAAAATTTGAAAGATTCCCATAAAAAGCACCAATTATTAACTTGACAAGCTCCCGGTCGCAAAACTTTGTTTGACATCATTCTATACAAATGTAAAGCAGTTGTTGTTTTTACATTTTCTACAAACCTCTTACAACTACAATTAGAGTTGAAAAAAGTCAGCCTAGGTAGTAATGGTAAAGTAAGAAAACAAAAACAATTGGTTGATTATTGAGTTCTTGTTACAACTTTGATATAGTTTAAACTTTTCATTTGTTTTAATGAAGGTTTAATATAATATCTCCAGTTGTTCTAAGAAATATTTGGGTAAAGTTCCCCGATAATCTGCATTAGCAACAGTGAAATGCGCATAGGAACAAGCTATACCCCTCAATAATCAATTGCAATTTGTTTTTAACAAAATGGTTAATATTTTACTGAATAAGTAAAATATTAATTTTGGGAAAAAGTGCGAATAAAAAATTTAACACTAAAATTTGAAAGATTCCCATTAAAAGCACCAATTATTAACTTGACAAGCACCCGGTCGCAAAATTTTGTTTGACATCACTCTATACAAATGTATAGAAGTTGTTGTTTTTACATTTTCTACAAAGCTCTTACAACTACAATTAGAGTTGAAAAAAGTCAGCCTAGGTAGTAATGGTAAAGTAAGAAAACAAAAAGTTCTTGTTACAACTTTGATATTGTTTAAACTTTTGATATTGTTTAAACTTTTCATTTGTTTTAATGTAATGGTAAAGTAAGAAAACAAAAACAATTGGTTGATTATTGAGTTCTTGTTACAACTTTGATATAGTTTAAACTTTTCATTTGTTTTAATGAAGGTTTAATATAATATCTCCAGTTGTTCTAAGAAATATTTGGGTAAAGTTCCCTGATAATCTGCATTAGCAACAGTGAAATGCGCATAGGAACACGCTATACCCCTCAATAATCAATTGCAATTTGTTTTTAACAAAATGGTTAATGTTTTACTGAATAAGTAAAATATTAATTTTGGGAAAAAGTGCGAATAAAAATTTAAAACACTACAATTTGAGAGATTCCCATAAAAAGCACCAATTATTAACTTAACAAGCACCCGGTCGCAAAATTTTGATTGACATCACTCTATACAAATGTATAGCAGTTGTTGTTTTTACATTTTCTACAAACCTCTTACAACTACAATTAGAGTTGAAAAAAAGTCAGCCTAGGTAGTAATGGTAAAGTAAGAAAACAAAAACAATTGGTTGATTATTGAGTTCTTGTTACAACTTTGATATTGTTTAAACTTTTCATTTGTTTTAATGAAGGTTTAATATAATATCTCCAGTTGTTCTAAGAAGTATTTGGGTAAAGTTCCCTGATGATCTGCATTAGCAACAGTGAACTGCGCATAGGAACAAGCTATACCCCTCAATAATCAATTGCAATTTATTTCTAACAAAAGGGTTAATGTTTTACTGAATAAGTAAAATATTAATTTTGGGAAAAAGTGCAAATAAAAATTTAAAACACTACAATTTGAGAGATTCCCATAAAAAGCACCAATTATTACCTTGACAAGCACCCGGTCGCAAAATTTTGTTTGACATCACTCTATACAAATGTATAGCAGTTGTTGTTTTTACATTTTCTACAAACCTCTTACAACTACAATTAGAGTTGAAAAAAAGTCAGCCTAAAGTAAGAAAATAACAACAATTGGTTGATTATTGAGTTCTTGTTACAACTTTGATATTGTTTAAACTTTTCATTTGTTTTAATGAAGGTTTAATATAATATCTCCAGTTGTTCTAAGAAGTATTTGAGTAAAGTTCCCTGATGATCTGCATTAGCAACAGAGAAATGCGCATAGGAACAAGCTATACCCCTCAATAATCAATTGCAATTTATTTTTAACAAAATGGTTAATGTTTTACTGAATAAGTAAAATATTAATTTTGGGAAAAATTGCGAAAAAAAATTTAGCACTAAAATTTGAAAGATTCCCATAAAAAGCACCAATTATTAACTTGACAAGCACCCGGTCGCAAAATTTTGTTTGACATCACTCTATACAAATGTATAGCAGTTGTTGTTTTTACATTTTCTACAAACCTCTTACAACTACAATTAGAGTTGAAAAAAAGTCAGCCTAGGTAGTAATGGTAAAGTAAGAAAACAAAAACAATTGGTTGATTATTGAGTTCTTGTTACAACTTTGATATTGTTTAAACTTTTCATTTGTTTTAATGAAGGTTTAATATAATATCTCCAGTTGTTCTAAGAAGTATTTGGGTAAAGTTCCCTGATGATCTGCATTAGCAACAGTGAAATGCGCATAGGAACAAGCTATACCCCTCAATAATCAATTGCAATTTATTTTTAACAAAATGATTAATGTTTTACTGAATAAGTAAAATATTAATTTTGGGAAAAAGTGCAAATAAAAATTTAAAACACTACAATTTGAGAGATTCCCATAAAAAGCACCAATTATTAACTTGACAAGCACCCGGTCGCAAAATTTTGTTTGACATCACTCTATACAAATGTATAGCAGTTGTTGTTTTTACATTTTCTACAAACCTCTTACAACTACAATTAGAGTTGAAAAAAAGTCAGCCTAAAGTAAGAAAATAACAACAATTGGTTGATTATTGAGTTCTTGTTACAACTTTGATATTGTTTAAACTTTTCATTTGTTTTAATGAAGGTTTAATATAATATCTCCAGTTGTTCTAAGAAGTATTTGAGTAAAGTTCCCTGATGATCTGCATTAGCAACAGAGAAATGCGCATAGGAAAAAGCTATACCCCTCAATAATCAATTGCAATTTATTTTTAACAAAATGGTTAATGTTTTACTGAATAAGTAAAATATTAATTTTGGGAAAAAGTGCGAATAAAAAATTTAGCACTAAAATTTGAAAGATTCCCATAAAAAGCACCAATTATTAACTTGACAAGCACCCGGTCGCAAAATTTTGTTTGACATCACTCTATACAAATGTATAGCAGTTGTTGTTTTTACATTTTCTACAAACCTCTTACAACTACAATTAGAGTTGAAAAAAAGTCAGCCTAGGTAGTAATGGTAAAGTAAGAAAACAAAAACAATTGGTTGATTATCGAGTTCTTGTTACAACTTTGATATTGTTTAAACTTTTCATTTGTTTTAATGAAGATTTAATATAATATCTCCAGTTGTTCTAAGAAGTATTTGGGTAAAGTTCCCTGATGATCTGCATTAGCAACAGTGAAATGCGCATAGGAACAAGCTATACCCCTCAATAATCAATTGCAATTTGTTTTTAACAAAATTGTTAATGTTTTACTGAATAAGCCTAGGTAGTAATGGTAAAGTAAGAAAACAAAAAAAATTGGTTGATTATTGAGTTCTTGTTACAACTTTGATATAGTTTAAACTTTTCATTTGTTTTAATGAAGGTTTAATATAATATCTCCAGTTGTTCTAAGAAATATTTGGGTAAAGTTCCCTGATAATCTGCATTAGCAACAGTGAAATGCGCATAGGAACAAGCTATATACCTCAATAATCAATTGCAATTTGTTTTTAACAAAATGGTTAATGTTTTACTGAATAAGTAAAATATTAATTTTGGGAAAAAGTGCGAATAAAAATTTAAAACACTACAATTTGAGAGATTCCCATAAAAAGCACCAATTATTAACTTGACAAGCACCCGGTCGCAAAATTTTTTTTGACATCACTCTATACAAATGTATAGCAGTTGTTGTTTTTACATTTTCTACAAACCTCTTACAACTACAATTAGAGTTGAAAAAAAGTCAGCCTAGGTAGTAACGGTAAAGTAAGAAAACAAAAACAATTGGTTGATTATTGAGTTCTTGTTACAACTTTGATATTGTTTAAACTTTTCATTTGTTTTAATGAAGGTTTAATATAATATCTCCAGTTGTTCTAAGAAGTATTTGGGTAAAGTTCCCTGATGATCTGCATTAGCAACAGTGAAATGCGCATAGGAACAAGCTATACCCCTCAATAATCAATTGCAATTTGTTTTTAACAAAATTATTAATGTTTTACTGAATAAGTAAACTATTAATTTTGGGAAAAAATGCAAATAAAAATTTAAAACACTACAATTTGAGAGATTCCCATAAAAAGCACCAATTATTAACTTGACAAGCACCCGGTCGCAAAATTTTGTTTGACATCACTCTATACAAATGTATAGCAGTTGTTGTTTTTACATTTTCTACAAACCTCTTACAACTACAATTAGAGTTGAAAAAAAGTCAGCCTAGGTAGTAATGGTAAAGTAAGAAAACAAAAACAATTGGTTGATTATTGAGTTCTTGTTACAACTTTGATATTGTTTAAACTTTTCATTTGTTTTAATGAAGGTTTAATATAATATCTCCAGTTGTTCTAAGAAGTATTTGGGTAAAGTTCCCTGATGATCTGCATTAGCAACAGTGAACTGCGCAATTTATTTCTAACAAAAGGGTTAATGTTTTACTGAATAAGTAAAATATTAATTTTGGGAAAAAGTGCAAATAAAAATTTAAAACACTACAATTTGAGAGATTCCCATAAAAAGCACCAATTATTACCTTGACAAGCACCCGGTCGCAAAATTTTGTTTGACATCACTCTATACAAATGTATAGCAGTTGTTGTTTTTACATTTTCTACAAACCTCTTACAACTACAATTAGAGTTGAAAAAAAGTCAGCCTAAAGTAAGAAAATAACAACAATTGGTTGATTATTGAGTTCTTGTTACAACTTTGATATTGTTTAAACTTTTCATTTGTTTTAATGAAGGTTTAATATAATATCTCCAGTTGTTCTAAGAAGTATTTGAGTAAAGTTCCCTGATGATCTGCATTAGCAACAGAGAAATGCGCATAGGAACAAGCTATACCCCTCAATAATCAATTGCAATTTATTTTTAACAAAATGGTTAATGTTTTACTGAATAAGTAAAATATTAATTTTGGGAAAAATTGCGAAAAAAAATTTAGCACTAAAATTTGAAAGATTCCCATAAAAAGCACCAATTATTAACTTGACAAGCACCCGGTCGCAAAATTTTGTTTGACATCACTCTATACAAATGTATAGCAGTTGTTGTTTTTACATTTTCTACAAACCTCTTACAACTACAATTAGAGTTGAAAAAAAGTCAGCCTAGGTAGTAATGGTAAAGTAAGAAAACAAAAACAATTGGTTGATTATTGAGTTCTTGTTACAACTTTGATATTGTTTAAACTTTTCATTTGTTTTAATGAAGGTTTAATATAATATCTCCAGTTGTTCTAAGAAGTATTTGGGTAAAGTTCCCTGATGATCTGCATTAGCAACAGTGAAATGCGCATAGGAACAAGCTATACCCCTCAATAATCAATTGCAATTTATTTTTAACAAAATGATTAATGTTTTACTGAATAAGTAAAATATTAATTTTGGGAAAAAGTGCAAATAAAAATTTAAAACACTACAATTTGAGAGATTCCCATAAAAAGCACCAATTATTAACCTGACAAGCACCCGGTCGCAAAATTTTGTTTGACATCACTCTATACAAATGTATAGCAGTTGTTGTTTTTACATTTTCTACAAACCTCTTACAACTACAATTAGAGTTGAAAAAAAGTCAGCCTAAAGTAAGAAAATAACAACAATTGGTTGATTATTGAGTTCTTGTTACAACTTTGATATTGTTTAAACTTTTCATTTGTTTTAATGAAGGTTTAATATAATATCTCCAGTTGTTCTAAGAAGTATTTGAGTAAAGTTCCCTGATGATCTGCATTAGCAACAGAGAAATGCGCATAGGAAAAAGCTATACCCCTCAATAATCAATTGCAATTTATTTTTAACAAAATGGTTAATGTTTTACTGAATAAGTAAAATATTAATTTTGGGAAAAAGTGCGAATAAAAAATTTAGCACTAAAATTTGAAAGATTCCCATAAAAAGCACCAATTATTAACTTGACAAGCACCCGGTCGCAAAATTTTGTTTGACATCACTCTATACAAATGTATAGCAGTTGTTGTTTTTACATTTTCTACAAACCTCTTACAACTACAATTAGAGTTGAAAAAAAGTCAGCCTAGGTAGTAATGGTAAAGTAAGAAAACAAAAACAATTGGTTGATTATCGAGTTCTTGTTACAACTTTGATATTGTTTAAACTTTTCATTTGTTTTAATGAAGATTTAATATAATATCTCCAGTTGTTCTAAGAAGTATTTGGGTAAAGTTCCCTGATGATCTGCATTAGCAACAGTGAAATGCGCATAGGAACAAGCTATACCCCTCAATAATCAATTGCAATTTGTTTTTAACAAAATTGTTAATGTTTTACTGAATAAGCCTAGGTAGTAATGGTAAAGTAAGAAAACAAAAAAAATTGGTTGATTATTGAGTTCTTGTTACAACTTTGATATAGTTTAAACTTTTCATTTGTTTTAATGAAGGTTTAATATAATATCTCCAGTTGTTCTAAGAAATATTTGGGTAAAGTTCCCTGATAATCTGCATTAGCAACAGTGAAATGCGCATAGGAACAAGCTATATACCTCAATAATCAATTGCAATTTGTTTTTAACAAAATGGTTAATGTTTTACTGAATAAGTAAAATATTAATTTTGGGAAAAAGTGCGAATAAAAATTTAAAACACTACAATTTGAGAGATTCCCATAAAAAGCACCAATTATTAACTTGACAAGCACCCGGTCGCAAAATTTTTTTTGACATCACTCTATACAAATGTATAGCAGTTGTTGTTTTTACATTTTCTACAAACCTCTTACAACTACAATTAGAGTTGAAAAAAAGTCAGCCTAGGTAGTAACGGTAAAGTAAGAAAACAAAAACAATTGGTTGATTATTGAGTTCTTGTTACAACTTTGATATTGTTTAAACTTTTCATTTGTTTTAATGAAGGTTTAATATAATATCTCCAGTTGTTCTAAGAAGTATTTGGGTAAAGTTCCCTGATGATCTGCATTAGCAACAGTGAAATGCGCATAGGAACAAGCTATACCCCTCAATAATCAATTGCAATTTGTTTTTAACAAAATTATTAATGTTTTACTGAATAAGTAAACTATTAATTTTGGGAAAAAATGCAAATAAAAATTTAAAACACTACAATTTGAGAGATTCCCATAAAAAGCACCAATTATTAACTTGACAAGCACCCGGTCGCAAAATTTTGTTTGACATCACTCTATACAAATGTATAGCAGTTGTTGTTTTTACATTTTCTACAAACCTCTTACAACTACAATTAGAGTTGAAAAAAAGTCAGCCTAAAGTAAGAAAATAACAACAATTGGTTGATTATTGAGTTCTTGTTACAACTTTGATATTGTTTAAACTTTTCATTTGTTTTAATGAAGGTTTAATATAATATCTCCAGTTGTTCTAAGAAGTATTTGAGTAAAGTTCCCTGATGATCTGCATTAGCAACAGAGAAATGCGCATAGCAACAAGCTATACCCCTCAATAATCAATTGCAATTTATTTTTAACAAAATGGTTAATGTTTTACTGAATAAGTAAAATATTAATTTTGGGAAAAGGTGCGAATAAAAAATTTAGCACTAAAATTTGAAAGATTCCCATAAAAAGCACCAATTATTAACTTGACAAGCACCCGGTCGCAAAATTTTGTTTGACATCACTCTATACAAATGTATAGCAGTTGTTGTTTTTACATTTTCTACAAACCTCTTACAACTACAATTAGAGTTGAAAAAAAGTCAGCCTAGGTAGTAATGGTAAAGTAAGAAAACAAAAACAATTGGTTGATTATTGAGTTCGTGTTACAACTTTGATATTGTTTAAACTTTTCATTTGTTTTAATGAAGGTTTAATATAATATCTCCAGTTGTTCTAAGAAGTATTTGGGTAAAGTTCCCTGATGATCTGCATTAGCAACAGTGAAATGCGCATAGGAACAAGCTATACCCCTCAATAATCAATTGCAATTTATTTTTAACAAAATGTGTAATGTTTTACTGAATAAGTAAAATATTAATTTTGGGAAAAAGTGCAAATAAAAATTTAAAACACTACAATTTGAGAGATTCCCATAAAAAGCACCAATTATTAACTTGACAAGCACCCGGTCGCAAAATTTTGTTTGACATCACTCTATACAAATGTATAGCAGTTGTTGTTTTTACATTTTCTACAAACCTCTTACAACTACAATTAGAGTTGAAAAAAAGTCAGCCTAGGTAGTAATGGTAAAGTAAGAAAACAAAAACAATTGGTTGATTATTGAGTTCTTGTTACAACTTTGATATTGTTTAAACTTTTCATTTGTTTTAATGAAGGTTTAATATAATATCTCCAGTTGTTCTAAGAAGTGTCACAAACCACTTCGCAAATAAAAGACAAAAAGAGTAAGTTTTTAATTTAATTTATTTTACTCAAAATACAAAATATGTTTATTAATTTTTTAGATCACGTCCGCACTTGTCAGCTGCCAGTTAATAATCCCCCATTTTCCTTTAGTCAGCCAGCAGAATGTGTCAAAAGATTACACCGTTGCATTCTGGGGATGTATCGCTGATAGTTCGGCCAATTCTGACCTGGGATCGTCCTCGATTCCGTTGTCGGGATCACTTTCATAATATAGTACAGGTAGGTTAAGGCACCAGGGCTTTAGTTTGTCCGAGGAGTAGACGGAGCAAAATTTTCTGGACGTAATCGGCATTCCGGGTACATCTTCAATGAGATATCGATCTTTGTCAAGAACCTTTGCGATGACTAGGGTCCTTTGTATTTAGGATCGAGCTTTCTGGATTCACCCGTAGCTTGAAATTCGTTTTCGATAACTACCAGGTCACCTTGTTGATATATGGTAGGTTTGGAGTGTTTTAGGTAAACGGTTTTTCCATTTTTGCTTCTCGTTGGTGATATTAAGGCTTGCAAGTTCGCGTTTTTCGATACTAGGCATGTAGTCTTCATTCTCCGATTTATCATCATGGATTGCGGCAACAATACGACTTTGTACGATATCGATCAGCTTAAAATCGAAAACAAGTTCATTTGGACAAAAGCCTTTTGTAGCATTCTTTTGCGAGTTGACGCACCACTGTAGTTCTCTAAATTTATTATTTATTTATTAATAGATAGAAAGTTTGTACAATTCAAGGTTTCTTATTATAATATACATGTAAAATAGTTTTCCATCTATGTATGGCATAACAATAATGTTGTGTGCCAGATTAGCACGATACTAATATATTTTTTAAAGTGATTTAAACTGATTTATTTTGTTTATAATGTTCAGGTACGTATTAAAAAATTATTTCAAATATTAAATTCATTATTTAACAATTGCTTATACTTCAGACATAATTCAATGTACTCATAAAGATTCTTATCACTAGAGCCATTAAGTATACTAATAACTTCATTTAAATTAGGCCTTCTTTTACCAAAAAATTTTGACCTGTATGCACTGAATATCGGACATACACCGATGAAATGGAGAGTATTTTCAGCTTCATCTGAATTACATATCGTACAGATACCCACTGTGTTGTTGCGAAATGCTCTTGCATTTATATCAAGTAGACCACCTCTTGCTTTTATGATAAGACTAGTCATACGAGTCGAAAAATTTTTCACAAGAATAGGTGTGTTAAAATTCAGGTGTGAATAGAGATCGTGAAATTGCGAGCTAAAAGCATCTGACATAAATACTTTTTTCTCATTTATCATTAGCTGTTGTGTGATATATTTCCAATTATGACTGATAGGGGAGTTAATACTGCCAGGAGTAATATTTAACGTATTTGCTATATTTTCCCATTCGATAAACCAAAATAATTTGTTGTGTATTATATATTCTGCTAAAATTCGGGGCAATCTATTGGTACTCATTTTTAAGACTTTATTTATGTAACGAAAATGCAGCTTTAAGGAAGCTATGTACATTGAATGTAGGCCAGTTTCAAGGTGTAGCATGTAATTTGGTGTTGTGTTTGGCAGGTAAAGCATCTTTTTTAGAAAAAACCGCAGCAGTTTTTCAACTTCATCGTACTTGACGTATCCCCAGACCTGGGCAGCATAAAACATTATGGATCTGGATGCAGCATGAAATATTTTAAGTTTGTTACGATTATAAATTTGTGGGTTGTTTATATATTTAGACCATGTTGAATTTATAGCAGGTTTAGCAGATGATAGTTTCGTGATCAAATGTTTTTTGAAGGACATATTATAACTCAGTTCTACACCAAGATATTTGTAATTATTGACGATCTCAATATTATCTTCCCCATATTTCCATAATAAGTTTGCAGAAATTCTAGTCCCAGAACGAAAAATAATTATTTTTGACTTTTCAAGATTTACTTTTAATGACCATTTAATACAGTAACAACGCAACTCATCAATCATAACTTGTAAGTCATTTGGTGAATCAGATAAAATAACGATATCATCAGCATACAGTAGAATTTTTATATTGATTCCAGCAATGTTTACTCCACCAGACAGATCGTTCGCTAAATCATTAGTATATAGCAGTGGACTTAAGATGCAGCCTTGTCTTACAACGACCTCGACCGCAAAAGTGTTGGAAAATGAATTGCCATCCCAGATTTGACTTTCTGGGTTCATATATAAACATTGTAATAATCGAATTATTTTGGACGAGATGCCTAGACATGAAAGCTTATAAAATAGACAGTTTCGAGGAATAGTATCAAACGCAGATGAAAAGTCCACAAAGAATGCATATGTATTTTTCCGTTGAGCTTTGTTAATATGTACAACATTTGAAAGGTTGAATATGTTATCCACTGTAGAATAATTCTTTCTGAATCCGGCTTGGAACTCATTTAAAATTTTATTGCTATCAATCCAAAAAGTTAGACGATTTAGTATAATGGTGTTGAAGATTTTAGATATTGTATCCATTAATGACAGACCACGATAATTTTCAGGGAGATTTGGATCACCTTTTTTAAACAGCGGTATTAATATTGATTTACGAAAGCTTGTAGGAATTGCCTCACATAAAAATATTTTATTGAAGACATTAAGTAGCTCATGGAGAAAGATATCAGGAGCATATTTATAAAATTCAAAGCTAATGCCGTCATAACCCGGAGCTTTATTCTTTTTTAGTTATTTTACTACTGAAAATATTTCGAAGTACTCAATGGGAGAGTCCAGAATAGCATCAATATAGTATGGCATAGTCCAGCTGACTGTGTGTGTTTCTTCGTTATTTTATAATATACTACGAAAATGTAAAAAGAAATCATCAGCGCATAACACACCAGAAGTGGTAAAAGAGCGAGTTTTCATAGTGTTTGATAGTTTCCACCAATCGCTACTACTTTTTACTGTATTTAGCAAATTTAAGTTTTTGTTGTAAAGCTCAAGTTTTTTAGTCTTGCACAGCATAACATATTTAGATTTAGCAATAGTATAATGATTTTTGTTCTCCATTGTGGGATTTTTTCTATAGACTTTTAAATGCTTATTTACACGTAATCGCAACCTTGCACATTTCCAGTCAAACCACTGTGGTTTAGGTTCAAAGATTATTGTATTTTTAGATGCAGGGTTGTTTGCTTGTTTGATCTTGTTTGTAAGGTTTGTAATTACGTCATCAATACAAGACAGAGGTGGGTTAACATCACTAGGGATGCGTTTCAAATTCTCCGCATATTTCCCAGCATATTTATCACACCATTTCAGCGTGGGGAGTTTAGTTTTGTTTTTGAGGCACGCGTTATCAGGTACATTTATTTCAACACATACAGGCATATGATCGGAGTAGGGCTTATCATCAATAAAAAAGTTTTCCACGTAGAGTATAGCACTATATGAACATATGCAGTAATCTATTACAGTATTGCCTCTAGCACCATGAAAACTAAATTCACCTTGTTCGTCATTTGCGGTTCTCCCATTAAGAATAATGCCACCAACATTTTCTACCAAATTAAGTAACTTTCTGCCTTCACTATTTATTGTTTTATCTCTTGACAATCTGTATTCGCGCACATGGGGTACATTGCATACAATATCAGCATCCAGTACTTGTTCTTCAGAAATTCTAGCGTTTAAATCGCCCACTATAAAAAAATTTTCAAAACGTTGACTCTCAATAAATTGTTCAAGTTTCTCAAAATCAGCATTCCAGTAGTTCTCTTAAATATTGATCCCAATCACCTCTTGTTGTTGTTGCAGTTCGCAAAAATGATAGTATTATAGCGTTGGCTCTTT
Source organism: Gymnocheta viridis (assembly GCA_956483585.1). Taxonomy (NCBI): domain Eukaryota; kingdom Metazoa; phylum Arthropoda; class Insecta; order Diptera; family Tachinidae; genus Gymnocheta; species Gymnocheta viridis. The sequence continues at coordinate 310,910 of CATQFJ010000006.1, forward strand.
CTACCTGACCATTAGCCCTGGGAGTACGTATAGAGCGGAGCGGTCTTAATATGCTTAATGTGGTTTTCTTCACAATACTGCTCGAAGGCCCTTGAAGTAAAGGCCGTACCGCGGTCGGAGACAATAATCCTAGGCAACCCAAAAAAAACTTGTCATGTCATTCAGTGTCGTTATAACGGGTATTGTTTTTGTTGATTTTCCGGGTTTTACGACTAGAAACTTGCTAAAAGCGTCCGAAATTGCTAATACGTGGGTATTTCCCCGTTTGCTACGAATAAAAGGGCCTAGATGATCTATATGTACCTTCCTAAATGGTATGGGCTCAATTTCGTCTATATGTAGTTCTCCTTCGGGCTTGCCCGATTTTGCTCTGTGGTAGCAACAGTCTACACAAGCTGATATATAGTTTTTCACAAACTTTCGTAGTTGAGGGAACCAGAAATTTCGTGTGATGCGTTGAATAGTTTTTTCCAGGCCGAAATGGCCCATGTCATCATGACATGACCTGACGACTCTCCAACGAACTGATTTCGGAACGACCAATTTAACCTGGTTGACCTCTTTGCGATAAAGACGTTTATTTATTAGACAATAGTCTTGTTTTATTTGTTTACCCTGCGGAGACGTCTTTTGGTCCTTCAATACATTAACGATATGAAGCAAATCAGGGTCCTGCATTTGCATAGTGAACAGCCAGTCCTCTTCTGAAATATTCACACTCATTATACGATCAACATCTTCCTTTTTTTCAGCGGTCGGGTCAGGGGCACGACTTAGTGCATCAACGTGGGATATACTCGCGCCTTGGCGATGAACTATATCACAATCAAAATCAAGAATTTTTATCCACCAACGTGCTATTTTAGGTATCATTTCTTTATTCTGTCTAGTATTGGCAATCGCTGAGCAATCAGTTATTAAACGGAAAGGCTTACCCAAAACATATATACGAAATCTCTCAAGCGATTCTACAACAGCCAACGTTTCAAGCTCATAACTGTGGTAAACCGATTCTGCCGCAGTGCAGTGACGGCTGTAATAACAAACAGGCTTCCACGACTTACCGTCCGACGACTGGAGCAGGACACCGGCGATACCAACTGAACTCGGCGGACTCTCGTGAGTCCGAGAAATTTGCATTTGTCGAGTCTAAGTGTTAAGCCCGCTTCCCTCAGTATATTTAAAAATGTATCCAAACGTTGCAAACCTTCATCGAGAGTTTTGCTAGGAAGGATTACGTCATCTAAATAGGCAAGCACTTCGCCCGGATTCATTTTGGCTATCAAAGAATTCATGACCCGCTGAAACACGGCTGGTGCGTTTACTAACCCAAACGGCATCCGGTTGTACTCATAGTGCCCTTGTGTGGTCACAAACGCCGTGTACTGTTTCGAGGGTTCGTCCATTTTAATTTGATGGTAGCCCATACGTAGATCTAATGACGTAAAATATTTGTTACCGGCCAACTGTGCAAACTGCTCTTCTAAATTCGGCATCGGAAATGGTGTTTTAACAGTAATGCGATTAATCGCTCGAAAATCCACACATAACCGGTATTCGTGATTCTTTTTTTCAGCCAAGACGATACCTGAAGCGTACGCTGAATTGGATGGTCGTATTATATTGGCGTCCAATAGTTCCTTTACCAATTTATCTACCACGGGCCGTCTAGAAAACGGCATTCGGTATGGTTTCACGTTTATCGGAATGTCGGATGTAAGTTTTATATCCATCTCTAGAACGTTGCACTCACCCAAATCTTGTGAATTATCAGCAAAAGTTTCTCGATGTTCATTCAATACGCTCAGGATTCTAGCCATGTCATCTTCGTTCTTATCGTCGTTAGTGAATATTGTCATAATCTTTTCTAAACGGCAAGACTCACCCTCGATTATTAAGCGGCTACCCTTTTGACATAGAACATCCCTACCGAGTAATATGTTCTCACATATAAGATTATCCGCTACAGTCAACACATCAACGTGGTGTGATGTACCATCTATAATAATGTTGGCTCGAATTTTACCTGTGCTCTCATATTCGCCATGGGCAAAACCACCTAAAAATATTGAGCATGGTTCAGGCGTACCCAAACTATTTGCAAAACTATCGCGAATGAGTGTACATTTACTTCCTGGATCAACAAAAGCATTTGCTTCCATCCCATTAATGGTTATTTGCTTTACGATTACTTACAAGCTTGTTTCCTTTTCATCGACTCGATTTACAGTTGGATGACGTTCCTCTTGTTTTCGTTTTTCAGGACAATTTTCGGTTTGATGGTTAGTACGGCTACAATTTCTACACCTTTGTTTACGTTGAGGATCAGACCAATTTTTCGAATAATGTCCCAGTTTATGGCAATTAAAACATTTTACTGCGTTTTGACTTTGTTCTCCGTTAGAATTTCGTTGATAATTCAATGATATTTGTGCAGTAGACTTTACTAACCTTGAATCTTTAATTAGCCGTTTTACCTCGTTGTGCATACAAAATGTCACAATATCACGTAGTAAATCACTACAATTAAAGTAGATGTTTGAAATTTTCATTTTTAGGTCCGGATCATTAATACCGTTGATGATATGGCGTGCTATAGCGGACTCTGATAATCCCCCTCTCTTACCTAAAGCTAGCATTCGGTAATAAAACTCCTGTGGAGTTTCATCACCATAACGTCTAGTTCGCGACATCTTGACGTGAATGTCCGCTTCATTTTCCATGCATGGGAAATCATTATTAAATTTACGAACAAAATCTGCCCACGATCTAAATATTATCTCTAACGAGTCCACCCAATTCTTAGCAGCACCCTGCATTTTCTGTTGAACGGCGAATATTAAAATTTCATCGTCTAAACGATAGGCGTTTCTTAAAATTTCGACGCGATTTATAAATTGCCTTGCATTTAGCGACGATACCGACGTAGGGTTAAATTCTGGTAATAGCGATACCAGCTCACGTACGTTTGAATACCCATTGCTCAAATTGCAATTAGGATCCAAATTTCGTTGTCGATACATATCGTTACTGCGGAAATCTTCCATTGGCGCCGATGGAATTGAAAACGTTACCTGCTTTTGAGGCGTAAAACCAGGCATATTATACAAATTATTTTGGTTGACGTTTTGCATATAATGCGATTTATTCATACCAGAATTTATAAAGTTTTGTTGTGCAAAATTATGTTGATAAACATTGCCACACCCTTGATTTGTATCGGCAGCAAAACTCATATTTTGGTGTTCCCCATTGTTCTCATAAACACCTCGTTCATACATACTACCACGACAATGCATATTATCGTTAGTGTGTTTGTTGTAATTGTTATAATCGTTTGTATTTCGATCTGGCTCGTGCATGCCCGCATAAACAAACCCGTTCCTATTAATATTGTCCACAAAATGATTTACACTTGCATGTTCAACATGAGGCCGATAATTATACGTATTATCAGCAACATTTCGCTGGGCAACATTATGTGCAGACATTGAGCTTATGTCAGGAACTTGTGGCTGAAATTCAAAATAACGAGTGTTTGTTCGTGGTGCACGCATATTGGTACCCGCTGTAATCGTATAGCTTGAAACATTTGGTGTTTGATATGTTTGCGAATGTGATGTCGTTGTCAAATATTTTTGCGTGTTGTAGTTGTTGTTCGATGATTGTATGAACGTTGTACATATTGGACGTGTTGAATAAACTATAGAATCCGATGATGACGACGTTGTGGCTGGCAGGGACAAAGTGTGCGGTATTTGCGTCGCGTTTAATTCAAATGTTGCAGAAGTGGTATGTGTTGATAACATAGGGGACGAATTACCCGATGGGGTGAAATTGCAACTAACAAACGATGTCTTATCGAAGTTTTCCTCTAGACGATCAATCAAATCATTCCGGCTTCCATTAGTTGGCAAGCCAGACTTCTTACACTTTTTACGCAGTGTATTGATTTTCATGTTGTCAAAACTAGGCATTTTGTTTTATCTGCAACAATCACGTAGGCGTTAGTAGTGTGTTTACACCGGTTCTCTATCAAGTTTTTCATATAAAATAATGTGCATGCCTGGCTGGGAAACGTGATCGTTAAAAATATTTTTTGTTAGGTAATTAAGTGTATTTATTATGAAAATGCGTTTTCCATCCTTGGATGGTTGTTTGTATTAGGAGGTTTCATAAAATTTGTATTGTGTATTAAGGGGTTTCAAAAAAAATTTATATGTAAATTTTTTTTTGTTTTCACATGCCTGATTTGAGAGTCAGTCAGGGCTTCTCTATTGAATATCACCCCTGAAACTTCTGTACGAACACCCCTACCCGGACACCTATATTGAACAACTCTGTTGAATGTTTGTCAGGAAGCTGGAAATTTTCTTCATAGGTACAAAATATTTCACCGAGTTAAATATGAACGTCCCTACTAATTTTTTTTTTTCAGTTTTGATTGCTGAAAGAAAACGAAACTAATAAAAAGGGCATTTCGGTCTATTTTTATTACCCTTATCCTTTCTGTCTATTCATTAACGTTTTATTTTTATTGCACTTGATAAGATGCATTAACTTAGGGCTTGTGTTTTTTCTTATGTTTAAAGTAAACCCTAAATGTTTGACTGTGTCCTCTATTGTCTGCATATTTTTAATGATAAATAAGGGTGCGAGAAAGTGAAACATTGTCTATTTTTAAATGCATTCATATGTCGTGTATGTACATATGTGTGTACATTTATATCGATATTTGTCAGTTTGAGTGAGCTCGTTAGAATATTTTATTATATTGCGCATGTGTGCGTTTGTTTGCATTGGATCATTTTCTGTCTGTCCTTCTCTACCGTCTAGCTTGTTATCTATACCTATTTCACACCCCAGTGCGTATATTTATGTGTATAAGGATACACAATTTCATTACACATACATATTTCTTATTTTTTCAAAGAAAAAGGATCAGAAATTTAAAAAGAGGTTACAAAACCAACATGCATTTGCATTACATAAATGTATGAGATACATGGAAAATTCTTAAGCAAAGTTAAACACCTGTGCCGGTCTATCTCTTTTTTATTACACTTGTCCTTTCTGTTTTTCTTTTCTGTCTACCTTTTTTTATTGCAGTTCATCTTTTTTTATTGAAAAATTTTGAGTTGGCATTTTCATGAGTGTCTGCTCCTCTACCAACTTTCTTGTTGATCGCTTTCATTTATCGAAAAAAATAAATGTTTGCGATGCCGAGAAAATTCTTATAACGTAAATAGTTGTGATTGATGTTTTGATTTTTTGCAGATTTGATTGTTGAAAGAAAATGAATCTAATAGAAAAACGAATTCAACATGTAACTGTTTATCAGCATACAGATGTGAAAATTGTATGACCGAATGTTGTAAATTTAAAGAAATTTGTTTACTATGAAAAATAAATATTTTCTTCATCGTTTTATAATATTGCTTTTTCTTAAGACATGCGCTAGCATAATTTAGTATAAATGCGAGTGTTTTTCAGAAATTTTTTTAAACAAAGCTTAGAACAATCAATAACATTCTTTCTATTTTCAGCCTAATCTAATAAAAAATACATACTAAAATAAATATTTTAAATAAAACTAATTGATATACAGAAATATATGATGTGTTTTTATTTATTATGAAGATTTTTTATCTTACTTTTTCAGACTTCATAACAATTAAAATGTTTATATGTATTTCTTTTACTTTTCAGATATAGGTTAATAGTTTAAAAAGTCTTATATATAAATTAAAAAGTTTCTGTGTTAATATTCATATATTCGTTATAATATAAATTAAATGCACATATATTAATATTTGGTATACTGATATTTTCAATATTACATCTATGAATTCAATTATGAAAATATATGAAAGGCTAAGACTCATTACTATACATTCTTAATTCCTCAATCATTCTCAGGAATAATTTCTTGTGTTCCTTATCGATATGACAACTGTATCCATCAAATAGATCCTTTAATTCAGCTGATGTGACCTTTTTTTAATACCGTTGATCTAGTTCGCAACAGAATACATAAATAACTAAACAAAAGTTTTAAATGTTTTCAATATTCTCTTTGTTTACATATAAATTAATAAAATTTCTATATAAAATTGCACTTTTTTTAGCACACATTTCCTTACAACTATTTCTATGATATTTACAGATATTGATGTTAATATTACTTTTATATAACGTTCTTATATTTGGACAATTAAAGTCATCTAAATTGTAGATATATATTTCCATTTCTCCAAGCAGTTGACTTAACCATTTTACTTTTTTAATTCCTTTAACATATATAATATGATAATATTCTTTTTTAAGATATGATATATATTCTCTAAATTCGTTGAGCGTTGAATTTCCATCATTCCAACATAATCCATGTAAATGATTGTACAACCATTTATTTGTAATCCTATCTTTATATGTTAATTCTGAATATTTAAAAGGCGGTAGAATGAGAAAAGTTTTAATTTCTGAATCAACTCCTACAACGCAGACTTCCTTTGCGAATAAATTATTATTAATACAGAAACCCTGTACATCTATGACTACATTTCTATTTTGATTCATTATCTTATTATAAGTGAAAATATTTACAAAAAGTATTGTTCTTTTATTACTTTTTTAATATCAATAAATAAATCAAAAGTTATTTATGTTCATTTGTTTGCTTTCAAAAATAATCTTATAATAAAATCCAACTGAAATTTTTCTTATGTAATGAGAGATCAATAATGATATATATCATCAGTGATATAGTTGTATATTTCAGGTAAAAAACAAAATAGCTCTCCAGTTCCAACATAATTTGTAACATACAATACAATGTTAGCTTTCTTTCACATCGTATGATTTCCAAAGGTTCATTTAGCAGAAAATCTCTTAGAGATATGTTTTTTGATTTTATTTACAGATGTTATTAAGAAATTCAATTGTATTATTCATCTTCTTATTTTTATTTATTTTTTATTATATGTATAAGCTAATTCTCAAATTTTAGTTATAATCAGCTTTTAGCTGGTTCTGAACAGCTTTTATCTGATCATGAACAGCTTTTTATCTGCTCTATATCTGCTTTTTATCTGGTTTGTATCTGCTCTGTATCTGCTTTTATCTGGTTTGTATCTGCTCTGTATCTGCTTTTTATCTGCTCTGTATCTGCTTTTATCTGGTTTGTATCTGCTCTGTATCTGCTTTTTATCTGCTCTGTATCTGCTTTTATCTGGTTTGTATCTGCTTTTTATCTGCTCTGTATCTGCTTTTATCTGGTTATGAACTGATTGTATCTGCTTTTAACTGGTTG
>CATQFJ010000007.1:0-42806 GCA_956483585.1 Gymnocheta viridis
GCCAATAAAAAAAGACATGTGGCACTCGAGAACTGCCGCGGCAAAGCTATTGCATAGCATTTTGTTTTCAATAAAATGTATTAAATTAAAAAAAAATAACTAACATAATTTTTTCTAATTTATAGAAAAGGCTAAAAAAAGACATGTGGCACTCGAGAACTGCCGCGGCAAAGCTATTGCATAGCATTTTGTTTTCAATAAAATGTATTAAATTAAAAAAAAATAACTAACATAATTTTTTCTAATTTATAGAAAAGGCTAAAAAAAGACATGTGGCACTCGAGAACTGCCGCGGCAAAGCTATTGCATAGCATTTTGTTTTCAATAAAATGTATTAAATTAAAAAAAAATAACTAACATAATTTTTTCTAATTTATAGAAAAGGCTTAAAAAAAGACATGTGGCACTCGAGAACTGCCGCGGCAAAGCTATTGCATAGCATTTTGTTTTCAATAAAATGTATTAAATTAAAAAAAAATAACTAACATAATTTTTTCTAATTTATAGAAAAGGCTATAGCCTTTTCTTTTGGAGCGTTACTGATACGCCAATAAAAAAAGACATGTGGCACTCGAGAACTGCCGCGGCAAAGCTATTGCATAGCATTTTGTTTTCAATAAAATGTATTAAATTAAAAAAAATAACTAACATAATTTTTTCTAATTTATAGAAAAGGCTAAAAAAAGACATGTGGCACTCGAGAACTGCCGCGGCAAAGCTATTGCATAGCATTTTGTTTTCAATAAAATGTATTAAATTAAAAAAAAATAACTAACATAATTTTTTCTAATTTATAGAAAAGGCTAAAAAAAGACATGTGGCACTCGAGAACTGCCGCGGCAAAGCTATTGCATAGCATTTTGTTTTCAATAAAATGTATTAAATTAAAAAAAAATAACTAACATAATTTTTTCTAATTTATAGAAAAGGCTAAAAAAAGACATGTGGCACTCGAGAACTGCCGCGGCAAAGCTATTGCATAGCATTTTGTTTTCAATAAAATGTATTAAATTAAAAAAAAATAACTAACATAATTTTTTCTAATTTATAGAAAAGGCTAAAAAAAGACATGTGGCACTCGAGAACTGCCGCGGCAAAGCTATTGCATAGCATTTTGTTTTCAATAAAATGTATTAAATTAAAAAAAAATAACTAACATAATTTTTTCTAATTTATAGAAAAGGCTATAGCCTTTTCTTTTGGAGCGTTACTGATACGCCAATAAAAAAAGACATGTGGCACTCGAGAACTGCCGCGGCAAAGCTATTGCATAGCATTTTGTTTTCAATAAAATGTATTAAATTAAAAAAAAATAACTAACATAATTTTTTCTAATTTATAGAAAAGGCTAAAAAAAGACATGTGGCACTCGAGAACTGCCGCGGCAAAGCTATTGCATAGCATTTTGTTTTCAATAAAATGTATTAAATTAAAAAAAAATAACTAACATAATTTTTTCTAATTTATAGAAAAGGCTAAAAAAAGACATGTGGCACTCGAGAACTGCCGCGGCAAAGCTATTGCATAGCATTTTGTTTTCAATAAAATGTATTAAATTAAAAAAAATAACTAACATAATTTTTTCTAATTTATAGAAAAGGCTAAAAAAAGACATGTGGCACTCGAGAACTGCCGCGGCAAAGCTATTGCATAGCATTTTGTTTTCAATAAAATGTATTAAATTAAAAAAAAATAACTAACATAATTTTTTCTAATTTATAGAAAAGGCTATAGCCTTTTCTTTTGGAGCGTTACTGATACGCCAATAAAAAAAGACATGTGGCACTCGAGAACTGCCGCGGCAAAGCTATTGCATAGCATTTTGTTTTCAATAAAATGTATTAAATTAAAAAAAAATAACTAACATAATTTTTTCTAATTTATAGAAAAGGCTAAAAAAAGACATGTGGCACTCGAGAACTGCCGCGGCAAAGCTATTGCATAGCATTTTGTTTTCAATAAAATGTATTAAATTAAAAAAAAATAACTAACATAATTTTTTCTAATTTATAGAAAAGGCTTAAAAAAAGACATGTGGCACTCGAGAACTGCCGCGGCAAAGCTATTGCATAGCATTTTGTTTTCAATAAAATGTATTAAATTAAAAAAAAATAACTAACATAATTTTTTCTAATTTATAGAAAAGGCTAAAAAAAGACATGTGGCACTCGAGAACTGCCGCGGCAAAGCTATTGCATAGCATTTTGTTTTCAATAAAATGTATTAAATTAAAAAAAAATAACTAACATAATTTTTTCTAATTTATAGAAAAGGCTAAAAAAAGACATGTGGCACTCGAGAACTGCCGCGGCAAAGCTATTGCATAGCATTTTGTTTTCAATAAAATGTATTAAATTAAAAAAAAATAACTAACATAATTTTTTCTAATTTATAGAAAAGGCTATAGCCTTTTCTTTTGGAGCGTTACTGATACGCCAATAAAAAAAGACATGTGGCACTCGAGAACTGCCGCGGCAAAGCTATTGCATAGCATTTTGTTTTCAATAAAATGTATTAAATTAAAAAAAAATAACTAACATAATTTTTTCTAATTTATAGAAAAGGCTAAAAAAAGACATGTGGCACTCGAGAACTGCCGCGGCAAAGCTATTGCATAGCATTTTGTTTTCAATAAAATGTATTAAATTAAAAAAAAATAACTAACATAATTTTTTCTAATTTATAGAAAAGGCTAAAAAAAGACATGTGGCACTCGAGAACTGCCGCGGCAAAGCTATTGCATAGCATTTTGTTTTCAATAAAATGTATTAAATTAAAAAAAAATAACTAACATAATTTTTTCTAATTTATAGAAAAGGCTATAGCCTTTTCTTTTGGAGCGTTACTGATACGCCAATAAAAAAAGACATGTGGCACTCGAGAACTGCCGCGGCAAAGCTATTGCATAGCATTTTGTTTTCAATAAAATGTATTAAATTAAAAAAAAATAACTAACATAATTTTTTCTAATTTATAGAAAAGGCTAAAAAAAGACATGTGGCACTCGAGAACTGCCGCGGCAAAGCTATTGCATAGCATTTTGTTTTCAATAAAATGTATTAAATTAAAAAAAAATAACTAACATAATTTTTTCTAATTTATAGAAAAGGCTATAGCCTTTTCTTTTGGAGCGTTACTGATACGCCAATAAAAAAAGACATGTGGCACTCGAGAACTGCCGCGGCAAAGCTATTGCATAGCATTTTGTTTTCAATAAAATGTATTAAATTAAAAAAAAATAACTAACATAATTTTTTCTAATTTATAGAAAAGGCTAAAAAAAGACATGTGGCACTCGAGAACTGCCGCGGCAAAGCTATTGCATAGCATTTTGTTTTCAATAAAATGTATTAAATTAAAAAAAAATAACTAACATAATTTTTTCTAATTTATAGAAAAGGCTAAAAAAAGACATGTGGCACTCGAGAACTGCCGCGGCAAAGCTATTGCATAGCATTTTGTTTTCAATAAAATGTATTAAATTAAAAAAAAATAACTAACATAATTTTTTCTAATTTATAGAAAAGGCTATAGCCTTTTCTTTTGGAGCGTTACTGATACGCCAATAAAAAAAGACATGTGGCACTCGAGAACTGCCGCGGCAAAGCTATTGCATAGCATTTTGTTTTCAATAAAATGTATTAAATTAAAAAAAAATAACTAACATAATTTTTTCTAATTTATAGAAAAGGCTATAGCCTTTTCTTTTGGAGCGTTACTGATACGCCAATAAAAAAAGACATGTGGCACTCGAGAACTGCCGCGGCAAAGCTATTGCATAGCATTTTGTTTTCAATAAAATGTATTAAATTAAAAAAAAATAACTAACATAATTTTTTCTAATTTATAGAAAAGGCTATAGCCTTTTCTTTTGGAGCGTTACTGATACGCCAATAAAAAAAGACATGTGGCACTCGAGAACTGCCGCGGCAAAGCTATTGCATAGCATTTTGTTTTCAATAAAATGTATTAAATTAAAAAAAAATAACTAACATAATTTTTTCTAATTTATACAAAAGGCTAAAAAAAGACATGTGGCACTCGAGAACTGCCGCGGCAAAGCTATTGCATAGCATTTTGTTTTCAATAAAATGTATTAAATTAAAAAAAAATAACTAACATAATTTTTTCTAATTTATAGAAAAGGCTAAAAAAAGACATGTGGCACTCGAGAACTGCCGCGGCAAAGCTATTGCATAGCATTTTGTTTTCAATAAAATGTATTAAATTAAAAAAAAATAACTAACATAATTTTTTCTAATTTATAGAAAAGGCTAAAAAAAGACATGTGGCACTCGAGAACTGCCGCGGCAAAGCTATTGCATAGCATTTTGTTTTCAATAAAATGTATTAAATTAAAAAAAAATAACTAACATAATTTTTTCTAATTTATAGAAAAGGCTAAAAAAAGACATGTGGCACTCGAGAACTGCCGCGGCAAAGCTATTGCATAGCATTTTGTTTTCAATAAAATGTATTAAATTAAAAAAAAATAACTAACATAATTTTTTCTAATTTATAGAAAAGGCTTAAAAAAAGACATGTGGCACTCGAGAACTGCCGCGGCAAAGCTATTGCATAGCATTTTGTTTTCAATAAAATGTATTAAATTAAAAAAAAATAACTAACATAATTTTTTCTAATTTATAGAAAAGGCTATAGCCTTTTCTTTTGGAGCGTTACTGATACGCCAATAAAAAAAGACATGTGGCACTCGAGAACTGCCGCGGCAAAGCTATTGCATAGCATTTTGTTTTCAATAAAATGTATTAAATTAAAAAAAAATAACTAACATAATTTTTTCTAATTTATAGAAAAGGCTAAAAAAAGACATGTGGCACTCGAGAACTGCCGCGGCAAAGCTATTGCATAGCATTTTGTTTTCAATAAAATGTATTAAATTAAAAAAAAATAACTAACATAATTTTTTCTAATTTATAGAAAAGGCTAAAAAAAGACATGTGGCACTCGAGAACTGCCGCGGCAAAGCTATTGCATAGCATTTTGTTTTCAATAAAATGTATTAAATTAAAAAAAAATAACTAACATAATTTTTTCTAATTTATAGAAAAGGCTATAGCCTTTTCTTTTGGAGCGTTACTGATACGCCAATAAAAAAAGACATGTGGCACTCGAGAACTGCCGCGGCAAAGCTATTGCATAGCATTTTGTTTTCAATAAAATGTATTAAATTAAAAAAAAATAACTAACATAATTTTTTCTAATTTATAGAAAAGGCTATATATAGCCTTTTCTTTTGGAGCGTTACTGATACGCCAATAAAAAAAGACATGTGGCACTCGAGAACTGCCGCGGCAAAGCTATTGCATAGCATTTTGTTTTCAATAAAATGTATTAAATTAAAAAAAAATAACTAACATAATTTTTTCTAATTTATAGAAAAGGCTAAAAAAAGACATGTGGCACTCGAGAACTGCCGCGGCAAAGCTATTGCATAGCATTTTGTTTTCAATAAAATGTATTAAATTAAAAAAAAATAACTAACATAATTTTTTCTAATTTATAGAAAAGGCTATAGCCTTTTCTTTTGGAGCGTTACTGATACGCCAATAAAAAAAGACATGTGGCACTCGAGAACTGCCGCGGCAAAGCTATTGCATAGCATTTTGTTTTCAATAAAATGTATTAAATTAAAAAAAAATAACTAACATAATTTTTTCTAATTTATAGAAAAGGCTATATATAGCCTTTTCTTTTGGAGCGTTACTGATACGCCAATAAAAAAAGACATGTGGCACTCGAGAACTGCCGCGGCAAAGCTATTGCATAGCATTTTGTTTTCAATAAAATGTATTAAATTAAAAAAAAATAACTAACATAATTTTTTCTAATTTATAGAAAAGGCTAAAAAAAGACATGTGGCACTCGAGAACTGCCGCGGCAAAGCTATTGCATAGCATTTTGTTTTCAATAAAATGTATTAAATTAAAAAAAAATAACTAACATAATTTTTTCTAATTTATAGAAAAGGCTATAGCCTTTTCTTTTGGAGCGTTACTGATACGCCAATAAAAAAAGACATGTGGCACTCGAGAACTGCCGCGGCAAAGCTATTGCATAGCATTTTGTTTTCAATAAAATGTATTAAATTAAAAAAAAAATAACTAACATAATTTTTTCTAATTTATAGAAAAGGCTATATATAGCCTTTTCTTTTGGAGCGTTACTGATACGCCAATAAAAAAAGACATGTGGCACTCGAGAACTGCCGCGGCAAAGCTATTGCATAGCATTTTGTTTTCAATAAAATGTATTAAATTAAAAAAAAATAACTAACATAATTTTTTCTAATTTATAGAAAAGGCTATATATAGCCTTTTCTTTTGGAGCGTTACTGATACGCCAATAAAAAAAGACATGTGGCACTCGAGAACTGCCGCGGCAAAGCTATTGCATAGCATTTTGTTTTCAATAAAATGTATTAAATTAAAAAAAAATAACTAACATAATTTTTTCTAATTTATAGAAAAGGCTATAGCCTTTTCTTTTGGAGCGTTACTGATACGCCAATAAAAAAAGACATGTGGCACTCGAGAACTGCCGCGGCAAAGCTATTGCATAGCATTTTGTTTTCAATAAAATGTATTAAATTAAAAAAAAATAACTAACATAATTTTTTCTAATTTATAGAAAAGGCTAAAAAAAGACATGTGGCACTCGAGAACTGCCGCGGCAAAGCTATTGCATAGCATTTTGTTTTCAATAAAATGTATTAAATTAAAAAAAAATAACTAACATAATTTTTTCTAATTTATAGAAAAGGCTATAGCCTTTTCTTTTGGAGCGTTACTGATACGCCAATAAAAAAAGACATGTGGCACTCGAGAACTGCCGCGGCAAAGCTATTGCATAGCATTTTGTTTTCAATAAAATGTATTAAATTAAAAAAAAATAACTAACATAATTTTTTCTAATTTATAGAAAAGGCTATAGCCTTTTCTTTTGGAGCGTTACTGATACGCCAATAAAAAAAGACATGTGGCACTCGAGAACTGCCGCGGCAAAGCTATTGCATAGCATTTTGTTTTCAATAAAATGTATTAAATTAAAAAAAAATAACTAACATAATTTTTTCTAATTTATAGAAAAGGCTAAAAAAAGACATGTGGCACTCGAGAACTGCCGCGGCAAAGCTATTGCATAGCATTTTGTTTTCAATAAAATGTATTAAATTAAAAAAAAATAACTAACATAATTTTTTCTAATTTATAGAAAAGGCTATAGCCTTTTCTTTTGGAGCGTTACTGATACGCCAATAAAAAAAGACATGTGGCACTCGAGAACTGCCGCGGCAAAGCTATTGCATAGCATTTTGTTTTCAATAAAATGTATTAAATTAAAAAAAAATAACTAACATAATTTTTTCTAATTTATAGAAAAGGCTATAGCCTTTTCTTTTGGAGCGTTACTGATACGCCAATAAAAAAAGACATGTGGCACTCGAGAACTGCCGCGGCAAAGCTATTGCATAGCATTTTGTTTTCAATAAAATGTATTAAATTAAAAAAAAATAACTAACATAATTTTTTCTAATTTATAGAAAAGGCTATATATAGCCTTTTCTTTTGGAGCGTTACTGATACGCCAATAAAAAAAGACATGTGGCACTCGAGAACTGCCGCGGCAAAGCTATTGCATAGCATTTTGTTTTCAATAAAATGTATTAAATTAAAAAAAAATAACTAACATAATTTTTTCTAATTTATAGAAAAGGCTAAAAAAAGACATGTGGCACTCGAGAACTGCCGCGGCAAAGCTATTGCATAGCATTTTGTTTTCAATAAAATGTATTAAATTAAAAAAAAATAACTAACATAATTTTTTCTAATTTATAGAAAAGGCTATAGCCTTTTCTTTTGGAGCGTTACTGATACGCCAATAAAAAAAGACATGTGGCACTCGAGAACTGCCGCGGCAAAGCTATTGCATAGCATTTTGTTTTCAATAAAATGTATTAAATTAAAAAAAAATAACTAACATAATTTTTTCTAATTTATAGAAAAGGCTATATATAGCCTTTTCTTTTGGAGCGTTACTGATACGCCAATAAAAAAAGACATGTGGCACTCGAGAACTGCCGCGGCAAAGCTATTGCATAGCATTTTGTTTTCAATAAAATGTATTAAATTAAAAAAAATAACTAACATAATTTTTTCTAATTTATAGAAAAGGCTAAAAAAAGACATGTGGCACTCGAGAACTGCCGCGGCAAAGCTATTGCATAGCATTTTGTTTTCAATAAAATGTATTAAATTAAAAAAAAATAACTAACATAATTTTTTCTAATTTATAGAAAAGGCTATAGCCTTTTCTTTTGGAGCGTTACTGATACGCCAATAAAAAAAGACATGTGGCACTCGAGAACTGCCGCGGCAAAGCTATTGCATAGCATTTTGTTTTCAATAAAATGTATTAAATTAAAAAAAAATAACTAACATAATTTTTTCTAATTTATAGAAAAGGCTATATATAGCCTTTTCTTTTGGAGCGTTACTGATACGCCAATAAAAAAAGACATGTGGCACTCGAGAACTGCCGCGGCAAAGCTATTGCATAGCATTTTGTTTTCAATAAAATGTATTAAATTAAAAAAAAATAACTAACATAATTTTTTCTAATTTATAGAAAAGGCTATATATAGCCTTTTCTTTTGGAGCGTTACTGATACGCCAATAAAAAAAGACATGTGGCACTCGAGAACTGCCGCGGCAAAGCTATTGCATAGCATTTTGTTTTCAATAAAATGTATTAAATTAAAAAAAAATAACTAACATAATTTTTTCTAATTTATAGAAAAGGCTAAAAAAAGACATGTGGCACTCGAGAACTGCCGCGGCAAAGCTATTGCATAGCATTTTGTTTTCAATAAAATGTATTAAATTAAAAAAAAATAACTAACATAATTTTTTCTAATTTATAGAAAAGGCTATAGCCTTTTCTTTTGGAGCGTTACTGATACGCCAATAAAAAAAGACATGTGGCACTCGAGAACTGCCGCGGCAAAGCTATTGCATAGCATTTTGTTTTCAATAAAATGTATTAAATTAAAAAAAAATAACTAACATAATTTTTTCTAATTTATAGAAAAGGCTAAAAAAAGACATGTGGCACTCGAGAACTGCCGCGGCAAAGCTATTGCATAGCATTTTGTTTTCAATAAAATGTATTAAATTAAAAAAAAATAACTAACATAATTTTTTCTAATTTATAGAAAAGGCTATAGCCTTTTCTTTTGGAGCGTTACTGATACGCCAATAAAAAAAGACATGTGGCACTCGAGAACTGCCGCGGCAAAGCTATTGCATAGCATTTTGTTTTCAATAAAATGTATTAAATTAAAAAAAAATAACTAACATAATTTTTTCTAATTTATAGAAAAGGCTAAAAAAAGACATGTGGCACTCGAGAACTGCCGCGGCAAAGCTATTGCATAGCATTTTGTTTTCAATAAAATGTATTAAATTAAAAAAAAATAACTAACATAATTTTTTCTAATTTATAGAAAAGGCTATAGCCTTTTCTTTTGGAGCGTTACTGATACGCCAATAAAAAAAGACATGTGGCACTCGAGAACTGCCGCGGCAAAGCTATTGCATAGCATTTTGTTTTCAATAAAATGTATTAAATTAAAAAAAAATAACTAACATAATTTTTTCTAATTTATAGAAAAGGTATAGCCTTTTCTTTTGGAGCGTTACTGATACGCCAATAAAAAAAGACATGTGGCACTCGAGAACTGCCGCGGCAAAGCTATTGCATAGCATTTTGTTTTCAATAAAATGTATTAAATTAAAAAAAAATAACTAACATAATTTTTTCTAATTTATAGAAAAGGTATAGCCTTTTCTTTTGGAGCGTTACTGATACGCCAATAAAAAAAGACATGTGGCACTCGAGAACTGCCGCGGCAAAGCTATTGCATAGCATTTTGTTTTCAATAAAATGTATTAAATTAAAAAAAAATAACTAACATAATTTTTTCTAATTTATAGAAAAGGCTATAGCCTTTTCTTTTGGAGCGTTACTGATACGCCAATAAAAAAAGACATGTGGCACTCGAGAACTGCCGCGGCAAAGCTATTGCATAGCATTTTGTTTTCAATAAAATGTTTTAATTAAAAAAAAAATAACTAACATAATTTTTTCTAATTTATAGAAAAGGCTAAAAAAAAACATGTGGCACTCGAGAACTGCCGCGGCAAAGCTATTGCATAGCATTTTGTTTTCAATAAAATGTATTAAATTAAAAAAAAATAACTAACATAATTTTTTCTAATTTATAGAAAAGGCTATAGCCTTTTCTTTTGGAGCGTTACTGATACGCCAATAAAAAAAGACATGTGGCACTCGAGACTTGCCGCGGCAAAGCTATTGCATAGCATTTTGTTTTCAATAAAATGTATTAAATTAAAAAAAAATAACTAACATAATTTTTTCTAATTTATAGAAAAGGTATAGCCTTTTCTTTTGGAGCGTTACTGATACGCCAATAAAAAAAGACATGTGGCACTCGAGAACTGCCGCGGCAAAGCTATTGCATAGCATTTTGTTTTCAATAAAATGTATTAAATTAAAAAAAAATAACTAACATAATTTTTTCTAATTTATAGAAAAGGCTAAAAAAAGACATGTGGCACTCGAGAACTGCCGCGGCAAAGCTATTGCATAGCATTTTGTTTTCAATAAAATGTATTAAATTAAAAAAAAATAACTAACATAATTTTTTCTAATTTATAGAAAAGGCTAAAAAAAGACATGTGGCACTCGAGAACTGCCGCGGCAAAGCTATTGCATAGCATTTTGTTTTCAATAAAATGTATTAAATTAAAAAAAAATAACTAACATAATTTTTTCTAATTTATAGAAAAGGCTATAGCCTTTTCTTTTGGAGCGTTACTGATACGCCAATAAAAAAAGACATGTGGCACTCGAGAACTGCCGCGGCAAAGCTATTGCATAGCATTTTGTTTTCAATAAAATGTATTAAATTAAAAAAAAATAACTAACATAATTTTTTCTAATTTATAGAAAAGGCTATATATAGCCTTTTCTTTTGGAGCGTTACTGATACGCCAATAAAAAAAGACATGTGGCACTCGAGAACTGCCGCGGCAAAGCTATTGCATAGCATTTTGTTTTCAATAAAATGTATTAAATTAAAAAAAAATAACTAACATAATTTTTTCTAATTTATAGAAAAGGCTAAAAAAAGACATGTGGCACTCGAGAACTGCCGCGGCAAAGCTATTGCATAGCATTTTGTTTTCAATAAAATGTATTAAATTAAAAAAAAATAACTAACATAATTTTTTCTAATTTATAGAAAAGGCTATAGCCTTTTCTTTTGGAGCGTTACTGATACGCCAATAAAAAAAGACATGTGGCACTCGAGAACTGCCGCGGCAAAGCTATTGCATAGCATTTTGTTTTCAATAAAATGTATTAAATTAAAAAAAAATAACTAACATAATTTTTTCTAATTTATAGAAAAGGCTATATATAGCCTTTTCTTTTGGAGCGTTACTGATACGCCAATAAAAAAAGACATGTGGCACTCGAGAACTGCCGCGGCAAAGCTATTGCATAGCATTTTGTTTTCAATAAAATGTATTAAATTAAAAAAAAATAACTAACATAATTTTTTCTAATTTATAGAAAAGGCTATATATAGCCTTTTCTTTTGGAGCGTTACTGATACGCCAATAAAAAAAGACATGTGGCACTCGAGAACTGCCGCGGCAAAGCTATTGCATAGCATTTTGTTTTCAATAAAATGTATTAAATTAAAAAAAAATAACTAACATAATTTTTTCTAATTTATAGAAAAGGCTAAAAAAAGACATGTGGCACTCGAGAACTGCCGCGGCAAAGCTATTGCATAGCATTTTGTTTTCAATAAAATGTATTAAATTAAAAAAAAATAACTAACATAATTTTTTCTAATTTATAGAAAAGGCTATAGCCTTTTCTTTTGGAGCGTTACTGATACGCCAATAAAAAAAGACATGTGGCACTCGAGAACTGCCGCGGCAAAGCTATTGCATAGCATTTTGTTTTCAATAAAATGTATTAAATTAAAAAAAAATAACTAACATAATTTTTTCTAATTTATAGAAAAGGTATAGCCTTTTCTTTTGGAGCGTTACTGATACGCCAATAAAAAAAGACATGTGGCACTCGAGAACTGCCGCGGCAAAGCTATTGCATAGCATTTTGTTTTCAATAAAATGTATTAAATTAAAAAAAAATAACTAACATAATTTTTTCTAATTTATAGAAAAGGCTATATATAGCCTTTTCTTTTGGAGCGTTACTGATACGCCAATAAAAAAAGACATGTGGCACTCGAGAACTGCCGCGGCAAAGCTATTGCATAGCATTTTGTTTTCAATAAAATGTATTAAATTAAAAAAAAATAACTAACATAATTTTTTCTAATTTATAGAAAAGGCTAAAAAAAGACATGTGGCACTCGAGAACTGCCGCGGCAAAGCTATTGCATAGCATTTTGTTTTCAATAAAATGTATTAAATTAAAAAAAAATAACTAACATAATTTTTTCTAATTTATAGAAAAGGCTATAGCCTTTTCTTTTGGAGCGTTACTGATACGCCAATAAAAAAAGACATGTGGCACTCGAGAACTGCCGCGGCAAAGCTATTGCATAGCATTTTGTTTTCAATAAAATGTATTAAATTAAAAAAAAATAACTAACATAATTTTTTCTAATTTATAGAAAAGGCTATATATAGCCTTTTCTTTTGGAGCGTTACTGATACGCCAATAAAAAAAGACATGTGGCACTCGAGAACTGCCGCGGCAAAGCTATTGCATAGCATTTTGTTTTCAATAAAATGTATTAAATTAAAAAAAAATAACTAACATAATTTTTTCTAATTTATAGAAAAGGCTAAAAAAAGACATGTGGCACTCGAGAACTGCCGCGGCAAAGCTATTGCATAGCATTTTGTTTTCAATAAAATGTATTAAATTAAAAAAAAATAACTAACATAATTTTTTCTAATTTATAGAAAAGGCTATAGCCTTTTCTTTTGGAGCGTTACTGATACGCCAATAAAAAAAGACATGTGGCACTCGAGAACTGCCGCGGCAAAGCTATTGCATAGCATTTTGTTTTCAATAAAATGTATTAAATTAAAAAAAAATAACTAACATAATTTTTTCTAATTTATAGAAAAGGTATAGCCTTTTCTTTTGGAGCGTTACTGATACGCCAATAAAAAAAGACATGTGGCACTCGAGAACTGCCGCGGCAAAGCTATTGCATAGCATTTTGTTTTCAATAAAATGTATTAAATTAAAAAAAAATAACTAACATAATTTTTTCTAATTTATAGAAAAGGCTATAGCCTTTTCTTTTGGAGCGTTACTGATACGCCAATAAAAAAAGACATGTGGCACTCGAGAACTGCCGCGGCAAAGCTATTGCATAGCATTTTGTTTTCAATAAAATGTATTAAATTAAAAAAAAATAACTAACATAATTTTTTCTAATTTATAGAAAAGGCTAAAAAAAGACATGTGGCACTCGAGAACTGCCGCGGCAAAGCTATTGCATAGCATTTTGTTTTCAATAAAATGTATTAAATTAAAAAAAAATAACTAACATAATTTTTTCTAATTTATAGAAAAGGCTATAGCCTTTTCTTTTGGAGCGTTACTGATACGCCAATAAAAAAAGACATGTGGCACTCGAGAACTGCCGCGGCAAAGCTATTGCATAGCATTTTGTTTTCAATAAAATGTATTAAATTAAAAAAAAATAACTAACATAATTTTTTCTAATTTATAGAAAAAGCTAAAAAAAGACATGTGGCACTCGAGAACTGCCGCGGCAAAGCTATTGCATAGCATTTTGTTTTCAATAAAATGTATTAAATTAAAAAAAAATAACTAACATAATTTTTTCTAATTTATAGAAAAGGCTATAGCCTTTTCTTTTGGAGCGTTACTGATACGCCAATAAAAAAAGACATGTGGCACTCGAGAACTGCCGCGGCAAAGCTATTGCATAGCATTTTGTTTTCAATAAAATGTATTAAATTAAAAAAAAATAACTAACATAATTTTTTCTAATTTATAGAAAAGGCTATAGCCGTTTCTTTTGGAGCGTTACTGATACGCCAATAAAAAAAGACATGTGGCACTCGAGAACTGCCGCGGCAAAGCTATTGCATAGCATTTTGTTTTCAATAAAATGTATTAAATTAAAAAAAAATAACTAACATAATTTTTTCTAATTTATAGAAAAGGCTATAGCCGTTTCTTTTGGAGCGTTACTGATACGCCAATAAAAAAAGACATGTGGCACTCGAGAACTGCCGCGGCAAAGCTATTGCATAGCATTTTATTTTCAATAAAATGTATTAAATTAAAAAAAAATAACTAACATAATTTTTTCTAATTTATAGAAAAGGCTATAGCCTTTTCTTTTGGAGCGTTACTGATACGCCAATAAAAAAAGACATGTGGCACTCGAGAACTGCCGCGGCAAAGCTATTGCATAGCATTTTGTTTTCAATAAAATGTATTAAATTAAAAAAAAATAACTAACATAATTTTTTCTAATTTATAGAAAAGGCTAAAAAAAGACATGTGGCACTCGAGAACTGCCGCGGCAAAGCTATTGCATAGCATTTTGTTTTCAATAAAATGTATTAAATTAAAAAAAAATAACTAACATAATTTTTTCTAATTTATAGAAAAGGCTATAGCCTTTTCTTTTGGAGCGTTACTGATACGCCAATAAAAAAAGACATGTGGCACTCGAGAACTGCCGCGGCAAAGCTATTGCATAGCATTTTGTTTTCAATAAAATGTATTAAATTAAAAAAAAATAACTAACATAATTTTTTCTAATTTATAGAAAAGGCTAAAAAAAGACATGTGGCACTCGAGAACTGCCGCGGCAAAGCTATTGCATAGCATTTTGTTTTCAATAAAATGTATTAAATTAAAAAAAATAACTAACATAATTTTTTCTAATTTATAGAAAAGGCTATAGCCTTTTCTTTTGGAGCGTTACTGATACGCCAATAAAAAAAGACATGTGGCACTCGAGAACTGCCGCGGCAAAGCTATTGCATAGCATTTTGTTTTCAATAAAATGTATTAAATTAAAAAAAAATAACTAACATAATTTTTTCTAATTTATAGAAAAGGCTATAGCCTTTTCTTTTGGAGCGTTACTGATACGCCAATAAAAAAACACATGTGGCACTCGAGAACTGCCGCGGCAAAGCTATTGCATAGCATTTTGTTTCCAATAAAATGTATTAAATTAAAAAAAAATAACTAACATAATTTTTTCTAATTTATAGAAAACGCTATAGCCTTTTCTTTTGGAGCGTTACTGATACGCCAATAAAAAAAGACATGTGGCACTCGAGAACTGCCGCGGCAAAGCTATTGCATAGCATTTTGTTTTCAATAAAATGTATTAAATTAAAAAAAAATAACTAACATAATTTTTTCTAATTTATAGAAAAAGCTAAAAAAAGACATGTGGCACTCGAGAACTGCCGCGGCAAAGCTATTGCATAGCATTTTGTTTTCAATAAAATGTATTAAATTAAAAAAAAATAACTAACATAATTTTTTCTAATTTATAGAAAAGGCCTATAGCCTATAGCCTTTTCTTTTGGAGCGTTACTGATACGCCAATAAAAAAAGACATGTGGCACTCGAGAACTGCCGCGGCAAAGCTATTGCATAGCATTTTGTTTTCAATAAAATGTATTAAATTAAAAAAAAATAACTAACATAATTTTTTCTAATTTATAGAAAAGGCTATAGCCGTTTCTTTTGGAGCGTTACTGATACGCCAATAAAAAAAGACATGTGGCACTCGAGAACTGCCGCGGCAAAGCTATTGCATAGCATTTTGTTTTCAATAAAATGTATTAAATTAAAAAAAAAATAACTAACATAATTTTTTCTAATTTATAGAAAAGGCTATAGCCGTTTCTTTTGGAGCGTTACTGATACGCCAATAAAAAAAGACATGTGGCACTCGAGAACTGCCGCGGCAAAGCTATTGCATAGCATTTTGTTTTCAATAAAATGTATTAAATTAAAAAAAAATAACTAACATAATTTTTTCTAATTTATAGAAAAGGCTAAAAAAAGACATGTGGCACTCGAGAACTGCCGCGGCAAAGCTATTGCATAGCATTTTGTTTTCAATAAAATGTATTAAATTAAAAAAAAATAACTAACATAATTTTTTCTAATTTATAGAAAAGGCTATAGCCTTTTCTTTTGGAGCGTTACTGATACGCCAATAAAAAAAGACATGTGGCACTCGAGAACTGCCGCGGCAAAGCTATTGCATAGCATTTTGTTTTCAATAAAATGTATTAAATTAAAAAAAAATAACTAACATAATTTTTTCTAATTTATAGAAAAGGCTAAAAAAAGACATGTGGCAATCGAGAACTGCCGCGGCAAAGCTATTGCATAGCATTTTGTTTTCAATAAAATGTATTAAATTAAAAAAAAATAACTAACATAATTTTTTCTAATTTATAGAAAAGGCTATAGCCTTTTCTTTTGGAGCGTTACTGATACGCCAATAAAAAAAGACATGTGGCACTCGAGAACTGCCGCGGCAAAGCTATTGCATAGCATTTTGTTTTCAATAAAATGTATTAAATTAAAAAAAAATAACTAACATAATTTTTTCTAATTTATAGAAAAGGCTATAGCCGTTTCTTTTGGAGCGTTACTGATACGCCAATAAAAAAAGACATGTGGCACTCGAGAACTGCCGCGGCAAAGCTATTGCATAGCATTTTGTTTTCAATAAAATGTATTAAATTAAAAAAAAATAACTAACATAATTTTTTCTAATTTATAGAAAAGGCTATAGCCGTTTCTTTTGGAGCGTTACTGATACGCCAATAAAAAAAGACATGTGGCACTCGAGAACTGCCGCGGCAAAGCTATTGCATAGCATTTTGTTTTCAATAAAATGTATTAAATTAAAAAAAAATAACTAACATAATTTTTTCTAATTTATAGAAAAGGCTAAAAAAAGACATGTGGCACTCGAGAACTGCCGCGGCAAAGCTATTGCATAGCATTTTGTTTTCAATAAAATGTATTAAATTAAAAAAAAATAACTAACATAATTTTTTCTAATTTATAGAAAAGGCTATAGCCTTTTCTTTTGGAGCGTTACTGATACGCCAATAAAAAAAGACATGTGGCACTCGAGAACTGCCGCGGCAAAGCTATTGCATAGCATTTTGTTTTCAATAAAATGTATTAAATTAAAAAAAAATAACTAACATAATTTTTTCTAATTTATAGAAAAGGCTATAGCCGTTTCTTTTGGAGCGTTACTGATACGCCAATAAAAAAAGACATGTGGCACTCGAGAACTGCCGCGGCAAAGCTATTGCATAGCATTTTGTTTTCAATAAAATGTATTAAATTAAAAAAAAATAACTAACATAATTTTTTCTAATTTATAGAAAAGGCTATAGCCTTTTCTTTTGGAGCGTTACTGATACGCCAATAAAAAAAGACATGTGGCACTCGAGAACTGCCGCGGCAAAGCTATTGCATAGCATTTTGTTTTCAATAAAATGTATTAAATTAAAAAAAAAATAACTAACATAATTTTTTCTAATTTATAGAAAAGGATATAGCCTTTTCTTTTGGAGCGTTACTGATACGCCAATAAAAAAAGACATGTGGCACTCGAGAACTGCCGCGGCAAAGCTATTGCATAGCATTTTGTTTTCAATAAAATGTATTAAATTAAAAAAAAATAACTAACATAATTTTTTCTAATTTATAGAAAAGGCTAAAAAAAGACATGTGGCACTCGAGAACTGCCGCGGCAAAGCTATTGCATAGCATTTTGTTTTCAATAAAATGTATTAAATTAAAAAAAAATAACTAACATAATTTTTTCTAATTTATAGAAAAGGCTATAGCCTTTTCTTTTGGAGCGTTACTGATACGCCAATAAAAAAAGACATGTGGCACTCGAGAACTGCCGCGGCAAAGCTATTGCATAGCATTTTGTTTTCAATAAAATGTATTAAATTAAAAAAAAATAACTAACATAATTTTTTCTAATTTATAGAAAAGGCTATAGCCTTTTCTTTTGGAGCGTTACTGATACGCTAATAAAAAAAGACATGTGGCACTCGAGAACTGCCGCGGCAAAGCTATTGCATAGCATTTTGTTTTCAATAAAATGTATTAAATTAAAAAAAAATAACTAACATAATTTTTTCTAATTTATAGAAAAGGCTATAGCCGTTTCTTTTGGAGCGTTACTGATACGCCAATAAAAAAAGACATGTGGCACTCGAGAACTGCCGCGGCAAAGCTATTGCATAGCATTTTGTTTTCAATAAAATGTATTAAATTAAAAAAAAATAACTAACATAATTTTTTCTAATTTATAGAAAAGGCTATAGCCGTTTCTTTTGGAGCGTTACTGATACGCCAATAAAAAAAGACATGTGGCACTCGAGAACTGCCGCGGCAAAGCTATTGCATAGCATTTTGTTTTCAATAAAATGTATTAAATTAAAAAAAAATAACTAACATAATTTTTTCTAATTTATAGAAAAGGCTATAGCCTTTTCTTTTGGAGCGTTACTGATACGCCAATAAAAAAAGACATGTGGCACTCGAGAACTGCCGCGGCAAAGCTATTGCATAGCATTTTGTTTTCAATAAAATGTATTAAATTAAAAAAAAATAACTAACATAATTTTTTCTAATTTATAGAAAAGGCTATAGCCTTTTCTTTTGGAGCGTTACTGATACGCCAATAAAAAAAGACATGTGGCACTCGAGAACTGCCGCGGCAAAGCTATTGCATAGCATTTTGTTTTCAATAAAATGTATTAAATTAAAAAAAAATAACTAACATAATTTTTTCTAATTTATAGAAAAGGCTATAGCCGTTTCTTTTGGAGCGTTACTGATACGCCAATAAAAAAAGACATGTGGCACTCGAGAACTGCCGCGGCAAAGCTATTGCATAGCATTTTGTTTTCAATAAAATGTATTAAATTAAAAAAAAATAACTAACATAATTTTTTCTAATTTATAGAAAAGGCTATAGCCTTTTCTTTTGGAGCGTTACTGATACGCCAATAAAAAAAGACATGTGGCACTCGAGAACTGCCGCGGCAAAGCTATTGCATAGCATTTTGTTTTCAATAAAATGTATTAAATTAAAAAAAAATAACTAACATAATTTTTTCTAATTTATAGAAAAGGCTATAGCCGTTTCTTTTGGAGCGTTACTGATACGCCAATAAAAAAAGACATGTGGCACTCGAGAACTGCCGCGGCAAAGCTATTGCATAGCATTTTGTTTTCAATAAAATGTATTAAATTAAAAAAAAATAACTAACATAATTTTTTCTAATTTATAGAAAAGGCTATAGCCGTTTCTTTTGGAGCGTTACTGATACGCCAATAAAAAAAGACATGTGGCACTCGAGAACTGCCGCGGCAAAGCTATTGCATAGCATTTTGTTTTCAATAAAATGTATTAAATTAAAAAAAAATAACTAACATAATTTTTTCTAATTTATAGAAAAGGCTATAGCCTTTTCTTTTGGAGCGTTACTGATACGCCAATAAAAAAAGACATGTGGCACTCGAGAACTGCCGCGGCAAAGCTATTGCATAGCATTTTGTTTTCAATAAAATGTATTAAATTAAAAAAAAATAACTAACATAATTTTTTCTAATTTATAGAAAAGGCTATAGCCTTTTCTTTTGGAGCGTTACTGATACGCCAATAAAAAAAGACATGTGGCACTCGAGAACTGCCGCGGCAAAGCTATTGCATAGCATTTTGTTTTCAATAAAATGTATTAAATTAAAAAAAAATAACTAACATAATTTTTTCTAATTTATAGAAAAGGCTAAAAAAAGACATGTGGCACTCGAGAACTGCCGCGGCAAAGCTATTGCATAGCATTTTGTTTTCAATAAAATGTATTAAATTAAAAAAAAATAACTAACATAATTTTTTCTAATTTATAGAAAAGGCTATAGCCTTTTCTTTTGGAGCGTTACTGATACGCCAATAAAAAAAGACATGTGGCACTCGAGAACTGCCGCGGCAAAGCTATTGCATAGCATTTTGTTTTCAATAAAATGTATTAAATTAAAAAAAATAACTAACATAATTTTTTCTAATTTATAGAAAAGGCTAAAAAAAGACATGTGGCACTCGAGAACTGCCGCGGCAAAGCTATTGCATAGCATTTTGTTTTCAATAAAATGTATTAAATTAAAAAAAATAACTAACATAATTTTTTCTAATTTATAGAAAAGGCTATAGCCTTTTCTTTTGGAGCGTTACTGATACGCCAATAAAAAAAGACATGTGGCACTCGAGAACTGCCGCGGCAAAGCTATTGCATAGCATTTTGTTTTCAATAAAATGTATTAAATTAAAAAAAAATAACTAACATAATTTTTTCTAATTTATAGAAAAGGCTATATATAGCCTTTTCTTTTGGAGCGTTACTGATACGCCAATAAAAAAAGACATGTGGCACTCGAGAACTGCCGCGGCAAAGCTATTGCATAGCATTTTGTTTTCAATAAAATGTATTAAATTAAAAAAAAATAACTAACATAATTTTTTCTAATTTATAGAAAAGGCTATAGCCTTTTCTTTTGGAGCGTTACTGATACGCCAATAAAAAAAGACATGTGGCACTCGAGAACTGCCGCGGCAAAGCTATTGCATAGCATTTTGTTTTCAATAAAATGTATTAAATTAAAAAAAATAACTAACATAATTTTTTCTAATTTATAGAAAAGGCTATAGCCTTTTCTTTTGGAGCGTTACTGATACGCCAATAAAAAAAGACATGTGGCACTCGAGAACTGCCGCGGCAAAGCTATTGCATAGCATTTTGTTTTCAATAAAATGTATTAAATTAAAAAAAAATAACTAACATAATTTTTTCTAATTTATAGAAAAGGCTATAGCCTTTTCTTTTGGAGCGTTACTGATACGCCAATAAAAAAAGACATGTGGCACTCGAGAACTGCCGCGGCAAAGCTATTGCATAGCATTTTGTTTTCAATAAAATGTATTAAATTAAAAAAAATAACTAACATAATTTTTTCTAATTTATAGAAAAGGCTAAAAAAAGACATGTGGCACTCGAGAACTGCCGCGGCAAAGCTATTGCATAGCATTTTGTTTTCAATAAAATGTATTAAATTAAAAAAAATAACTAACATAATTTTTTCTAATTTATAGAAAAGGCTATAGCCTTTTCTTTTGGAGCGTTACTGATACGCCAATAAAAAAAGACATGTGGCACTCGAGAACTGCCGCGGCAAAGCTATTGCATAGCATTTTGTTTTCAATAAAATGTATTAAATTAAAAAAAAATAACTAACATAATTTTTTCTAATTTATAGAAAAAGCTAAAAAAAGACATGTGGCACTCGAGAACTGCCGCGGCAAAGCTATTGCATAGCATTTTGTTTTCAATAAAATGTATTAAATTAAAAAAAAATAACTAACATAATTTTTTCTAATTTATAGAAAAGGCTATAGCCTTTTCTTTTGGAGCGTTACTGATACGCCAATAAAAAAAGACATGTGGCACTCGAGAACTGCCGCGGCAAAGCTATTGCATAGCATTTTGTTTTCAATAAAATGTATTAAATTAAAAAAAAATAACTAACATAATTTTTTCTAATTTATAGAAAAGGCTATAGCCGTTTCTTTTGGAGCGTTACTGATACGCCAATAAAAAAAGACATGTGGCACTCGAGAACTGCCGCGGCAAAGCTATTGCATAGCATTTTGTTTTCAATAAAATGTATTAAATTAAAAAAAAATAACTAACATAATTTTTTCTAATTTATAGAAAAGGCTATAGCCGTTTCTTTTGGAGCGTTACTGATACGCCAATAAAAAAAGACATGTGGCACTCGAGAACTGCCGCGGCAAAGCTATTGCATAGCATTTTGTTTTCAATAAAATGTATTAAATTAAAAAAAAATAACTAACATAATTTTTTCTAATTTATAGAAAAGGCTATAGCCTTTTCTTTTGGAGCGTTACTGATACGCCAATAAAAAAAGACATGTGGCACTCGAGAACTGCCGCGGCAAAGCTATTGCATAGCATTTTGTTTTCAATAAAATGTATTAAATTAAAAAAAAATAACTAACATAATTTTTTCTAATTTATAGAAAAGGCTAAAAAAAGACATGTGGCACTCGAGAACTGCCGCGGCAAAGCTATTGCATAGCATTTTGTTTTCAATAAAATGTATTAAATTAAAAAAAAATAACTAACATAATTTTTTCTAATTTATAGAAAAGGCTATAGCCTTTTCTTTTGGAGCGTTACTGATACGCCAATAAAAAAAGACATGTGGCACTCGAGAACTGCCGCGGCAAAGCTATTGCATAGCATTTTGTTTTCAATAAAATGTATTAAATTAAAAAAAAATAACTAACATAATTTTTTCTAATTTATAGAAAAGGCTAAAAAAAGACATGTGGCACTCGAGAACTGCCGCGGCAAAGCTATTGCATAGCATTTTGTTTTCAATAAAATGTATTAAATTAAAAAAAATAACTAACATAATTTTTTCTAATTTATAGAAAAGGCTATAGCCTTTTCTTTTGGAGCGTTACTGATACGCCAATAAAAAAAGACATGTGGCACTCGAGAACTGCCGCGGCAAAGCTATTGCATAGCATTTTGTTTTCAATAAAATGTATTAAATTAAAAAAAAATAACTAACATAATTTTTTCTAATTTATAGAAAAGGCTATAGCCTTTTCTTTTGGAGCGTTACTGATACGCCAATAAAAAAAGACATGTGGCACTCGAGAACTGCCGCGGCAAAGCTATTGCATAGCATTTTGTTTTCAATAAAATGTATTAAATTAAAAAAAAATAACTAACATAATTTTTTCTAATTTATAGAAAAGGCTATAGCCGTTTCTTTTGGAGCGTTACTGATACGCCAATAAAAAAAGACATGTGGCACTCGAGAACTGCCGCGGCAAAGCTATTGCATAGCATTTTGTTTTCAATAAAATGTATTAAATTAAAAAAAAATAACTAACATAATTTTTTCTAATTTATAGAAAAGGCTAAAAAAAGACATGTGGCACTCGAGAACTGCCGCGGCAAAGCTATTGCATAGCATTTTGTTTTCAATAAAATGTATTAAATTAAAAAAAAATAACTAACATAATTTTTTCTAATTTATAGAAAAGGCTATAGCCTTTTCTTTTGGAGCGTTACTGATACGCCAATAAAAAAAGACATGTGGCACTCGAGAACTGCCGCGGCAAAGCTATTGCATAGCATTTTGTTTTCAATAAAATGTATTAAATTAAAAAAAAATAACTAACATAATTTTTTCTAATTTATAGAAAAGGCTAAAAAAAGACATGTGGCACTCGAGAACTGCCGCGGCAAAGCTATTGCATAGCATTTTGTTTTCAATAAAATGTATTAAATTAAAAAAAATAACTAACATAATTTTTTCTAATTTATAGAAAAGGCTATAGCCTTTTCTTTTGGAGCGTTACTGATACGCCAATAAAAAAAGACATGTGGCACTCGAGAACTGCCGCGGCAAAGCTATTGCATAGCATTTTGTTTTCAATAAAATGTATTAAATTAAAAAAAAATAACTAACATAATTTTTTCTAATTTATAGAAAAGGCTATAGCCTTTTCTTTTGGAGCGTTACTGATACGCCAATAAAAAAAGACATGTGGCACTCGAGAACTGCCGCGGCAAAGCTATTGCATAGCATTTTGTTTTCAATAAAATGTATTAAATTAAAAAAAAATAACTAACATAATTTTTTCTAATTTATAGAAAAGGCTATAGCCGTTTCTTTTGGAGCGTTACTGATACGCCAATAAAAAAAGACATGTGGCACTCGAGAACTGCCGCGGCAAAGCTATTGCATAGCATTTTGTTTTCAATAAAATGTATTAAATTAAAAAAAAATAACTAACATAATTTTTTCTAATTTATAGAAAAGGCTATAGCCTTTTCTTTTGGAGCGTTACTGATACGCCAATAAAAAAAGACATGTGGCACTCGAGAACTGCCGCGGCAAAGCTATTGCATAGCATTTTGTTTTCAATAAAATGTATTAAATTAAAAAAAAATAACTAACATAATTTTTTCTAATTTATAGAAAAGGATATAGCCTTTTCTTTTGGAGCGTTACTGATACGCCAATAAAAAAAGACATGTGGCACTCGAGAACTGCCGCGGCAAAGCTATTGCATAGCATTTTGTTTTCAATAAAATGTATTAAATTAAAAAAAAATAACTAACATAATTTTTTCTAATTTATAGAAAAGGCTATAGCCTTTTCTTTTGGAGCGTTACTGATACGCCAATAAAAAAACACATGTGGCACTCGAGAACTGCCGCGGCAAAGCTATTGCATAGCATTTTGTTTTCAATAAAATGTATTAAATTAAAAAAAAATAACTAACATAATTTTTTCTAATTTATAGAAAAGGCTATAGCCTTTTCTTTTGGAGCATTACTGATACGCCAATAAAAAAAGACATGTGGCACTCGAGAACTGCCGCGGCAAAGCTATTGCATAGCATTTTGTTTTCAATAAAATGTATTAAATTAAAAAGAAATAACTAACATAATTTTTTCTAATTTATAGAAAAGGCTATAGCCTTTTCTTTTGGAGCGTTACTGATACGCCAATAAAAAAAGACATGTGGCACTCGAGAACTGCCGCGGCAAAGCTATTGCATAGCATTTTGTTTTCAATAAAATGTATTAAATTAAAGAAAATAACTAACATAATTTTTTCTAATTTATAGAAAAGGCTATAGCCTTTTCTTTTGGAGCGTTACTGATACGCCAATAAAAAAAGACATGTGGCACTCGAGAACTGCCGCGGCAAAGCTATTGCATAGCATTTTGTTTTCAATAAAATGTATTAAATTAAAAAAAAATAACTAACATAATTTTTTCTAATTTATAGAAAAGGCTATAGCCTTTTCTTTTGGAGCGTTACTGATACGCCAATAAAAAAACACATGTGGCACTCGAGAACTGCCGCGGCACAGCTATTGCATAGCATTTTGTTTTCAATAAAATGTATTAAATTAAAAAAAAATAACTAACATAATTTTTTCTAATTTATAGAAAAGGCTATAGCCGTTTCTTTTGGAGCGTTACTGATACGCCAATAAAAAAAGACATGTGGCACTCGAGAACTGCCGCGGCAAAGCTATTGCATAGCATTTTGTTTTCAATAAAATGTATTAAATTAAAAAAAAATAACTAACATAATTTTTTCTAATTTATAGAAAAGGCTATAGCCTTTTCTTTTGGAGCGTTACTGATACGCCAATAAAAAAACACATGTGGCACTCGAGAACTGCCGCGGCAAAGCTATTGCATAGCATTTTGTTTTCAATAAAATGTATTAAATTAAAAAAAAATAACTAACATAATTTTTTCTAATTTATAGAAAAGGCTATAGCCTTTTCTTTTGGAGCGTTACTGATACGCCAATAAAAAAACACATGTGGCACTCGAGAACTGCCGCGGCAAAGCTATTGCATAGCATTTTGTTTTCAATAAAATGTATTAAATTAAAAAAAAATAACTAACATAATTTTTTCTAATTTATAGAAAAGGCTATAGCCTTTTCTTTTGGAGCATTACTGATACGCCAATAAAAAAAGACATGTGGCACTCGAGAACTGCCGCGGCAAAGCTATTGCATAGCATTTTGTTTTCAATAAAATGTATTAAATTAAAAAGAAATAACTAACATAATTTTTTCTAATTTATAGAAAAGGCTATAGCCTTTTCTTTTGGAGCGTTACTGATACGCCAATAAAAAAAGACATGTGGCACTCGAGAACTGCCGCGGCAAAGCTATTGCATAGCATTTTGTTTTCAATAAAATGTATTAAATTAAAGAAAATAACTAACATAATTTTTTCTAATTTATAGAAAAGGCTATAGCCTTTTCTTTTGGAGCGTTACTGATACGCCAATAAAAAAAGACATGTGGCACTCGAGAACTGCCGCGGCAAAGCTATTGCATAGCATTTTGTTTTCAATAAAATGTATTAAATTAAAAAAAAATAACTAACATAATTTTTTCTAATTTATAGAAAAGGCTATAGCCTTTTCTTTTGGAGCGTTACTGATACGCCAATAAAAAAACACATGTGGCACTCGAGAACTGCCGCGGCACAGCTATTGCATAGCATTTTGTTTTCAATAAAATGTATTAAATTAAAAAAAAATAACTAACATAATTTTTTCTAATTTATAGAAAAGGCTATAGCCGTTTCTTTTGGAGCGTTACTGATACGCCAATAAAAAAAGACATGTGGCACTCGAGAACTGCCGCGGCAAAGCTATTGCATAGCATTTTGTTTTCAATAAAATGTATTAAATTAAAAAAAAATAACTAACATAATTTTTTCTAATTTAT
Source organism: Gymnocheta viridis (assembly GCA_956483585.1). Taxonomy (NCBI): domain Eukaryota; kingdom Metazoa; phylum Arthropoda; class Insecta; order Diptera; family Tachinidae; genus Gymnocheta; species Gymnocheta viridis. The sequence goes on from CATQFJ010000007.1 coordinate 26,529, forward strand.
AGAAAAGGCTATAGCCTTTTCTTTTGGAGCGTTACTGATACGCCAATAAAAAAACACATGTGGCACTCGAGAACTGCCGCGGCAAAGCTATTGCATAGCATTTTGTTTTCAATAAAATGTATTAAATTAAAAAAAAATAACTAACATAATTTTTTCTAATTTATAGAAAAGGCTATAGCCTTTTCTTTTGGAGCGTTACTGATACGCCAATAAAAAAACACATGTGGCACTCGAGAACTGCCGCGGCACAGCTATTGCATAGCATTTTGTTTTCAATAAAATGTATTAAATTAAAAAAAAATAACTAACATAATTTTTTCTAATTTATAGAAAAGGCTATAGCCGTTTCTTTTGGAGCGTTACTGATACGCCAATAAAAAAAGACATGTGGCACTCGAGAACTGCCGCGGCAAAGCTATTGCATAGCATTTTGTTTTCAATAAAATGTATTAAATTAAAAAAAAATAACTAACATAATTTTTTCTAATTTATAGAAAAGGCTATAGCCTTTTCTTTTGGAGCGTTACTGATACGCCAATAAAAAAACACATGTGGCACTCGAGAACTGCCGCGGCAAAGCTATTGCATAGCATTTTGTTTTCAATAAAATGTATTAAATTAAAAAAAAATAACTAACATAATTTTTTCTAATTTATAGAAATTTATCTTTTGGAGCGTTACTGATACGCCAATAAAAAAACACATGTGGCACTCGAGAACTGCCGCGGCAAAGCTATTGCATAGCATTTTGTTTTCAATAAAATGTATTAAATTAAAAAAAAATAACTAACATAATTTTTTCTAATTTATAGAAAAGGCTATAGCCTTTTCTTTTGGAGCGTTACTGATACGCCAATAAAAAAAGACATGTGGCACTCGAGAACTGCCGCGGCAAAGCTATTGCATAGCATTTTGTTTTCAATAAAATGTATTAAATTAAAAAAAATAACTAACATAATTTTTTCTAATTTATAGAAAAGGCTATAGCCTTTTCTTTTGGAGCGTTACTGATACGCCAATAAAAAAACACATGTGGCACTCGAGAACTGCCGCGGCAAAGCTATTGCATAGCATTTTGTTTTCAATAAAATGTATTAAATTAAAAAAAAAATAACTAACATAATTTTTTCTAATTTATAGAAAAGGCTATAGCCTTTTCTTTTGGAGCGTTACTGATACGCCAATAAAAAAAGACATGTGGCACTCGAGAACTGCCGTGGCAAAGCTATTGCATAGCATTTTGTTTTCCATAAAATGTATTAAATTAAAAAAAAATAACTAACATAATTTTTTCTAATTTATAGAAAAGGCCTTTTCTTTTGGAGCGTTACTGATACGCCAATAAAAAAAGACATGTGGCACTCGAGAACTGCCCCGGCAAAGCTATTGCATAGCATTTTGTTTTCAATAAAATGTATTAAATTAAAAAAAAATAACTAACATAATTTTTTCTAATTTATAGAAAAGGCTATAGCCTTTTCTTTTGGAGCGTTACTGATACGCCAATAAAAAAAGACATGTGGCACTCGAGAACTGCCGCGGCAAAGCTATTGCATAGCATTTTGTTTTCAATGAAATGTATTAAATTAAAAAAAAATAACTAACATAATTTTTTCTAATTTATAGAAAAGGCTATATCCTTTTCTTTTGGAGCGTTACTGATACGCCAATAAAAAAACACATGTGGCACTCGAGAACTGCCGCGGCAAAGCCATTGCATAGCATTTTGTTTTCAATAAAATGTATTAAATTAAAAAAAAATAACTAACATAATTTTTTCTAATTTATAGAAAAGGCTATAGCCTTTTCTTTTGGAGCGTTACTGATACGCCAATAAAAAAACACATGTGGCACTCGAGAACTGCCGCAGCAAAGCTATTGCATAGCATTTTGTTTTCAATAAAATGTATTAAATTAAAAAAAAATAACTAACATAATTTTTTCTAATTTATAGAAAAGGCTATAGCCTTTTCTTTTGGAGCGTTACTGATACGCCAATAAAAAAAGACATGTGGCACTCGAGAACTGCCGCGGCTAAGCTATTGCATAGCATTTTGTTTTCAATAAAATGTATTAAATTAAAAAAAAATAACTAACATAATTTTTTCTAATTTATAGAAAAGGCTATAGCCTTTTCTTTTGGAGCGTTACTGATACGCCAATAAAAAAACACATGTGGCACTCGAGAACTGCCGCGGCAAAGCTATTGCATAGCATTTTGTTTTCAATAAAATGTATTAAATAAAAAAAAATAACTAACATAATTTTTTCTAATTTATAGAAAAGGCTACAGCCTTTTCTTTTGGAGCGTTACTGATACGCCAATAAAAAAAGACATGTGGCACTCGAGAACTGCCGCGGCAAAGCTATTGCATAGCATTTTGTTTTCAATAAAATGTATTAAATTAAAAAAAAATAACTAACATAATTTTTTCTAATTTATAGAAAAGGCTATTATAGCCTTTTCTTTTGGAGCGTTACTGATACGCCAATAAAAAAACACATGTGGCACTCGAGAACTGCCGCGGCAAAGCTATTGCATAGCATTTTGTTTTCAATAAAATGTATTAAATTAAAAAAAAATAACTAACATAATTTTTTCTAATTTATAGAAAAGGCTATAGCCTTTTCTTTTGGAGCGTTACTGATACGCCAATAAAAAAAGACATGTGGCACTCGAGAACTGCCGCGGCAAAGCTATTGCATAGCATTTTGTTTTCAATAAAATGTATTAAATTAAAAAAAAATAACTAACATAATTTTTTCTAATTTATAGAAAAGGCTATAGCCTTTTCTTTTGGAGCGTTACTGATACGCCAATAAAAAAAGACATGTGGCACTCGAGAACTGCCGCGGCAAAGCTATTGCATAGCATTTTGTTTTCAATAAAATGTATTAAATTAAAAAAAAATAACTAACATAATTTTTTCTAATTTATAGAAAAGGCTATTATAGCCTTTTCTTTTGGAGCGTTACTGATACGCCAATAAAAAAACACATGTGGCACTCGAGAACTGCCGCGGCAAAGCTATTGCATAGCATTTTGTTTTCAATAAAATGTATTAAATTAAAAAAAAATAACTAACATAATTTTTTCTAATTTATAGAAAAGGCTACAGCCTTTTCTTTTGGAGCGTTACTGATACGCCAATAAAAAAACACATGTGGCACTCGAGAACTGCCGCGGCAAAGCCATTGCATAGCATTTTGTTTTCAATAAAATGTATTAAATTAAAAAAAAATAACTAACATAATTTTTTCTAATTTATAGAAAAGGCTATTATAGCCTTTTCTTTTGGAGCGTTACTGATACGCCAATAAAAAAACACATGTGGCACTCGAGAACTGCCGCGGCAAAGCTATTGCATAGCATTTTGTTTTCAATAAAATGTATTAAATTAAAAAAAAATAACTAACATAATTTTTTCTAATTTATAGAAAAGGCTACAGCCTTTTCTTTTGGAGCGTTACTGATACGCCAATAAAAAAACACATGTGGCACTCGAGAACTGCCGCGGCAAAGCCATTGCATAGCATTTTGTTTTCAATAAAATGTGTTAAATAAAAAAAAATAACTAACATAATTTTTTCTAATTTATAGAAAAGGCTACAGCCTTTTCTTTTGGAGCGTTACTGATACGCCAATAAAAAAACACATGTGGCACTCGAGAACTGCCGCGGCAAAGCCATTGCATAGCATTTTGTTTTCAATAAAATGTATTAAATAAAAAAAAATAACTAACATAATTTTTTCTAATTTATAGAAAAGGCTACAGCCTTTTCTTTTGGAGCGTTACTGATACGCCAATAAAAAAACACATGTGGCACTCGAGAACTGCCGCGGCAAAGCCATTGCATAGCATTTTGTTTTCAATAAAATGTATTAAATTAAAAAAAAATAACTAACATAATTTTTTCTAATTTATAGAAAAGGCTACAGCCTTTTCTTTTGGAGCGTTACTGATACGCCAATAAAAAAACACATGTGGCACTCGAGAACTGCCGCGGCAAAGCCATTGCATAGCATTTTGTTTTCAATAAAATGTATTAAATTAAAAAAAAAATAACTAACATAATTTTTTCTAATTTATAGAAAAGGCTATTATAGCCTTTTCTTTTGGAGCGTTACTGATACGCCAATAAAAAAACACATGTGGCACTCGAGAACTGCCGCGGCAAAGCTATTGCATAGCATTTTGTTTTCAATAAAATGTATTAAATTAAAAAAAAATAACTAACATAATTTTTTCTAATTTATAGAAAAGGCTATAGCCTTTTCTTTTGGAGCGTTACTGATACGCCAATAAAAAAAGACATGTGGCACTCGAGAACTGCCGCGGCAAAGCTAGTGCATAGCATTTTGTTTTCAATAAAATGTATTAAATTAAAAAAAAATAACTAACATAATTTTTTCTAATTTATAGAAAAGGCTATTATAGCCTTTTCTTTTGGAGCGTTACTGATACGCCAATAAAAAAACACATGTGGCACTCGAGAACTGCCGCGGCAAAGCTATTGCATAGCATTTTGTTTTCAATAAAATGTATTAAATTAAAAAAAAAATAACTAACATAATTTTTTCTAATTTATAGAAAAGGCTATAGCCTTTTCTTTTGGAGCGTTACTGATACGCCAATAAAAAAAGACATGTGGCACTCGAGAACTGCCGCGGCAAAGCTATTGCATAGCATTTTGTTTTCAATAAAATGTATTAAATTAAAAAAAAATAACTAACATAATTTTTTCTAATTTATAGAAAAGGCTATTATAGCCTTTTCTTTTGGAGCGTTACTGATACGCCAATAAAAAAACACATGTGGCACTCGAGAACTGCCGCGGCAAAGCTATTGCATAGCATTTTGTTTTCAATAAAATGTATTAAATTAAAAAAAAATAACTAACATAATTTTTTCTAATTTATAGAAAAGGCTATTATAGCCTTTTCTTTTGGAGCGTTACTGATACGCCAATAAAAAAAGACATGTGGCACTCGAGAACTGCCGCGGCAAAGCTATTGCATAGCATTTTGTTTTCAATAAAATGTATTAAATTAAAAAAAAATAACTAACATATTTTTTTCTAACTTATAGAAAAGGCTACAGCCTTTTCTTTTGGAGCGTTACTGATACGCCAATAAAAAAACACATGTGGCACTCGAGAACTGCCGCGGCAAAGCTATTGCATAGCATTTTGTTTTCAATAAAATGTATTAAATAAAAAAAAAATAACTAACATAATTTTTTCTAATTTATAGAAAAGGCTATAGCCTTTTCTTTTGGAGCGTTACTGATACGCCAATAAAAAAAGACATGTGGCACTCGAGAACTGCCGCGGCAAAGCTATTGCATAGCATTTTGTTTTCAATAAAATGTATTAAATTAAAAAAAAATAACTAACATAATTTTTTCTAATTTATAGAAAAGGCTATAGCCTTTTCTTTTGGAGCGTTACTGATACGCCAATAAAAAAAGACATGTGGCACTCGAGAACTGCCGCGGCAAAGCTATTGCATAGCATTTTGTTTTCAATAAAATGTATTAAATTAAAAAAAAATAACTAACATAATTTTTTCTAATTTATAGAAAAGGCTATATATAGCCTTTTCTTTTGGAGCGTTACTGATACGCCAATAAAAAAAGACATGTGGCACTCGAGAACTGCCGCGGCAAAGCTATTGCATAGCATTTTGTTTTCAATAAAATGTATTAAATTAAAAAAAAATAACTAACATAATTTTTTCTAATTTATAGAAAAGGCTATAGCCTTTTCTTTTGGAGCGTTACTGATACGCCAATAAAAAAAGACATGTGGCACTCGAGAACTGCCGCGGCAAAGCTATTGCATAGCATTTTGTTTTCAATAAAATGTATTAAATTAAAAAAAAAATAACTAACATAATTTTTTCTAATTTATAGAAAAGGCTATAGCCTTTTCTTTTGGAGCGTTACTGATACGCCAATAAAAAAAGACATGTGGCACTCGAGAACTGCCGCGGCAAAGCTTTTGCATAGCATTTTGTTTTCAATAAAATGTATTAAATTAAAAAAAAATAACTAACATAATTTTTTCTAATTTATAGAAAAGGCTATAGCCTTTTCTTTTGGAGCGTTACTGATACGCCAATAAAAAAAGACATGTGGCACTCGAGAACTGCCGCGGCAAAGCTATTGCATAGCATTTTGTTTTCAATAAAATGTATTAAATTAAAAAAAATAACTAACATAATTTTTTCTAATTTATAGAAAAGGCTATAGCCTTTTCTTTTGGAGCGTTACTGATACGCCAATAAAAAAAGACATGTGGCACTCGAGAACTGCCGCGGCAAAGCTATTGCATAGCATTTTGTTTTCAATAAAATGTATTAAATTAAAAAAAAATAACTAACATAATTTTTTCTAATTTATAGAAAAGGCTATAGCCTTTTCTTTTGGAGCGTTACTGATACGCCAATAAAAAAAGACATGTGGCACTAGAGAACTGCCGCGGCAAAGCTATTGCATAGCATTTTGTTTTCAATAAAATGTATTAAATAAAAAAAAATAACTAACATAATTTTTTCTAATTAACAGAAAAGGATATATTTCAATTTCATTAAGAATAACCAAAATTAAAATATTAATAATAATTATTTATCTAATTTATATGTAGAAAAGAATATATATAATAAGTTATTACATATATATAATGAATACAAATTTTTATAAATACTATATAAATAATTTATTAATTAATAAATTAATAAAGCCTTTTCTTTTGGAGCGTTACTGATACGCCAATAAAAAAACACATGTGGCACTCGAGAACTGCCGCGGCAAAGCTATTGCATAGCATTTTGTTTTCAATAAAATGTATTAAATTAAAAAAAATAACTAACATAATTTTTTCTAATTTATAGAAAAGGCTATATATAGCCTTTTCTTTTGGAGCGTTACTGATACGCCAATAAAAAAACACATGTGGCACTCGAGAACTGCCGCGGCAAAGCTATTGCATAGCATTTTGTTTTCAATAAAATGTATTAAATTAAAAAAAAATAACTAACATAATTTTTTCTAATTTATAGAAAAGGCTATATATAGCCTTTTCTTTTGGAGCGTTACTGATACGCCAATAAAAAAACACATGTGGCACTCGAGAACTGCCGCGGCAAAGCTATTGCATAGCATTTTGTTTTCAATAAAATGTATTAAATTAAAAAAAAATAACTAACATAATTTTTTCTAATTTATAGAAAAGGCTATATATAGCCTTTTGTTTTGGAGCGTTACTGATACGCCAATAAAAAAACACATGTGGCACTCGAGAACTGCCGCGGCAAAGCTATTGCATAGCATTTTGTTTTCAATAAAATGTATTAAATTAAAAAAAAATAACTAACATAATTTTTTCTAATTTATAGAAAAGGCTATATATAGCCTTTTCTTTTGGAGCGTTACTGATACGCCAATAAAAAAAACACATGTGGCACTCGAGAACTGCCGCGGCAAAGCTATTGCATAGCATTTTGTTTTCAATAAAATGTATTAAATTAAAAAAAAATAACTAACATAATTTTTTCTAATTTATAGAAAAGGCTATATATAGCCTTTTCTTTTGGAGCGTTACTGATACGCCAATAAAAAAACACATGTGGCACTCGAGAACTGCCGCGGCAAAGCTATTGCATAGCATTTTGTTTTCAATAAAATGTATTAAATAAAAAAAAATAACTAACATAATTTTTTCTAATTAACAGAAAAGGATATATTTCAATTTCATTAAGAATAACCAAAATTAAAATATTAATAATAATTATTTATCTAATTTATATGTAGAAAAGAATATATATAATAAGTTATTACATATATATAATGAATACAAATTTTTATAAATACTATATAAATAATTTATTAATTAATAAATTAATAAAGCCTTTTCTTTTGGAGCGTTACTGATACGCCAATAAAAAAACACATGTGGCACTCGAGAACTGCCGCGGCAAAGCTATTGCATAGCATTTTGTTTTCAATAAAATGTATTAAATTAAAAAAAAATAACTAACATAATTTTTTCTAATTTATAGAAAAGGCTAAAAAAAGACATGTGGCACTCGAGAACTGCCGCGGCAAAGCTATTGCATAGCATTTTGTTTTCAATAAAATGTATTAAATTAAAAAAAAATAACTAACATAATTTTTTCTAATTTATAGAAAAGGCTATATATAGCCTTTTCTTTTGGAGCGTTACTGATACGCCAATAAAAAAACACATGTGGCACTCGAGAACTGCCGCGGCAAAGCTATTGCATAGCATTTTGTTTTCAATAAAATGTATTAAATAAAAAAAAATAACTAACATAATTATTTCTAATTAACAGAAAAGGATATATTTCAATTTCATTAAGAATAACCAAAATTAAAATATTAATAATAATTATTTATCTAATTTATATGTAGAAAAGAATATATATAATAAGTTATTACATATATATAATGAATACAAATTTTTATAAATACTATATAAATAATTTATTAATTAATAAATTAATAAAGCCTTTTCATTTGGAGCGTTACTGATACGCCAATAAAAAAACACATGTGGCACTCGAGAACTGCCGCGGCAAAGCTATTGCATAGCATTTTGTTTTCAATAAAATGTATTAAATTAAAAAAAAATAACTAACATAATTTTTTCTAATTTATAGAAAAGGCTATATATAGCCTTTTCTTTTGGAGCGTTACTGATACGCCAATAAAAAAACACATGTGGCACTCGAGAACTGCCGCGGCAAAGCTATTGCATAGCATTTTGTTTTCAATAAAATGTATTAAATAAAAAAAAATAACTAACATAATTTTTTCTAATTAACAGAAAAGGATATATTTCAATTTCATTAAGAATAACCAAAATTAAAATATTAATAATAATTATTTATCTAATTTATATGTAGAAAAGAATATATATAATAAGTTATTACATATATATAATGAATACAAATTTTTATAAATACTATATAAATAATTTATTAATTAATAAATTAATAAAGCCTTTTCATTTGGAGCGTTACTGATACGCCAATAAAAAAACACATGTGGCACTCGAGAACTGCCGCGGCAAAGCTATTGCATAGCATTTTGTTTTCAATAAAATGTATTAAATTAAAAAAAAATAACTAACATAATTTTTTCTAATTTATAGAAAAGGCTATATATAGCCTTTTCTTTTGGAGCGTTACTGATACGCCAATAAAAAAACACATGTGGCACTCGAGAACTGCCGCGGCAAAGCTATTGCATAGCATTTTGTTTTCAATAAAATGTATTAAATAAAAAAAAATAACTAACATAATTTTTTCTAATTAACAGAAAAGGATATATTTCAATTTCATTAAGAATAACCAAAATTAAAATATTAATAATAATTATTTATCTAATTTATATGTAGAAAAGAATATATATAATAAGTTATTACATATATATAATGAATACAAATTTTTATAAATACTATATAAATAATTTATTAATTAATAAATTAATAAAGCCTTTTCATTTGGAGCGTTACTGATACGCCAATAAAAAAACACATGTGGCACTCGAGAACTGCCGCGGCAAAGCTATTGCATAGCATTTTGTTTTCAATAAAATGTATTAAATTAAAAAAAAATAACTAACATAATTTTTTCTAATTTATAGAAAAGGCTATATATAGCCTTTTCTTTTGGAGCGTTACTGATACGCCAATAAAAAAACACATGTGGCACTCGAGAACTGCCGCGGCAAAGCTATTGCATAGCATTTTGTTTTCAATAAAATGTATTAAATTAAAAAAAAATAACTAACATAATTTTTTCTAATTTATAGAAAAGGCTATATATAGCCTTTTCTTTTGGAGCGTTACTGATACGCCAATAAAAAAACACATGTGGCACTCGAGAACTGCCGCGGCAAAGCTATTGCATAGCATTTTGTTTTCAATAAAATGTATTAAATAAAAAAAAATAACTAACATAATTTTTTCTAATTAACAGAAAAGGATATATTTCAATTTCAATAAGAATAACCAAAATTAAAATATTAATAATAATTATTTATCTAATTTATATGTAGAAAAGAATATATATAATAAGTTATTACATATATATAATGAATACAAATTTTTATAAATACTATATAAATAATTTATTAATTAATAAATTAATAAAGCCTTTTCATTTGGAGCGTTACTGATACGCCAATAAAAAAACACATGTGGCACTCGAGAACTGCCGCGGCAAAGCTATTGCATAGCATTTTGTTTTCAATAAAATGTATTAAATAAAAAAAAATAACTAACATAATTTTTTCTAATTAACAGAAAAGGATATATTTCAATTTCATTAAGAATAACCAAAATTAAAATATTAATAATAATTATTTATCTAATTTATATGTAGAAAAGAATATATATAATAAGTTATTACATATATATAATGAATACAAATTTTTATAAATACTATATAAATAATTTATTAATTAATAAATTAATAAAGCCTTTTCTTTTGGAGCGTTACTGATACGCCAATAAAAAAACACATGTGGCACTCGAGAACTGCCGCGGCAAAGCTATTGCATAGCATTTTGTTTTCAATAAAATGTATTAAATTAAAAAAAAATAACTAACATAATTTTTTCTAATTTATAGAAAAGGCTAAAAAAAGACATGTGGCACTCGAGAACTGCCGCGGCAAAGCTATTGCATAGCATTTTGTTTTCAATAAAATGTATTAAATTAAAAAAAAATAACTAACATAATTTTTTCTAATTTATAGAAAAGGCTACAGCCTTTTCTTTTGGAGCGTTACTGATACGCCAATAAAAAAACACATGTGGCACTCGAGAACTGCCGCGGCAAAGCTATTGCATAGCATTTTGTTTTCAATAAAATGTATTAAATAAAAAAAAATAACTAACATAATTTTTTCTAATTAACAGAAAAGGATATATTTCAATTTCATTAAGAATAACCAAAATTAAAATATTAATAATAATTATTTATCTAATTTATATGTAGAAAAGAATATATATAATAAGTTATTACATATATATAATGAATACAAATTTTTATAAATACTATATAAATAATTTATTAATTAATAAATTAATAAAGCCTTTTCTTTTGGAGCGTTACTGATACGCCAATAAAAAAACACATGTGGCACTCGAGAACTGCCGCGGCAAAGCTATTGCATAGCATTTTGTTTTCAATAAAATGTATTAAATAAAAAAAAATAACTAACATAATTTTTTCTAATTAACAGAAAAGGATATATTTCAATTTCATTAAGAATAACCAAAATTAAAATATTAATAATAATTATTTATCTAATTTATATGTAGAAAAGAATATATATAATAAGTTATTACATATATATAATGAATACAAATTTTTATAAATACTATATAAATAATTTATTAATTAATAAATTAATAAAGCCTTTTCTTTTGGAGCGTTACTGATACGCCAATAAAAAAACACATGTGGCACTCGAGAACTGCCGCGGCAAAGCTATTGCATAGCATTTTGTTTTCAATAAAATGTATTAAATAAAAAAAAATAACTAACATAATTTTTTCTAATTAACAGAAAAGGATATATTTCAATTTCATTAAGAATAACCAAAATTAAAATATTAATAATAATTATTTATCTAATTTATATGTAGAAAAGAATATATATAATAAGTTATTACATATATATAATGAATACAAATTTTTATAAATACTATATAAATAATTTATTAATTAATAAATTAATAAAGCCTTTTCTTTTGGAGCGTTACTGATACGCCAATAAAAAAACACATGTGGCACTCGAGAACTGCCGCGGCAAAGCTATTGCATAGCATTTTGTTTTCAATAAAATGTATTAAATTAAAAAAAAATAACTAACATAATTTTTTCTAATTTATAGAAAAGGCTAAAAAAAGACATGTGGCACTCGAGAACTGCCGCGGCAAAGCTATTGCATAGCATTTTGTTTTCAATAAAATGTATTAAATTAAAAAAAAATAACTAACATAATTTTTTCTAATTTATAGAAAAGGCTATAGCCTTTTCTTTTGGAGCGTTACTGATACGCCAATAAAAAAACACATGTGGCACTCGAGAACTGCCGCGGCAAAGCTATTGCATAGCATTTTGTTTTCAATAAAATGTATTAAATTAAAAAAAAATAACTAACATAATTTTTTCTAATTTATAGAAAAGGCTATATATAGCCTTTTCTTTTGGAGCGTTACTGATACGCCAATAAAAAAACACATGTGGCACTCGAGAACTGCCGCGGCAAAGCTATTGCATAGCATTTTGTTTTCAATAAAATGTATTAAATTAAAAAAAAATAACTAACATAATTTTTTCTAATTTATAGAAAAGGCTATATATAGCCTTTTCTTTTGGAGCGTTACTGATACGCCAATAAAAAAACACATGTGGCACTCGAGAACTGCCGCGGCAAAGCTATTGCATAGCATTTTGTTTTCAATAAAATGTATTAAATTAAAAAAAAATAACTAACATAATTTTTTCTAATTTATAGAAAAGGCTATATATAGCCTTTTCTTTTGGAGCGTTACTGATACGCCAATAAAAAAACACATGTGGCACTCGAGAACTGCCGCGGCAAAGCTATTGCATAGCATTTTGTTTTCAATAAAATGTATTAAATAAAAAAAAATAACTAACATAATTTTTTCTAATTAACAGAAAAGGATATATTTCAATTTCATTAAGAATAACCAAAATTAAAATATTAATAATAATTATTTATCTAATTTATATGTAGAAAAGAATATATATAATAAGTTATTACATATATATAATGAATACAAATTTTTATAAATACTATATAAATAATTTATTAATTAATAAATTAATAAAGCCTTTTCTTTTGGAGCGTTACTGATACGCCAATAAAAAAACACATGTGGCACTCGAGAACTGCCGCGGCAAAGCTATTGCATAGCATTTTGTTTTCAATAAAATGTATTAAATTAAAAAAAATAACTAACATAATTTTTTCTAATTTATAGAAAAGGCTATATATAGCCTTTTCTTTTGGAGCGTTACTGATACGCCAATAAAAAAACACATGTGGCACTCGAGAACTGCCGCGGCAAAGCTATTGCATAGCATTTTGTTTTCAATAAAATGTATTAAATTAAAAAAAATAACTAACATAATTTTTTCTAATTTATAGAAAAGGCTATATATAGCCTTTTCTTTTGGAGCGTTACTGATACGCCAATAAAAAAACACATGTGGCACTCGAGAACTGCCGCGGCAAAGCTATTGCATAGCATTTTGTTTTCAATAAAATGTATTAAATTAAAAAAAATAACTAACATAATTTTTTCTAATTTATAGAAAAGGCTATATATAGCCTTTTCTTTTGGAGCGTTACTGATACGCCAATAAAAAAACACATGTGGCACTCGAGAACTGCCGCGGCAAAGCTATTGCATAGCATTTTGTTTTCAATAAAATGTATTAAATTAAAAAAAATAACTAACATAATTTTTTCTAATTTATAGAAAAGGCTATATATAGCCTTTTCTTTTGGAGCGTTACTGATACGCCAATAAAAAAACACATGTGGCACTCGAGAACTGCCGCGGCAAAGCTATTGCATAGCATTTTGTTTTCAATAAAATGTATTAAATTAAAAAAAATAACTAACATAATTTTTTCTAATTTATAGAAAAGGCTATATATAGCCTTTTCTTTTGGAGCGTTACTGATACGCCAATAAAAAAACACATGTGGCACTCGAGAACTGCCGCGGCAAAGCTATTGCATAGCATTTTGTTTTCAATAAAATGTATTAAATTAAAAAAAATAACTAACATAATTTTTTCTAATTTATAGAAAAGGCTATATATAGCCTTTTCTTTTGGAGCGTTACTGATACGCCAATAAAAAAACACATGTGGCACTCGAGAACTGCCGCGGCAAAGCTATTGCATAGCATTTTGTTTTCAATAAAATGTATTAAATTAAAAAAAATAACTAACATAATTTTTTCTAATTTATAGAAAAGGCTATATATAGCCTTTTCTTTTGGAGCGTTACTGATACGCCAATAAAAAAACACATGTGGCACTCGAGAACTGCCGCGGCAAAGCTATTGCATAGCATTTTGTTTTCAATAAAATGTATTAAATTAAAAAAAATAACTAACATAATTTTTTCTAATTTATAGAAAAGGCTATATATAGCCTTTTCTTTTGGAGCGTTACTGATACGCCAATAAAAAAACACATGTGGCACTCGAGAACTGCCGCGGCAAAGCTATTGCATAGCATTTTGTTTTCAATAAAATGTATTAAATTAAAAAAAATAACTAACATAATTTTTTCTAATTTATAGAAAAGGCTATATATAGCCTTTTCTTTTGGAGCGTTACTGATACGCCAATAAAAAAACACATGTGGCACTCGAGAACTGCCGCGGCAAAGCTATTGCATAGCATTTTGTTTTCAATAAAATGTATTAAATTAAAAAAAATAACTAACATAATTTTTTCTAATTTATAGAAAAGGCTATATATAGCCTTTTCTTTTGGAGCGTTACTGATACGCCAATAAAAAAACACATGTGGCACTCGAGAACTGCCGCGGCAAAGCTATTGCATAGCATTTTGTTTTCAATAAAATGTATTAAATTAAAAAAAATAACTAACATAATTTTTTCTAATTTATAGAAAAGGCTATATATAGCCTTTTCTTTTGGAGCGTTACTGATACGCCAATAAAAAAACACATGTGGCACTCGAGAACTGCCGCGGCAAAGCTATTGCATAGCATTTTGTTTTCAATAAAATGTATTAAATTAAAAAAAATAACTAACATAATTTTTTCTAATTTATAGAAAAGGCTATATATAGCCTTTTCTTTTGGAGCGTTACTGATACGCCAATAAAAAAACACATGTGGCACTCGAGAACTGCCGCGGCAAAGCTATTGCATAGCATTTTGTTTTCAATAAAATGTATTAAATTAAAAAAAATAACTAACATAATTTTTTCTAATTTATAGAAAAGGCTATATATAGCCTTTTCTTTTGGAGCGTTACTGATACGCCAATAAAAAAACACATGTGGCACTCGAGAACTGCCGCGGCAAAGCTATTGCATAGCATTTTGTTTTCAATAAAATGTATTAAATTAAAAAAAATAACTAACATAATTTTTTCTAATTTATAGAAAAGGCTATATATAGCCTTTTCTTTTGGAGCGTTACTGATACGCCAATAAAAAAACACATGTGGCACTCGAGAACTGCCGCGGCAAAGCTATTGCATAGCATTTTGTTTTCAATAAAATGTATTAAATTAAAAAAAATAACTAACATAATTTTTTCTAATTTATAGAAAAGGCTATATATAGCCTTTTCTTTTGGAGCGTTACTGATACGCCAATAAAAAAACACATGTGGCACTCGAGAACTGCCGCGGCAAAGCTATTGCATAGCATTTTGTTTTCAATAAAATGTATTAAATTAAAAAAAATAACTAACATAATTTTTTCTAATTTATAGAAAAGGCTATATATAGCCTTTTCTTTTGGAGCGTTACTGATACGCCAATAAAAAAACACATGTGGCACTCGAGAACTGCCGCGGCAAAGCTATTGCATAGCATTTTGTTTTCAATAAAATGTATTAAATTAAAAAAAATAACTAACATAATTTTTTCTAATTTATAGAAAAGGCTATATATAGCCTTTTCTTTTGGAGCGTTACTGATACGCCAATAAAAAAACACATGTGGCACTCGAGAACTGCCGCGGCAAAGCTATTGCATAGCATTTTGTTTTCAATAAAATGTATTAAATTAAAAAAAATAACTAACATAATTTTTTCTAATTTATAGAAAAGGCTATATATAGCCTTTTCTTTTGGAGCGTTACTGATACGCCAATAAAAAAACACATGTGGCACTCGAGAACTGCCGCGGCAAAGCTATTGCATAGCATTTTGTTTTCAATAAAATGTATTAAATTAAAAAAAATAACTAACATAATTTTTTCTAATTTATAGAAAAGGCTATATATAGCCTTTTCTTTTGGAGCGTTACTGATACGCCAATAAAAAAACACATGTGGCACTCGAGAACTGCCGCGGCAAAGCTATTGCATAGCATTTTGTTTTCAATAAAATGTATTAAATTAAAAAAAATAACTAACATAATTTTTTCTAATTTATAGAAAAGGCTATATATAGCCTTTTCTTTTGGAGCGTTACTGATACGCCAATAAAAAAAA